>CM040921.1:35040000-35640000 GCA_023029165.1 Gobiocypris rarus | reverse complement strand
AATGGATTCATCACTGTTGCATGAACTACTGGACACTTACCTCTTATGTGTTTGTCATTGTGCATGTGTAGGAGGTTGTATCTGTGTGAAGGTAGAAAGCGCCCTCTGAAGGCCATTTTAGAGGGATGCCGTCTGATAACTTTACACAGGGAGAAACAATCAATTTTAAATGATTTTCTGATTATCAGACCCCATTTCTTAAATCAAACACACTAACCGCTAACCTGCATGCTGCTTCAAACCTCTTATAGGCCCACCTGAACTTTGGCATATAAAGTCAACATGTAATAATAAATGACTATTTATATAAGTTTAATATTAACAAGTGATCTAATAGCTGTTTAGTAGGAGTGTAACAATGTATTGGGTCACAATATATCACAATACAATTATATGGATAGCGACAATATGTATTGTGTATAGCTGACCTAAAATGGAAGTTTATACAAATTGAATTTAGCATCAAATATGGTAATGGTGCGACAAATATGGTAAACCCAAAAGTTCACACATTTAAGGTTCTGTGTTTAATACTCTTTATATATTATTAAAAATCATGAATATTTCTATTGGTGTCACCATTTACCGGTCATGAGGGAGAAGTCCATTTCTGATGTAATACCAAATTTAGCATTTTAATGAACAATAATTTTATTATAACATTTATCATCAACAGTTTATCATGTCTTAGAAGTAATCATTTAAAGAAACGTAACATTTTAACTTCAGTACAATTAAATTCAGTACAATCCTAATTCAATTAGGAATTATTTTATGCAACTGTCGTACGTAATGTAGACTTTATAAATTGTTAAATAAGTGATTTAATGCTGATTAACGTTATTAGAATAAAAGGTTCTGCAATAATAGCAAACAATGGCCATTTGAAAAGAAGCATTAGCATTGGGTTTTCAATGAGATGTCCTGGGTAAAAAACCTCCAAAGTACACTGCAAACACACATTCGGGTTTGAAACGGCCACTTTTCACAATCCAGTCAATTCCTAATGGATAATATAAAAAACTCCAACCCTGCATTTTATATTGACCTTAAGGGTGTTTTCATGCCTGTAGATTGTTTGCTTTGTTTCTGAAACAGGGACTTCATTTGTTACTATGTTGGATTTTCTACTTGGTTTGGTTCACATTCACAAGGCATGTCAAAGTTCACCTGTTTGCATTCCTCTGCGTCATCAAGTTCACTCCGTGGGCTTATCGTGGCTTTATCTGTAGCTGTTACAACACATGCAAACACTTATACGACTGTAGCATCATTCCCACTCTAACTGATCAATTATATATATCATTAATAATGAAGTTAGATGAGGAATCAAGGCTCTGTCGGGACAGCATTCTTGCAATGCATTAAGGAGAGCAATAACACAACATTTTAAGATGAAGAGGCACTAATGTGCTCACTCACTGAATCAGACACTGCTGCTTTTTATATAACACACTTCCCATTATGAATTATGATCCCGCTTGGTTTTTTTTGGTCCGTTGGGCCGGATTGCTTTCTCACCTCCAGAGTTCTTTTTCAATCAAACTAAGACCACCTCCTTTAGGTGATCTCAGAGCGATTGTTTTGTTTTATTATGGATCCGAGTGTGATTGCCATGTTCATATATGTCTAAAAGAACCAAACTAAGGGAGAAAACACACCAGGTTCCGAAACAAATGCTCCAAACGAGCCAGATGTGAAAACACCCTGAATCTGTATTATCTTGTGACTAGTGTTATAGTGATTTGTTACCTCTACTAAATTGACATGGACTAATGGAGTATATCCTTGTTTAGGATCAAGGCCAGAACTCTCCTGGCACGGAGAACGGGACCTCCATGCCCCCACTACACAAAGCTTACAGCGGGTATGAGGAGAAAACCAGGACACTGTCCACGTCTGGCAAGGTACAAGCTCATTTTAATGCACTAAAAGTACATTTTATACACCTTTTGGTTCTACTGGAATTATTGTGGCCGACTTCACACGTCCGAAATCTGATTGGCTCTTGCTCCTGTCCGTAGCCACAGTCAGCCAGGGAGCAGCTGGCTCTTACTCTGGGAGGCGGGCTTAATTCAGAAGCTCCTCGGACCAGCCGAGATTCCCTCCACTGCTCTAGCGGATACAGCACCCAGACGACTACGCCATCCTGCTCGGAGGACACCATTCCCTCGCAGCATGGTCAGTGCGCCTGTACACACATGCATGAGCTTTTTCACATTTATTCTTTTTCTGTTCTGTAATTTCCCTTTCAAGTCTTCAATGCAGTCACAAAATCTAGATTTCTTTTTCTCTTTTGTGTTTTTGAATGGCATTTTCCCCCTTTATGTCTTGACACTTTTACGTCGTTTTTTCAGCACAGTAATCTGATTAGTGATTTGTGTAGGCATTAAATGTGCCTTTATGGCATTACAGGCCAATATTAGACCAAATCTGAAGTGCTTGCACAAATCACAGGCTTAGATTGCTGTCCAAAGTGCGTGTTTTTGGCCCTTTGTATATATGTTAAATGTACTTTATTGTTCTTTTACAGCGGTAAAGAAAGAACCTCCTCTATATGGTAGGTTTCTGAATGTCATTGCATAGACTTGATTATTCTCATTGTGATCATAAACCAACAATAAACATTAAATGTCTTTATTTTAGGAAATCCATGTCATATTGCAGGCATGCCTTTGTTGAACGAGTGTTATCTGTATGCGTAAGATTTGAGTGTGTGCGCCCATAAAATACATCTCGTCAGTTGTCAAGTCTATTATCCACCTTGTCATGTCCGAGTGTAACTGAAAGACGCACCTTCTAACGGAGCTTTTGTGTGTCTGTTGTGCTCATTTTTGGGAGGTAATCCATTATTGTAGTCTTCATGCAACATTTTTTTAGGGCTGTCAATTTAGTGCACTTAATGTGTTTTAAGACAATATGATTTAAAAATATATATATTTTATTTTTTAATTAATGCAGGCATTCATAAATTTGTCAGTCCATTAGTTCAGGTTTTCACCAAAAAAAAGTATACTTTTTAAAAACATTTTTATATGCATCATAAGTTTAAATTTTTGGTGTTGGTCCATTAGTTTAGGTTTCCACTTGAAAGGTAGACAATTAATAAAATATTTTTATATGCATCTGATCTTTATAGGCCTCTTAAACCATATATATGTATATATGCATGCATGTATGTGTGTGTATAGTATAAAATGTATACAATTGCATTTATAGGTATTAAAACAGTCATTAAACAGTATTAAAAACATCACACAAGGTAAGGCAAGTTTGCAAGGCATAAAAACACACGTACTGATCAGCAAACATAAGATGTAGTGACAGCACAGCCCTGTCCTGTTGGGCCCTAAACACTCCCACGCCATTGGGCCATCTTTATTGTTAAGCCCTGACCTCAAATGATGTCTTCTTCCACTGTCATTCCCTGCATATGTAATTTCAGCTTCAATTACTTTATCTCTTTTTTTTTTTTTTCTTCTAAACAATGCAGATGTGCTATCATTCAACATTAACGCGGTGTGCGACTCTTCTGTCTTTCAGACTATGACTACATCTCTCTGCACGGAGGAGAGGACGCCCACAGCCAGTCTGAATTTGATAAATCTTCCACAATTCCTCGCAACAGCGACTTAAGTCTCAATTATCGCAAAATGTTCATAAGCAAGAGGCCGGCGTCTACCGTCAGTCTGCTGATGGATCCGGAGCCTATAGGACCCCACACGGCCACCATCCGCCGTAAACCCTCCAGCAAACCCAATATCCGCCGTGGAACCATCAGTGGAGGAGTGCCTATACCCATCTCCACACCACAGGTTATTCATCTACTGAAACTTAAAACTGTACAGGACACCTACTAGAATATCTTTAGGGGCAGTTGTTGCCTAATGGTTAGAGAGTCGGACTTGAGGATTTTTACGATTACATTAATTTCATCAAACAATAACACACAATTATGCCAAAATGCCCATCATTAATGTTTTTTTAAAATCGATTTCAGAGACATCAGTAGTGTCAGTGATACTGGCCTTCATTCATAACAAAAATGCCAGTACAACAAGTATTTTTAAGTAGTCTTAAATTGTTTCTACATTAATTTGGAGAGTAACTGTAAAAATATTAAAAACTCGTTCTTAATTACAGAATTTTTTTGCGGATAATTAGTTACTTTTTTTAATCGATTGACCGCACTACTTATTTATGTTTTTATTTTTTGAAAGTAATGAATACTGTTATCCAGCAAGGATGGATTAAATTGATCAAAATACAGTAGAAAATGCTTTTTTTCTTAGTTTATTCATTAAAGAATCCAGGAAAAAATCCCAGTTTTTACAAAAATATTAACAGGGTTAGTTCACCCAAAAATGAAAATTCTGTCATTAATGACTCACCCTAATGTCGTTCCAAACCCGTAAGACCTCCGTTCATCTCCGGAACACAGTTTAAGATATTTTAGATTTAGTCCGAGAGCTTTCTGGTCCTCCATTGAAAGTGAATGCACACTCTACAGTCCGTGTCCAGAAAGGTAGGAAGTAAGGTATGAAAAACATCATCAAAGTAGTCCATGTGACATCAGTGGGTTAGTTAGACTCTTTTGAAGCATTGACAATACATTTTGGTCCAAAAATAACAAAAACTACGACTTTATCCAGCATTGTCTTCTCTTCCGTGTTTGTTTGAATCCGCTGCTGATGTGTTATCTGGCTTCCATGTAGTCTGAGGGAGACGCACGCTTTGCGTCTTACGTCAGCAGCGTCACTGTGGACTCGTGAATGCAGATTCAAACAAACACTGTAGAGTGGGCACACACTTTCAATGGAATCACACAAAAGATCTCGGACTAAATCTAAAATATCTTAAACTGTGTTCCGGAGATGAACGGAGGTCTTACAGGTTTGGAACGACATTAGGGTGAGTCATTAATGACAGAATTTTCATTTTTGGGTGAACTAACCCTTTAAGCAGCACAACTGTTTTCATCTGTGATAATAAATGTTTCTTGAGTTGCAAATCATCATATTAGAATGATTTCTGAAGGTTCATGTGACACTAAAGACTGGAAATTGGAATGGAAATTTACTTTTGCAATAAATTGCTTTTTTAAAATATATTCAGAAAGAAAAGTTATTTTAAATTGTATTAATATTTCACAGTTTTAGTTTAACTGTTATTTTTATCAAATAAAAGCAGCTTTGGAGAGTAGTGTGTATCCAATATTTTATTATTCTAATGCTACACAAATAGGGTTGTAATCCAAAAGTACTGGAAGAATTAAACAAGAACCAAATCCTGTGTGAGTTTAAATTGGGATCTTATTTGATTCTAAGGAGAGTTCTTCTGAAGTTCTATTGAGTGTTTTAAAGATAACCTTTTCATTTATATTTTAGGTGCCGCTGAAGGCATCCGTTTCTACCGCCGGCCTGAGCGGCAGTGAGGAGACCATGGGCCCTCCTGGGGTGATTCAGAGTAACCGGTTACCTGGCTCTGATCTGGCTCACACCAGACATAATCTCTGCACGTCTACTCAGAGTCTGAGTGCAATGCCGCCTCCATACTATTCCATGTTCCCTGGTCAGCCACCAGTGGGCAGTGCAGAGCCGATGTATCAAATGAGCAAGCAACAGCAGTATGCCTTGCACCAACAGCAACAGAGGCAGTATCAACAGCAACAGCTGCAACACCAATATCAGCAACAACACAATCAACAGCAATATAATCAACAACAGTACAATCACCAACAGCAATATAACCAACCGCAGGAGCCGCAGTATCAAGAGATACAACAAAAAGAGCTCCAGCAGAAACTCAAACGTCAGTGTCTGCAGCAGCAACATCAAATCCAGCAGCAGATTCAAAACACGGCGGCGCACAATTCCAGCGCACCAATTGAAAGCGGGCAGCCCAATTCCGCCCAGCCCGGCGTGGACCATACCGACAGCGCTCCTGACCCGGGCAGCGGAGGTGACATGTTGAGTATGATCCGCAGAGGAGTCAAATTACGCCGGACACTTACCAACGATCGTTCGGCACCTTTAATCACCCCCAACCATCTCAACTGATTTTACTTTTTGAATTTATCTGTGGCTTTTTATGGTTGCTTTTTCCGTCTTTTCGCTTTGCAACTTTTTTCGTGCCTTTTATTGTTGCCGTTTGCGTTGGGGTTTTTTTGTACGTGGAGGCAAAACTGTTGACTAATGTGCGACTTTTGCCACATAAAAAGACGTTTGATTTAACTACACTGTGCTCGAAGAACAAACGTTTCGCCGTGTCCTTGCGAATGTTGCCTCTCAAATTGTTAATTCTGCAGGCTGTTTGCTTTACATATATATGTATACTTTTATATATACAGATATATATGTATTTAGAGATCTAGATTGAACATCGGAGCTTAAGGTATATTAAAGTTATTTGTTTGTCGTATTCGCGAAGATAAAGCACTCAACCTCCTGGTTAGAGATCAAAAACTTCTGTATATATTTGTGAAACAATTGAAAGACTGTTGTATTATTAATAATTTTGATTTCTTGTTTGTTTTCGACAATTAGACAAAGCAGCACTAGGCGTCTATTTTTGTACAGTTTAGGGTAACAGAAAACTGCACCACTGCCTTTAATCTGCCCAATGTTTGGATGCGAATGCAGCCAATGAGAGGAGTGGAGGGAGGGAAGGAGCGATGTGATTGGGTGGATGAATGAAGGACTGGAAAAGTGGAACTTATTTGTGTTGCTTATGACTGTGAGAGCTTACAAAGGCATCACTGTGGTTATTTATTCAATCTGTTTGATTCTGAATCATTTTTAATCGTTTGTTTACCAAAGCTTTAATGCTGTAGCCCCGTAGATGCGTATAAACCTGCTCTCCTGGAGGATTTGCTATAAAGACTCTATTCATAAAACCTCAAACTTGTGGCCCATGACTTTTTTTAAGCATTTTTGTCTTTGAAGCAAAATTTTATTACATGACCTGAATAACCATCAAAATGCAATGGCTTTGATTTGTTTCGAAGTGAAGTGTGGCCTTGCGTTCTTCTACACGCGAGCAGCTAATGATTCGGTTGTACGTGTATTTGGGAATGCAACTCAGATATATATACATAGATTCCTCATTTGCGGGCATTTCAGTGGGCCGCTATACGGAAGCCATATGCCATATTGAAAGTGACAAGCCGGTCCGTGAACATTTGAGATCAAGTTGATTGGGTGTTAGTCTCACGTAGCCGGACCTTCAGACTGATGACAGAAGGTCTGGACAACTAATCACAGTTCGTTTTTGTTCTGCGTCATGTTTAAGGGCATGTAAAGCTGATGTCCCGGCGTGCATCTATAAATTATTAATTCAAGAAAGTTGTTTAAGTTTACTGCAACAGTGGAGCCGCAAACTTCTCATACTTTTCCAGCGTTTAGTTGATCCTGGTACAAGGGAGTTTGGAGTCTCCTCCATTTGTTTCCAGGCGGACCAATAAAGAACGCAAAACACGTCTCGCGGACATCCTGTAGAGTTCAACCAATCAGATGATGACTTTGAAGTGCTTCCAGATAAGTGTGCCATATGCATCAGACGTTCAGCCAATGGTCCGTGAGAGTGATGTCTGAGGCTGAGACTAACTGAGTGTCTGCAAAGTCATTTCACTTGGCAGCCATCTTTGAAACACCTCTCGGGGCATTCGAGTGCAGCTCATATCTCTTTAAATGGCGAAACATCAAATTCTCCAATACTGTTCGCCAAGCTCACGATAAAATTTCATATTTGAAATCACCAATGAAATCGGCTTCTAACGGCAGCTGCATTGATGCAATGACTTTACTAATCAACGATTGGCTCTTTAATTTTGAAGGTGGGGCTTATTCGCCATATTGGGTGTTGCACTTTCTCCCATTCATAAGTAATTGGAGTGCACCGTATGAATATCTATATATGAAATAGACTTCAGCAGATGATTTTGCTAAACTAACACAATAAGAGATGAAGGCGTCAATTAACACGACATGAACTTACCATAGTAAAAGTAAAAACATTTAAAAGTACCTTAGTAAAAATTTGTAATATTGAGTTACTACATATAAAAACACATTCTCACCTGTGAAAAGTTATTCCATTTCTTCAGGAATTTAAATCTCAGCGCTCAATGCGAAGCAGAACCAGAAGCTGCTCAGTGTTGTGGTATCATCATATCAATTTTGCATTTGTACTGTAGAATAAATTATTATATTGTTTATTATTATTATATACATTTCATTTAGTGATATTTATTAATAATCATAATACAAAATCATTTTATTTTACAGTATAAATATTATTTTATAGTCATCAATATTTGTCTGAAAATTAGATTTTTCACCAAATTGTGCAGCCCTTCTCTTAAAGTCCCCCGTTATCAATCATTTTATCATTTTTTAAAATGGCATATTTAAAGTAATTTCCAGTAAATGTATTCAAAATAGCTTGAATGTTGCACTACACCCTTGCTTCATTTAGTATACGCGGAACCATTAATATGCAAATGAGCCCCGCCTCCATCGACATGCCGATGTATCAGAATGATAATGCATTTTATGTATGGCTTGTTACAACATCGTACACACAATGGTATTTAATATGATTAGCCTTGACTACGTTATCAAACAGCTAATAATGTGTTGCTAATGTTACATAAACCATATTCCTGTTCGCCATCTCAGAGTCAAGCAGCTGCCTTCTAAACATCAGAATCCTTAGAAATACTTCAAACAACTTGAACTATATGCCTTTCTACATTAACGTTTTATCAGAACATTGTAATATACATTATATATACATAATCCACCAGCTATGTTGTTAAATGTCCCGATTTTCAACAACAGAAAAATATACCGGGGTAACCGCCCTTCTCCTGAGACTCCACTGCTTCATAGCAGATAATGATATGCTAAAGCCCGCCCACTCATGACGTGATTGGTCTCAAAGTCAGGAACACCAGCGATTTCAAATCGTGTTTTTGAGACCGTCTTTGGTTCACTGCAGATTTAAAGAGAAAATACTCAGCAATGGTGCTGGCATGAATTTGCACATGGTTTGTCTTAAAAAAACATATTAAAAACATCACATAGACATTGAAACAACATTAAACTTTCACCATAGGGGGTCTTTAATGAATCGTTCAAATCCGAATGTGAAACTGACATCATTAACTAGTCATTATGACAGCTTTCTCTCACAAAGGTGTGTAAAATGTTTGGATGTTGAGAATTAAAGTGGTTCTGTTGGTTTATTTCTACTATTGAACGACGTTCGAGAGCAAGCGGTAAGCCTAGCCCATGCTTTTCCCATTAATGTTTATCAAAAAAATAAATAAATTACCTTTTAGAGTTTCCTCTTAGTGTGGATTACCCAGAATTCTGTTGTGATGCACTTGTGGTCATGGTAGCTTTGCTATGCTACCCTGTTGTTTTCTTAAACGAAAGTAAATGCTGGACATTTGCTTTTCAAGCTTGAAGTGCATTTTTACCATCAAATCTATGCATCAAATCATTTTTAGCACCTCTAGATTAAATTATAAACCACTGATGGGCCAATAATCATCTCGATATGATGCTGAGTGTAATGAGCCTGTAATCCAGAAGCATTTCTGCGGTCTGACAGGATATCTTGCAGTCATCCGTACTGCCTTTGATGTCTTATCATTTATCATATCCGTCACGCACGTGCTGGCAGGTGCGCTTTGAACTCCTGCTACAAAGTTGTTTCCTTATATCTTGCCGCATTCTCTTTTTATCGCCCCCTATTTTTGTATACTTTTCAGGTTATTCTCAATCTTGGGTTACTTCACACCTGTCTGAGCCGCGTCTAGGATTTCTGGCCCCTTGTACGCTCAATTGTCCTCAGTGTCTTCATTGATTTAGACGTGGCTAGAGACGTTCACTCCTGACACAAAGCTCCTCAGGCCTTTTACAGTAGGATTAGCTTGCAGCTGCCGTACGGCCCTCCTGGAGTGTAAAAGAATATCGTTTTACTCTGAAAGGTGAGCCAAGGTGTTTTTCCACTAATGTGCATTTATTAGGTCCGCTCAGGGCGAAAATGTCTGAGGTGTTTACTTTGTGTTGAGGAGAAGGGCGATGGTTGTAGCACAGTGAGTGTTACCTGTTGCAGGGATTTTTCAGTTCAACCTAATTATGAGAGGAAAGAGTTAGTTCACCCAAAAAAGTCTGAGAGCTTTCTGTCCCTCCATTGACAGTCTACCCAACTGACACTGACGCTTCAAACCGTTCATAAAGAGATTGAAAACAAATCCACAGGAGTTGAGTGGTTTAGCCCAAATTTTCGTGATCACTTTATATAATTAACAGATTTAATTTAGGCTCTTATTCACATATAAACAGTGATTAGCGAACATAAACAGAAGCTCACCAGAACATGCTTGACGGAAGCTCAAACGTGCTGCGTAACACGAGAATGAACCTCATTGGTTCTTGAGGAAGCTCAAACGTGCTGCGTAACACGAGAATGAACCTCATTGGTTCTTGAGGAAGCTCAAACGTGCTGCGTAACACGAGAATGAACCTCATTGGTTCTTGAGGAAGCTCAAACGTGCTGCGTAACACGAGAATGAACCTCATTGGGAAGCTCAAGCGTGCTGCGTAACACGAGAATGAACCTCATTGGTTCTTGAGGAAGCTCAAGCGTGCTGCGTAACACGAGAATGAACCTCATTGGTTCTTGAGGAAGCTCAAACGTGCTGCGTAACACGAGAATGAACCTCATTGGTTCTTGAGGAAGCTCAAGCGTGCTGCGTAACACGAGAATGAACCTCATTGGTTCTTGAGGAAGCTCAAGCGTGCTGCGTAACACGAGAATGAACCTCATTGGTTCTTGAGGAAGCTCAAACGTGCTGCGTAACACGAGAATGAACCTCATTGGTTCTTGAGGAAGCTCAAACGTGCTGCGTAACACTAGAATGAACCTCATTGGTTCTTGCTGAAGTTCAAATGTGCTGTGTAACACAAGACTGAACCTCATTGGTTCTTGAGGAAGCTCAAACGTGCTGCGTAACACGAGACTGAACCTCATTGGTTCTTGCTGAAGCTCAAATGTGCTGTGTAACACGAGAATGAACCTCATTGGTTCGTGAGGAAGCTCAAACGTGCTGTGTAGGTTTAGGGGATGGAATATACAGTTTGTACAGTATAAAAATTATAAAGTCCCCATAAAACATGAAAACCGTGTGTGTGTGTGTTAAAATACAGAATTTACTGAACAAATCACATCCATTTATGCTTGTGCTTAAATTAAAAATCTTTTTTTTTTAAATTACTGTGGAGGGTAAGGTAAAACGTTATCCCATAAGGGAAATGTACATACAGTACCAGACCAGGTGTAGAGAGCATTTTATTTGGTAGAAATTAATATGCCCCTGTGGGCATGGTGATGTCATCAATACTTTCGGTCTGTTTTCTCTGTGAAATGTAATGCTATATACCGGCAAATATGTTTATCCAATCCACTTTTAGGAGTATAGGAGATTTCCTGGATTAGAAAGATATTTATATATTTAGGTATATCAGATCTCCGCTAATTTTTGAGACCGTTGTACACAAATGACAAATACCAGTTATAAATTCAAATTGTTTCAATCTCTCAGTTTCAAAGAGTGATACCTGATGGAAAATCTTATATCTAAAAGTCGTATTTTTGCGCACACATGTATTTTACCTGTGATAATTTTACAATAATCAGACAAAAGTCCCATTGTGCATTTATATGTCCGTTCTATATACCCTGTCGTTTTAAGATATTTATTGATGGGCTAGATTAAGATATTTGTTGAATAATGTAAGATATTATTGTAGGTCAAGGTAGGCCTATTTTATGGTGATATTAATAACTATTTATTTATTTAATTAATTTCGTTTAAGTTTCGTCTATGCGATAAAAAAATTCTGTTGATTTCCGCCGGGTCCTGGGGTAAATTACATGATTTTGTATCAGTCACACTCACACACACACACAAAACAGACTCACTCCCATACGTAAGACGGTCCTGTATCACGGTGACTAGGCATTTTATAAAAGCCGTGTGTAACTCTATCGGTCACCATAACTCGGTGATCTCATCTGACCTAATGCCGCTCGGTATTGCTCGGTGATTGCAATGCTGACTCACCTCCTGCAGTTCCAGCGGCGAACACACGATGGCGCT
The DNA here is from genome assembly GCA_023029165.1 of Gobiocypris rarus. NCBI lineage: Eukaryota > Metazoa > Chordata > Actinopteri > Cypriniformes > Gobionidae > Gobiocypris > Gobiocypris rarus. The sequence goes on along the minus strand of CM040921.1, from coordinate 35,627,828 downwards.
GCGAACCGCGGCGGAATCTTCCATCTATCATCACTTCCAGGAACATCAGCCGCTTTTTCCCAAAATAGAAGGAGGGGAATGTATTCTCCCGGGTCGGGAAACAAAGTAAATCAGCGCAGGGCGATGTAAGACATGAATCTAGTGTGAGTGGTCATGTGAAAACTATTTATCTTCTTCCGACATTTCCTGTCAGCTGTTAGGATGTGAGGAGAAATGTTGGTTTACTGTAAAAAGAGGAGGAGGTCTCTAGGTAATCACTCTGTAGGTAATTGAACACTTAATAGTATTACAGTGGCCTCTAAGTGTATTTGGAAACAACGATTTAAAAATATCTGAAAGGAATTCCGTTAAATAGCTACAAAGAAACTTTTCAAGCTAAACTTTTCACCAATAGAAAATATCCGTAAATATACTGTACACACACATACACATAATGAAAACCTACATTATATTATATTATATATATATATATATATATATATATATATATATATATATATATATATATATATATATATATATATATATATATATATATATATATATAATGTAGGTTTTCTGATTGTCATACATGAGTGGAACATATTCATAATTAATTTGTAAAATAATTAAAAGGTAAAACTTTATATCACTAAAAATCACCTTGACAGCAGTTAGTAGTGAGTAAAGGTCTAATGCCATTTTGTTATCTTAAGCTTTGACATTCAGACAAGTGTCCAAATATATTTGGGTGCCATTGTAATACCATGGTAACATCATCTTACTGATAGATTGCATAGTATTGCGACAGAAGGGTCACTGACCGCGGCTGTCATACCTGACCAAAGATAAAAGTAACCACAGTCAATTTGATTTGTTTATGTTGTTCTAACTCCATCTGTTGACCCTTTATATAATACTGTTTTCTTTCTCCAGTTGGGACGAGGTGATTGCTCCAGCTTCTGACATTAGAGAGAGAGAGAGTGGTACTGTGTGTGTGTGTGTGTGTGTGTGTGTGTGTGTGTGTGTGTGTGTGTGTGTGTGTGTGTGTGTGTGTGTGTGTGTGTGTGTGTGTGTGTGTGTGTGTTTAAAAGAGAGAGTGAGTCAGTGAGATTTCATCCCATTACTGAGGCTTGCGCACTGACTCACTTCCAGAACGTTAAATTATCCACCAGCAAACAGCTTCCTAACCACAAAACACACACACACAAAGACACACACACTTCAAACAGCCCTGAACTTAACCTTTCCTCCAGTTATCCCCTTCCCAATATCATGTATGTGTTGTGTGTTTTTCACTAACCCCAAAACACCTGCGTTACTTCCTTAGGGATTTCCCTCCCTAACGCTCAAGTAAATCCATGCATTGGTGACCTTATTGGTCGTGTGTGTGTGTGTGTGTGTTTAGGTCTGTCTATAAGAGTATCATCAACCTATGACACATTCACACAGACCTTTGATGTCTTTTGTAACTTTAAGCAATAACATTCATTAGAGTTGACTCCATAGCCTGATTCAGGGATTTGATTACAGAAGAATAACATTTTTGTCATTTACTCTCCCTCATGTCATACTTTCTTCTGTGGAAAACAAAAGATGTTTTCATGAATGTTCATGCTGCTCTTTTCCATATAAAATACAGTATAGTAATATGAGCTGGAGCTTAGTGTGTCAAATAGACTAAACTCAAAGTCATTATTCACCAAAAACTTGTATATGTGCATTACATGATTTAAAAAATGCAATTTAAATCAATTCATAAATAAATCAAATATAAATATTAGATGAAAAACGTAAAGTTACAATGACTTGCTTTGTCATTGCTTTGGCAACTAACTCAACTAAGATTACATTGAAGTAATAAAATGATTTTAAGGTATCCATGTTACAGTGTAATTATACACATGAGTATGGCGTAATAATTAACTACATATACTTTACACTGTTAAAAATTATATGAGCAATAAGTTGCGACAACTTATGTTTTTACATTGCTTTAACTCATCAATATAAGTTAACACAAAGTCGATTTAATGTAATTTAAGTTGAATCGACTTAAACATCCAAGTTGATTGTACTTATTTAATTTTTTTACAGTGATTGGGTTAGAGTAGTATTAAGTTTGGTTTAGGATTAGTTGCATGTAACTATGCATAATTTATAATTATTACTATAGTAACTATACATGCAATGTGTAACAAGGCCACTGTAAAATAAAGTGTTACCAATTACTAAAACAGAAGTAAAAACAAATTAATGCTAAAAATAAATATTTAACATAAACTAGTAAAAGTGACAAATGCACATAAAAATAAATGAAATATACAGGCGAAGCACTGCTACTTGGGCGCAGAGATATCACGCAACACATGAAATCCCCAAACTATATATCAACTGTTTGTTGACAGAAGTTGTGGGATTTCATTTGTTGCGTGAGATCTCTGCACCCAAGTAGCAGTGCTTCGCCTGTGCTTCACCCTAATTTAGTCCCAAGTTAATATCTGCCTAGGAAATCGCCTAGTCTTAATCTGCATCGCTATTTGTACTCGTTATGAATACGCAGGCCACAAGAAGTAATGGTGGGGTTTGTTTGTTTTTTTGGATCACTTTTTCTCAGGACATGCTAGCTGGCAACATAGGATTCCATTCATTATGCTAAGCTAAGCTAGCGGCGACCCTGCCAAACTAAAACAATGCATGCACTGAGACAAAAATGCATTTGCCCACATATCTAAATGTAGGAAAGAAGTTGAATAAACCCTATTTCTAAAAACGGTGGAGTGCTCCTTTAAGGCTAGGTTTAGGTTAGTTCAGGGTTAGTACCTAGTTATTATCCAGTTTCTGTAATAACTATAGTAAGTACATGTGTATATGAGGAACAGGTCTGTAGAATAAAGTGCTACTTTTTATGTTGCTGCTTATAGTAGCCATTCACTTTCATTATATGTAAAACAGCGGCTTGAACGTTCTTCAAAACCTCTCCTTTTGTGTTCCACGAAAGACAGAAACTCATACGGCTTTTGAATGACATGAGGTTGAGTAAACGATGCCAGAAATTGCAATTTATGCTTAACTGTCCCTTAAAGTTGTGCCAGAGCTGAAGTAGAGCTCTCACTGTGTGCTTTCTCTTTCTCTCTCCCTCGAGTTCTCTCTTTCTTATCCCTCCTTCTCATTATGCGGTCTGAATTAACTTGTGTCTGGTCATGTCTTCTGTAGTTGTGCCAGCATCTGTGATTGGTCATGGCCGTTCTCACTGACGCACCGCGTGATGCTGCCCTCATCTCCTCCTGATCGCTGCACCACGCCGGCGTCTGTCTCATAATTGGCTTTAAAAAAGCTGCTGTACAAAACACTTTCTCATAAGTGATGAGGAGACGGAACGACATGTTTTTAATCAGAGAAATAGCGACACACTTCATTTATGCATTAATGTTAATAACTTTTATAGAATGCATATAGCAGATGATAATCTCCTACAAAAGTAATGATTAAAACAAGTGTGCTTCTTAATATTTTTGTGGAAACTGATACTTTTTACAGCATTCTTTGATGAACAAAGTTCAAAAGAACAGCATGTATTGGAAATAGATATCATTTGTAACATTATAAATCCCTTTAATGTCACTTTTGATCAATTTAATGTGTTCTTTGTGAATAAAAGTATTCAGTTCTTTACATAAGAGGTCTAATGGTAAACGTTTGACTCCACTGTATGTAAGCATGCCATGCATGCTTGATTTTAGAAAGCTGCCGGGTGTTTGACGTCACTTGAGTCACTGTAGTGCTACTTTCCGGCCTTGTTTTTTGAACGCTTCCATGTTTGTGTGTTTGTACTTGTGAGTGTGAGGGCATCATGAGGCGTCCGAATCTAATTTGTGGGTGACTTCTCTCACACTTTATGTTGCTAGGAAATATTCACATCATCAGTGGCGCCTCCAAAGGCGGTGGTTGGTCAAGTCTGTCCGCCAAGCCCAATGTTGACAAGTAAGCATGTTTTTTCACTGTTTTATTTCCCTTGTAAAAGAGATGAATTGTGTAGCTTTAATCTCCCCAGGTTATCCCAAAGTGTTGAATGGTTTCACCCATATCGCGACTAAATTGTCTTTATTATCACAATTTAATGTTAAAAAATATTAGCTTTTCATCTCATAGAGCAGGGCTATTCAAATCTTACCCTGGAGGGCCAATGCACTTCAGAGTTTAGCTCCAACCCTGATCAAACACACCTGAACATGCTAATCAATGTCTTCAGGATCATTAGAAAATGACAGGTAGGCGAGTTTGATCAGGGTTGGAGCTTAAATCTGCAGCGCATTGGCCCTCCAGGGTAAGATTTGAATAACCCTGTCATAGAGCATTTAATGCATAGAGGGGGTATAAATGTATTCACACAGGAATAGCAATCACATGAAATGTTTTATATTCCATGCTATAAAAGGTTTCTTTCATATAGCCTTGCCCTTTATGTCAGAACATCTAAATTAAGTTAAAATTTTCATTTAATCATCAACCTGACAAATTACTAGCCTTTCATTTGTACAGGAGTCTGGCCACTCTCCAATTACAAGCTGTTTGAAACTATTGAATCTGCCCAGAGCCACTCTGAATCTGCCATAACCAATCGCTGATGTTTGGTCGTGACTTATGTCATCTCAGACTAGCGCACGACATCAACGTCATCTTTCTCAGCCGCTCACCCTCTGTTCGCTGATTCGACCGGTTAAAATTTGGCCGGAGAAAACCAGCGAATATACCGCAAACCCAGATGACGAACTGAAGGAAATTGAAAATTGAGCGGAAGTATGTATGAGGGCGGAGCCAGGCGAACAAATTACATCAACAGAAGTAATTGATGGTTTTTATCAACTTTATGGTGCTGCATATTTTAATAGTCATTAATTTGTATGAAAAACGGCAGCTTGAACATTCTTCAAAACCTCCCCTTTTGTGTTTCACAGACGATAGAAACTCGTACGGGTTTGGATTGACATGAGGTTGAGTAGATGATGCCAGTCATTTTTATTTATGCTTAAAGGTAGGGTAGGCAATTTTAACAAAAAAAGAGAGATCATACAAAATGCATGTTATTATTTTTACATAAAAAGATGTTTACATATAGTCCACAAGACAAAAAAAATTATGAATTTATAACTTATTTGTCCCGTTCAAAAGTTTATCAACCCTTGTTTCTTAATACTGTGTGTCGTTCCTGGATGATCCACAGATGTTTTTTGTTTTGTGATGGTTGTCCACATTCACTGAAGCTCCAGAAGGAAACACGAGGCATTAAGAGCCAGGCGGGGGTGAAAACTTTTTGAATTTTAAAAGTTATATTTAAACAAAAATAGAAAAATTTGGCAATTTTCATCCTGTTCAAAAGTTTTCACCCCCGGCTCTTAAAGCATCGCGTTTCCTTCTGGATCATCAGTGAATGTTTGAACCTTCTTTAATAGTTGTGTTTGAGTCCCTCAATCGTCCTCATCGTGAAAAGATGATCTCAAAATCATACAGTCACTGCTGGAGAGGGTTCAAATATGCAAAAGATGCTGGAAAACTCAAGGATTTTGGGTATTTGGGGACTTTCTGAAGAACATTGGTCAGTTTAACTGCTCAGGACAAACAAGAGACTGAAGAACAACCATCAGAAAACACAACAACAGCCGTGGATCATCAGGGAACCACACACAGTATTAAGAATCAAGGGTTCATAAACTTCTGAACAGGGTCATTTTTTTGTTGTGTTAACTATATGTAAACATCTTTTATGTAATATATTTTATTCAAGACAGTACTAAATAAAAAATAACATGCATTTTGTATGATCCCTCTTATTCACATTTTCACAGATTCTGCAAACTTTCAAGCAACACCGTAAGTGTTCGTCCAATCACTGCATTCAGACCGACTGCACCCCCACAGTATATGGCCTTTCCCTCATAAAACTTCACAGTTATGAATATATTAAGTGACTATATATAATCTGTGTATTTCTGCAATCATTTGAAGCTTCAAAAACAATGCAAAAGTACCATTAAAGTGGTCCATATAACTTGTGCATCATCTAAAGTCATGTGATAGCTTTGTATGTGAAACTGACTTAAATGTAAAACATTTTTATCGGATATCCACCCTTCATAAGACCAGCGACGTCTGATCTGGTTTTTCAGTGAATTGGTTGATCCTATTCACATGGATTTTCAGTGGAAAAGACTTACATTTCAGTCTGTCTCTCACGTTTTATGGCACTTTTGTGTCGTTTTTCAAAGCATAAAGTTTAAGCCCCCATTAATTATAATTTCATTTTATATTTTCTCCTTTTGTTTTCGACAGAAGAAAGAAAGTCAGACTGGTTCGGAATGACATGACGGTGAGTAAATGATAACATAAGTTTCATTCTTTGATAGACTATCTCTTTAAGTCTTTGAAGTCAGCGCCTGGCCATAAAGTGAGAATTATGAATGAGAGTTTACCCCCCTTGAAGCATCTGTTGCAATCGACACGCAAGAGAAGGAAATGTTTTTACGACCCTAACCGCTTTGTGCCATGCACACAATTTCTGTTTGCTAACTCATTGAGCACAAACTCTGCTGTGTGACACCAATGCTTTTACACTTACTGTACAAGAAATGAGTTAATAAGTATCCACAGTTATGTTTGAAGTATGAATCGGTTAAATGTCCCGTAGACATGGTGAGTAAGCAGTGTCATATGACTAACAGCTCTTGGACTTCATCCCAGTTTGAAAGGCGGTTTGTCAGTGGAGTGTGTTTTATTACACTCTTCATAAAATTGCTTTAACAATTCCTCAAATTGCGATAACGCCTGATTTCGTTGTGACACAATGTGACCATAAATTATGTTTAATTAAATCAGCAGATTGACAAATAGGCTTTGTTCTTAGTTACTCAATTACATCACAAAATACTTCGCTTACCACACTTACAAAATAGTACCATGGTATTCTTGGAAGTACCACATTATGGTATGTGATTTTTTTTTTTAGTGTCATTTACCGTAGTATTACCTGCTGATACTGTTATTTACTGTGATAAAACCAGTAAATGTTTTGTAAGGTCATGGTATGTAATTATTCAGTTTTTTGGACATAATACCATGATGGCAATACTATGGTACTTTGAAATTTACCCTCCATGATATGTTCACGAATACCACAATACCATGGTAAATGTCCAAAATATCATGTGCATGTCCAATAAAATACCATGGTACTTTTTGGTACTATATGGCATTACCATCTAATTCAATCACTCTACCATGGTATCACCATAGTATTTTTTTGTAATGATGAACTTTATGAAAACATTGTGCATATTACAAACAATTTGTGAAATTGTGAATATTGCAAGCAATACTGAAGAGTAAAACGAAACGAAATCTTCTCTTCGCCTCTATTCAGTACAAAGAATATTAAAGTACACAAAAGCTTCTTTTTTTCTGAGGGAATTTTCCCGCCAAAACGCAGCTGCCCTTGTATCTAGTGTCCTGGTAACCATGGTAACGGAGCCTGTGCCACGTGAATGAGGGGCCGTTCTGTGTGTTCAATTACAGTGCCACACACTCTGATGCTGTTAGTCAGTGCCACATGGACTGTGTGTGTGTGTGTGTGTGTGTGTGTGTGTGTGTGTGTGTGTGTGTGTGTCATGCTGAGGTAATGAAGTTTGGCAGATCCCCAGGAGCCCTCACCACCTCTCTTTGCACATTGAGTTACATGTTCCCTCTCAGACTTCAAACAACATCTTCACAATGAAGCCTGAAATATAAAGGTCCTGGCAGTCAGTTAATGTACTTCCGCTCTGTTCAGCTGCATCTATCTGTCTAATCTATCTATCTTTGTTTTGTCTGTCTGTCTGTCTATCCATCTATCTTGTTTTGTCTGTCTGTCTGTCTATCTATCCGTCTGTCTGTCTGTTTGTTTGTATGTCTGTCTACCCAATCTGCCTATCTTGTTTTGTCTGTCTGTCTATCTATCTATTGATCTATCTGTCTTCTGTCTGTCTGTCTACCCATCCATCAACCTTGTTTTTACATTCTGTCTGTCTACCCATCCGTCTATCTTGTTTTGTCTATCTGTCTGTCTATCCGCCTGTCTGTCTACCCATCCGTCCTATCTTGTTTTGTCTGTCTATCTATCTGTCTGTCTGTCTGTCTGTCTGTCTGTCTGTCTGTCTGTCTGTCTGTCTATCTATCTGTCTGTCTGTCTATCTATCTATCTATCTATCTATCTATCTATCTATCTATCTATCTATCTATCTATCTATCTATCTGTCTGTCTGTCTGTCTGTCTGTCTGTCTGTCTGTCTGTCTGTCTGTCTGTCTGTCTGTCTGTCTGTCTGTCTGTCTGTCTGTCTGTCTGTCTGTCTGTCTGTCTGTCTGTCTGTCTGGTGTATTTGTTTGTCTGTCTGTCTATCTATCTATCTATCTATTGGTCTATCTGTCAGTTTTTCTGTCTGTCTGTCTACCCATCCATCAATCTTTTTTTTGTTCTGTCTTGTCTATCTATCCGTCTGTCTGTGTGTCTGTCTACCTATCCGTCTATCTTGTTTTTTTGTTCTGTCTATCTACCCATCCATCTCTCTTATTTTTTCGTTCTGTCTGTCTATCTATCTGTCTATCTGTCTGTCTACCTATCCATCTATCTTGTTTTTTTTGTTCTGTCTGTCTGTCTGTCTATCTATCTGTCTATCTTGTTTATTTTTCATTCTGTCTGTATCTATCTATCTATGTATCTGTCTGTCTGTCTGTTGTTCTTTCATTCTATATACTGTAAAGTTTTATCTATCTGACTGTCTGTTGTGCAGAATGTTGCTCTATATAACAGTCTGCCTGTCTGTCTGTCTGTCTATCTATCGTTTTCCATGAACAGTAGCATATCGAACCTGTATTTTGTTTGTATGACAGTGAAAAGAGTAGGTTCATTGGTAGATGCTTCTGGAACAAGTGTTAGTGAGCAAGCAAGAGAGGAAGATGGAGTATCACATGAGGTCCCTCCCCTCAGCGCAGCGGACTCATTGACCTTTTGTTCTCTCCTACTCTGCTGTAAGAGAAGGGGAAGCGCGCGAAACGGCAGCCAATCGTGGCGCGGCGCGGCAGCTGGCAGAGAATACTACAATGGCGTACAGTTCTGACAAAGGGAGGGCCTGTTCCCGCACTATGCAAAAACACTGGCAAACTTCCAAACACATTCCTTATAGAAAGACTCCTTCAGAGGGAAGTTGAGAGAGCGAGAAGCACTGGGTTAGAATGAGGAAGTGTGCCGGCTGCATTGTGCTGGCTGTTCTTTTTCTCCCTTTCCGTTTGAAAACTAAGTTGGACAGTTATGTGTTTCGTCAGCAGTGGTTTACCACACATCCAGTCAGACAGTTAGTATAGATCAAGGCGACATTGTCTTTTTATAGTGCATAAAAAGAAACATTTTCATAAAGTGCACTATAGTCTAAAGCTAAACGGAGTTCCGAACTATGTGTATTGCAGAATTCCTGAAAGAAGTGTTTAGACTACGGATGAGAATTTGAAACGGGGTGCGTTCACTCTGGCAGCATGGGCCTCTCGCTCTCTGTGTAGTAAATCCAGTCGTGAGACAGTATGAATGGGGTTGCAGCTTTGGCTCTATCTCCAAAGTCAAACAGCTTTAGCAAACAGAAGCACACTGCAGTACCGTTGGCTCTGTCAACAGTCAACGTGTCACATTTCCATGGAAGAACTCTAGTAGTCTTTACGTTTACCCAGAAAAACCCACCTCCCCCTTCTCACATTACGAATGCAAGTCGAAAGATGCCATAACACCCCCTTCCCAAGATCCTCCACTTGATCCCACCCATTTATAACTGACAGTTCCATCAATACTCCCACCACGCTCTCGCTGTGTGCGGTGCACGTGTGAACTCCCAGGTGTCTTTAACATTTGCCTTCATAGACCCTCCTCTTTCCCATAAGCAACGTCACTACTCTTTAAAAAAAGAAAAGAAAGAAGAAACCTGTACCTTTAACTAACCCGTTTTTTAATCTTCTCTGTCATTCTCTTCCCCTCTCTCTCTCTTTTTTTCTCTCTCTCACTGCGTAATGCAACGTGTCTGAGACATTTGAGCTTTCTAACAGTTGTCATTAGCGTAGCCCACAGAGACACCCGTATAAGGGCTTTGTGGTGCGAATGGTGGTGGCATGTTGACAACTAAAGAGAACATCTGGGTGGACGGAGATTTAGAGAGAATGTGCAGTGCATTTATATACAGTTAATCCCAAAATGATATGCATACCCAGACCAAATTTGGAGTTAAAGTCTATTTTTATTTGGTGAATGAGAATCTTCTTACTGGAAATGACACAAAAGAGATATTCATGAAAAAAATATTATCTTATTTATTTATTTATAAATTTATTATTTATGTCCAAAATGACTCATACCCAAGGGGCAAGTTGTTCACAATGTTTAACCTGTATCAGAATGATCTGGATTTGGAAATCCCATGTGTTGCTATCCAGGATCAGGTAATCCATTTTACTTTTGTGCCGGTTTTTCAAAGCAAAATTGGATTGGTTCACCCTGATCCAGATGCACACTTTTTCAGAGGACCAAATCTGGATTACTAGTGCTCTACGGAGCCCCAAAAGGGACATGGAGACGGAAAACATATGAGATGGGGGGAAAAAAAACATTTCAATGCTTTTGCGTTTTCTCAGAAAAGTTATGAGTAGCGAGAAACTGAGAAACTGCGTTCACTCACAAAGAACTTTTGACTTATTCATGTCTTATTGTGCCAATATATGTACATTTTTTTAATTAAATGAAATAACCCCAAGAGCACCATCGCGGTCAAGCATGGCGTTGGGAACATAATGCTTTGGGGGTGTTTTTCAGCCAATAGGTCAGACAAGTAAATGGCATCAAGATGAAAGAAGACTAGATTAAGATCTTGCAGCAAAACATACAGAAAACCTACTTGGCCTGGCGATGCAGTGGACCTTCCAACAAGATAACGATTCAGAACAAACAGCAAAAAGTTGTCCAGAAATGGTTGGCAGAGAACAATATCAACGTTTTGGAGTTGGCCAAGCCAGAGTCCAAACCTGAAACCAATTGAGAATTTGTTGAGAAAACGGAAGACCAGAGTGATGGCATGGAAGCAGTGCGGTGTTTCACGGAAACCTAGGGTATGGCATGAGTCCTTCTGGCCTTACAACAACAACATTCCAAAATAATCACATTATATCTAAACAAAATGTGGATAAAAATCCACTAAAAGAACTTAACAACAGACTTAACAACCATATAAAATCAATGCAAATACTGAAACAACCCTATAATTGTCATAATTGTCACTGTGTCCTACCCACGTGAGAAAAATCATCTTTACCATATTAATCAGAGTTTTTTGTACTAACCAGCGGCAGTGGCGTTTCACGACGATTCTATTTTATAAACTGTTTTTATTTCTGTGGCGTTGTGACTGGAATAACATACATGTGCTTTATTTAATGTAAAAAAAATATTTAAAGTGAGTTTTTGTGACCTTTTATAGACATAGCCTTACTGAAAGCAACAACTGATAACTCACCTCAGATCTCGAAAATAAATTAAACGATACAACTATGTAAAAACTGTATAGTGTATTCTATGATAAATTCACGCAGTATGTATTTTTTATCATGCTAAAATTGCATACGATTTAGGAATTTGATATTGTAAATATTCATTTTGTTGCAAAAAAGAGAGCCCACCCACACGCTCTTCTGATTGGGGTCGAGTCTGGTTTGCCGCTGAAACCTTGTCACATCGGACATCGCGCCTGGTTAGGACACGGCGTTAGGCTCAGGCTGTTTAAATGTGCTTTTTATGAGCTGTTTATTTCCCCTGCTTGTCTGAATACCAGGGTATGGCAACTGCCATACGCAAACGCCACCCCTGCAAGGAAGCCTTCCAACATCAAGGACCTGGAGCTCTATCCAAAAGAGGAGTGCTCCAAAATCCCAGTGGAAATGTGCAAAACAAAATAAGAGGGATCATACAAAATGCATGTTAATTTGTATTTATTAGTTCTGAATAAGATGTTTACATATAGGCTGAAAAATGACCCTGTTCAAAAGTTTATGAACCCTTGATTCTTAATACTGTGTGTGTGGTTCCCTGATGATCCACGGCTGTTGTTGTGTTTTCTGATGGTTGTTCTTCAGTCTCTTGTTTGTCCTGAGCAGTTACACTGACCAATGTTCTTCAGAAAAATCCTTTGCATCTTTTGCATATTTGAACCCTCTCCAGCAGTGACTGTATGATTTTGAGATCATCTTTTCACACTGAGGACGATCGAGGTACTCAAACACAACTATTAAAGAAGGTTCAAACATTCACTGAAGCTCCAGAAAGAGCCGGAGGTGAAAACCTTTTGAATGTCAAGATCAATTGTGCTCAGTTTGTCTTCTGGGACACATGTAAGTATTTATCTTCTATTTAAACAAAATTAGAAAAATTTGGACAACTTCATCCTGTTCAAAAGTTTTAATACATTGTGTTTCCTTCTGAGGATGTGAGAGGTGCTCGCATGTGATGAAATGGGTTAAAAATCCCTTAGACTTGCAATAAAGGGAGTCAAGCTATTTCTAGAGACCAGAATATCATGACTTCAAGGTGTCTTAGTAAGATCCCACCTGGAACAGATTAGCATTGCTCTATCAACTATCAAGAACGCCATAGCAACCGCATCACAGTCAGAACAAGCTTTTTAACATATCACTCTGGCATAGTGATGGCGAGTTGTGCACAAGCAAACACATCTAACATTTTCATCGGAAAACACGAATACAGTTATTTTTACAATGTTTGGTGCTTGTGCTGACGCACTTTCCCTTTAAAGATACTTGGAAAATATGAGTTTCAAAAAGTTCAGACTCATCTGGAATTACTAGGAGGAGTGTATGCGTTTTAATGAAAGACTGTATGTGTTTCTGCTTTACAGGTATCAGAGCGGCACAGATATTCTCCAGGGAACTCAAAGTGCCTGTTGTGCCCTGTGTGTGAGTTTGCATAATCCACATGTGTGTTTGTCTTGTGTCTGCACACTCATCTAAGTCTGGGCTCAACGGGTCATGATGGAACACAGTTTGTGAAGATCCTCGGAGACCACAGTATGTGAAGCTCACTGAGGGGGAGGAAGGATACTGCGTGGTCTGTAATCACACTGACACACACTCCTCCCTGACTCTGTGAAAGAATGGAAAAGCTGTCGTTCGCAGGCCGTACAGCCGTCCCACACAAACATGTATGCCACACGCATGCACGCTCTCACACAGGAATTTAAAGCAAAGGCAGTGAAAACTTTATGGGCGGTTGAAAGGTTTTGTACACGCTACTCCTCTGCACGTTACCGCAGCATACACAGAGCGGTTTCTGTCAAATCATGAGCTTTGGTTTAATTTCAGTCTCAAAAAAAACTGGGAACGTTATTAAAGTATTTCAGATTGTCAGAAAAGCTTTTTGCTGATGCATTTTCTTTGCTTTCAACTTTCTAATGCCCAACCTCAACACAGCTCTTCCTGTCAGAGCTCAATGGAAAATGAGGTTTCTTTGTTCTTTTACCGAGTTCAAAGCAAAGACTGTTTTGGTTTCTTTTTAATTAGAGAGACTCGTATGATCGAACCTGCTGATTAATTGTCCAATATCAGTCCATTTTACATGATTAGCATCAGAAAATGATTGTGCTGATTGTCAGTTCCAAAATCTTCCAACAACCCTGTTGGAATGTACATTTTCAGATATTTGTTGTACATTATGTTGAGTGTTTATTTAAATTGAGCAATTTAAAACCATATAATTTATATCAGCACCATACACTATATTGCCAAATGTTTTGGGACGCCTGCCTTTACATGCACATGAACTTTAATGACTTCCAATTCTTAATCCGTAGGGTTTATTAAGGAGTTGGCCCACCCTTTGCAGCTATAACAACTCTTCTGGGAAGACTTTCCAAAAGTGTGTTATGGGAATTTTTGACCATTCTTCTAGAAGCTCATTTGTGAGGTCAGGCACTGATGTTGGACGAGAAGGCTCAGGACTTGTTTTGTGCACTGGTGCGCAGTTATGTTGGAACAGGAAGGGGCCATCCCCAAACTGTTCCCACAAAGTTGGGAGCATGAAAATGTCCAAAATGTCTGGAGCATTAAGAGTTCCTTTCACTGGAGCTAAGGGGCCAAGCCCAACCTGTGAAAAACAACCCCACACCATAACCCCCCCTCCACCAAACTTTACACTTGGCACAATGCGGTCAGGCAAGTACCGTTCTCCTGGCAACCGCCAAACCCAGACTCGTCCATCGTACTGCCAGACAGAGAAGCGTGATTGGTCACTCCAGAGAACAGGTCTCCACTGCTCTAGAGTCCAGTGTCTGCATGCTTTACACCACTGCATCCCACCCTTGCATTGCACTTGGTGATGTAAAGCTTGGATGAGCTGCTCGGACATGGAAACCCATTCCATGAAGCTCTCTACGCACTGTTTTTGAGCTAATCTGAAGGCCACGCGAAGTTTGGAGGTCTGTAGCTATTGACTCTGCAGAAAGTTGGTGACTTCTATGCACTTTTAACTCAAAACAAGTTTATCGACCCTATTTCCATGCCATGCTAAAACAAATCTAAGAGCCAGAGAAGTAGGTCATTGTCTAATGGTCATTCTGCCCTGACTTTTGTACCGTGTTTGGTAAATGTCATGTACAAAGAACATGATCAACGGTCAGAGAGTCAGTATTAGGAACACGTTACTTTTTCAATTGAAAATAAACCTTTATCCATAGAACTCAATGATAAAAACAGAGAGAATACCAGACAGTGTTTGTTCATGTATGTGATGACCAGTTTTGGGAGTAACTAGTTACATGTAACAGAGTTACATAATGTAATTACAAAATAAACGTAACCGTTACTGAGAAAAAAATGTGTAATTAAATAAGAGTTACTTGTTAGGGGGTTATATATCTGAATCTTTTCTGTAAAATGCTAGTATCTGTTGATTATGCCTCCGGCCATTTAAATGCGTTTAGTAAAGCGAAAGCTTTTCAATTTTCTTTTTAATTGGCTGTCTTGTTTGAATCTGCCCGTCTGCTAATTACATCAATCCACATTGCCTCTGAAAGCTTTAGACTACAACCTGTCTGAGAGTTGCCATCATGGCAAGTGATAATAAAAATGCGTTCCAGTGCTGGAAATGTAAAACAAATGTATACCGAAATTAGAAAAGGGTGCAAATATAACAGTTTACAGTCTGATTTGTGAACAAAACTTTCAGAGCATTTTTAAACAAGATTAACTATACAAACCAATTCATTGGATGGATCTAAAAGGTTTTTCACAAGTCAAGCATGGGAATTTCTTTCATGAGATTTCGCAAGAAGAGTTTGGTCAGATTTTCAGTTATAATGCTCGGAACTTAGAGTCATAAGTATCCCTTTTATGATGCTTTGGTGCATTTTTGTGCCATTTGTTGTAATTTTATGAAAAAGAGCACCAGTATGTTTAAAACATCTCTTTTTGTGTTTCACAGAGAAAGAAAGTCAATATGTGGGTAAGTAAATGACAGTTTTTTTGCATTAACTATTCCTTTAAAGAAAACACCGTTTTTATATCCCTTGATACACTGTGTCATTTAACTCATTTAGTTATTTAACTCTGGATATAAGATAAATGGTGACAGAAGTGGGTCATTGGTTGCATATTACACATGGAGTCTCTCTGTCGCTCAAACACTCACATATGCATGTGTGTATGAGGACATATTTTCCCATCACACTGGAGCTATTCTGAGTTGTGTTGTGAGATAGGCCAGATTACGTATCTAAACGGCCGGTGTAGCTGATTGGTTGCCGGCTACTTCAAAGTCCAGAGCTCTATTAGAGATGCCATACCAACACCTTCCCTCTCTCGCAGTGTATGGGGGTGTTGTGTCAATCATTAGTTGTGTGTTAATCAGAAAGTTCACAAATGGCTGTAAAAATGTGATATGATCCTTAATTTGAGTTTTTTTTATATTCTGAAGAAAATGTGATGTTAGGTGTTCCTATAGGTTCCTATAATCAATTTAACAAATTCTGGGAAGACTTTCCAAAAGTGTGTTATGGGAATTTTTGACCATTCTTCTAGAAGCTCATTTGTGAGGTCAGGCACTGATGTTGGACGAGAAGGCTCAGGACTTGTTTTGTGCACTGGTGCGCAGTTATGTTGGAACAGGAAGGGGCCATCCCCAAACTGTTCCCACAAAGTTGGGAGCATGAAATGTCCAAAATGTCTGGAGCATTAAGAGTTCCTTTCACTGGAGCTGAGGGGCCAAGCCCAACCTGTGAAAAACAACCCCACACCATAACCCCCCCTCCACCAAACTTTACACTTGGCACAATGCGGTCAGGCAAGTACCGTTCTCCTGGTGTGGGGTTAATATTTTTAATTTCTTAAAAATAAATACTGACCCCAAACCTTTGAATGGTAGTGTATTTTGTTACAAAAATTTTTTTTTAAATAAATACATTTTAAACATTTTATTAATCAAAAAATACTGAAAAAGGTATTAAAAAATATAAAGCAGCACAACTGTTTCCAGCATTGATGATAAATCATCATATTAAATTGATTTCTGAAGGATCGTGTGACACTGAAGACTGGAGTAATGGCTGATGAAAATTCAGCTTTGCATCACAGAAGTATATTACAATTGAAAAACATTATTTTAAATTGTAATAATATTTCACAATTATACAGGGTTTTTTTCTGTATTTTTGATCAAATAAATGCAGGCTTGATGAGCAGAAGAGACTTCTTCCAAAAACATTAAACATTTTGGCTTTTCACCGGTACATTACATTATGATTTTTTCAACTATATTTCAATTACTGATTTTTAGTTTTAGTTAACCATAACAACTAATGCCTTCTGTAGTTCAGAGAGACGATTAGTGATTAGTCAATATCTAGAATTGTTTCCTTGGACATTCTCCAGAACATTTTGTTCATTTCATATTTCCAAGAAATAGAAAAATGAAGCAGGTTTGTGGTGACGTTGGGGTGAGTAGATGATGACAGATGTTTCATTTTATCAACTGTTCCTTTAAGAGTCAGGCATGAAGAAAGCAGGTAATAACAGCTCTCCACTGTATGTGGTTTAATGAAGTATGTAAACAATCACATCTGTTAACAGTGCTGCTGAGTAAGTGCTTTGAATATCCTGTACATGAATTCACATCAATGTCTGTCTAAGAATGACAACTTTCATTGTTTGACTTAAGTAAACAAACCTTCATTCCACTAAACCGGAGTTTAACAACTCTGTGATTTCGTTCACTCGACGGCCGTGTGGTTACACCTCTGAGCAGCTGTTTTCTATTGAGGTACAGCTCCCATGTGCTTAAATGGGGAAATCTATAATATTCAAAATCAGTGTACTGACTGAGCAATAACATGATAAAGCATGACAAATAATTACAAATGTTTATCATGCATAGGTACTATGACTTTAAACATAACATATTGCCATTCACTGCATTGGTTTCAATTTCAAATTTCAAAACAATTTCAAATGAGCTAATCAGTAATTACCTAATAAATAGGAAAATTGATAATGTGTGAATGCATGAACCACAGCAGAAGTGCTGTTACCATCCTAACATGTAGTTTTGTTCATAGATTTGGAGGATGAGGTGCATTTGGAGGATATTGCACAACCTGTCTGTTAATTGGATGCATAGCCTTGAACATCAACAACAAAGTATGCAGTAAGCATGATCTTCTTCCTTTAAAAGACATACACTACTACTGTTCAAAAGTCTGGAATCTTTAAGATTTTGTAATGTTTTTGAAAGAAGCCTCTTGTGCTCACCAAGGCTGTATTTTATTTGATCAAAATGCAAAAGAAAAAAACAATATTATTACAATTCAAAATAACTTTATATTTGAATATATTTAAACAAAATAATGTATTGCTGTGATGCAAAGCTATTTTCAGCATCATTACACCAATCAACAATCAATGTTGAGCATCTGTGTTGCTTAATATTTATTTATTAATAGTCATTTTTTAACCTTTTTCAGGATATTTTGATGAATAGAAAGTTCAAAAGAAAAGCTTTTATTTGAAATAGAAATATTTAGTCTCTACTGACACTTTTGATCTAATTAATGCATCCTTGATTAAACAAAGTATTAATTTCTTTTCAAATAAATCTTACTGACCCTGAACTTTTGAATGGTGGTGTATTTATTTTTGTTATGCTATGTTAACTTTGCACAATTATACTGTTAGTTGCAATTTATTGTTTGAATTTAGCTTTCCTCTGACGTTCAGAATAGACCTTCAAATCTAGTGTAGAAAAGATTCTATAGAGCTTTAAAGGGTTCTGTCAGGTGCGTCATATAACCTTTCCCACACACAGAGAAAAAGGGTGTCAAAATTGTAGCTTTAGTGGCACAACAACTTGTCGCTGGGGCAGTACCCTTAACAGGACATATTCATACCTTACCTTTTTTACTCCTAAAAGGTGCATATTAGTACCTAAGAGTACAAAATATGTGCTTTAAGGTACTGCTATGAACCTTTTTGTGGTAAAAAAAAAGATACAAATACTGCCCCAGCGACAAGTTGTTGTGCCCCTAAAGCAGTGTTGGGTGTAGCAAGTTACTAAGTAATTAGTTACTGTAATCTAACTACTTTTCCCTTGAAAAAGTAAAGTTAGGGATTACTCTTATTTTGTGTACAGTTACTTCACAAGTAATTGAACTAAATACTGTGTATAGACTGTAGAACAATTGTACAGGTCATTCTCAAAAAATGAGCATATTGTGATAAAAGTTCATTATTTTCCATAATGTAATGATAAAAATTAAACTTTCATATATGTTAAATTAATTGCACACCAACTGAAATATTTCAGGTCTTTTATTGTTTTAATACTGATGATTTTGGCATACAGCTCATAAAAACCCAAAATTCCTATCTCAAAAAATTTGCATATTTCATCTGACCAGTAAAAGAAAAATGTTTTTAATATTAAAAAAGTCAACCTTCAAATAATTATATTCAGTTATGCACTCAATACTTGGTGGGGAATCCTTTTGCAGAAATGACTGCTTCAATGCAGCGTGGCATGGAGGCAATCAGCCTGTGGCACTGCTGAGGTGTTATGGAGGCCCAGGATGCTTCGATAGCGGCCTTAAGCTCATCCAGAGTGTTGGGTCTTGTGTCTCTCAACTTTCTCTTCACAATATCCCACAGATTCTCTATGGGGTTCAGATCAGGAGAGTTGGCAGGCCAATTGAGCACAGTAATACCATGGTCAGTAAACCATTTACCAGTGGTTTTGACACTGTGAGCAGGTGCCAGGTGTGCTGTAAAGCAAATCTTCATCTCCATAAAGCTTTTCAGCAGATGGAAGCATGAAGTGCTCCAAAATCTCCTGATAGCTAGCTGCATTGACCCTGGCCTTGATAAAACACAGTGGACCAACACCAGCAGCTGACATGGCACCCCAGACCATCACTGACTGTGGGTACTTGACACTGGACTTCAGGCATTTTGGCATTTCCTTCTCCCCAGTCTTCCTCCAGACTCTGGCACCTTGATTTCCGATTGACATGCAAAATTTGAGCGACAGTCCAGTGCTGCTTCTCTGTAGCCCAGGTCAGGCGCTTCTGCCGCTGTTTCTGGTTCAAAAGTGGCTTGACCTGGGGAATGCGGCACCTGTAGCCCATTTCCTGCACACGCCTGTGCACGGTGGCTCTGGATGTTTCTACTCCAGACTCAGTCCACTGCTTCCGCAGGTCCCCCAAGGTCTGGAATCGGTCCTTCTCCACAATCTTCCTCAGGGTCCGGTCACCTCTTCTCGTTGTGCAGCGTTTTTGCCACACTTTTCCTTCCCACAGACTTCCCACTGAGGTGCCTTGATACAGCACTCTGGGAACAGCCTATTGGTTCAGAAATGTCTTTCTGTGTCTTACCCTCTCGCTTGAGGGTGTCAATGATGGCCTTCTGGACAGCAGTCAGGTCGGCAGTCTTACCCATGATTGCGGTTTTGAGTAATGAACCAGGCTGGGAGTTTTAAAAAGCCTCAGGAATCTTTTGCAGGTGTTTAGAGTTAATTAATTGATTCAGATGATTAGGTTAATAGCTCGTCTAGAGAACCTTTTCATGATATGCTAATTTTTTGAATTTTGGGTTTTCATGAGCTGTATGCCAAAATCATCAGTATTAAAACAATAAAAGACCTGAAATATTTCAGTTGGTGTGCAATGAATCTAAAATATATGAAAGTTTAATTTTTATCATTACATTATGGAAAACAATGAACTTTTATCACAATATGCTAATTTTTTTAGAAGGACCTGTATAATACAATAAACATCAAAATTTAAAGTCTAACTTTAAAATGCATGTTTTTATCTATCCTCTCACATTTGTATTATAATTGATGTTGTTTTATATTATGTATTTGAATGACTTAAAAGAGCCATTTAATGTCTATCCTTGAATCGCTTAACTCAAGGTTGATTTGGAAAGTAATTAGTAATTAAATACTTTTTGGGGAGAGTAATTTGTACAGTAATCTAATAACACTTTTGAAGATGTAATTAGTAATTAATTACTTTTTTAGAGTAACTTACCCAACACTAAAGGTAAAATTTTGACACCTTTTTTCTCTGTGTGCATGATGGGATCATTTATTGCATTTAGTTTTAATGAATTCATTTGATTTTAATCCACTTTTAATTAGTTTATATTCTATGAAGTAAATGGCTTGAACACCGAAATAACTAATTGAACAAGAAAGTATTATGCAATCATTTTGGACATTTCTCCTTATATAGAACCTTTTTGGCATAAATCAAGTACTGTAGGGGTTCTATATGGAAACCCATTGAACCGTTGTGTGTAACACTAGTTCATTAGGGAGATCTAACTGTCTTTGATGTTTGAGTATTGTGAGTGTGCAACATGGTTATTTAGCAAGGATGGAGGCTGCAGAGATTAGTGTGCAGCCCAAATCCTCAGACAGTATGTATAGGGCAGTCGTCTCAACCATATAAACAGCTTGAATAAACACTGGACTGTAAATGGTTCACTGGGTCAAACGGAGACCAACAGCTGCATAGGTGAGGACGCATGTCCCTCAGTAGGACTGACATCTTTGAGAAATGGTACAATGATGTCACCATATTTTTGGACATGTACCATAAAATTACCATGGTGCTTTTTGGTGTACATGCATAACTCTAGAGGATGAGACAGAGAGAATGGGGATGAGGTTTGGTGCACAGGAAGTGAGAAAGTGAGTGAAAGGTTATTCTCACAGATCAAGCTCCATTAGGAATGTGTGATTCAGTGCTGAGCTGAACGGGCTTGTTTTAACAGCAGAATCATGTAGATGCCTAACCCCTTCGTGTATCGCTCCGCACACATAGTGTATGTGTCTTTTGGATACTCTTACTGTTATTTAATGTCATTTGTGAAATAACTAACCCCTTAGGCCTTGGTAAACAAATAAACCGCTGCCTCTCCCTGTTCCATGTTGGATAATAGAAAACTGCAGATGATTTAGTTGGATTACATTCAGTTGGATTAACTGATATCCTTGGTAGAACATGAATGAGCACATTCTTTCCCATAGGAAAGACGTGAGGGTGTGAATAGGTGATGATATCTTTCCAAACTAGAGAGAGAGAGAGAGAGAGAGAGAGAGAGAGAGCCCTGTGGTAAAGGTGGGCAAATATTTGCATTTCTCAAGGAGTGGTTGTAATGTTTAAGCTTAGCTACCTAATTTATAAAACAATCTTTCTTTCACTTTTTTTATTTCACTCTTTCTCTGTAAGTTTCAGTGATATTTTAGTATTTTTATTAACTTTTTTATTATTATTTATATGCTATTATTTTGAATTAGCTTTTATCAGGTTTCATTTAAGTTAATTTTTAGTCATTTTGTAATGTGCTTTTTTCAAGTATTTCTAAATGGTTTTAGTTTATTAATGAATTATTTTGAATTAATTTATTAACATTATTTCAGTTAGTAATTTTAGTACTTCAACCTAAACTTATTTAAACTTATTTCGCAAAGGCAACATTTCTAATTTTGGTTTAGTTTAAGTTTTTCCATCTAATATTAATAATTTATTTCAATTAACAAAAATGCGTTTTAATCGTTTTACTTAACAATAACACTGGACTAAGTTCAGATAAATGTGTGCTTAGTGATATGCTTTTTAGTAACCTGTGTGACTCAACTTTTGCATGCACTAATTAATCACACATTTATATGAACTCACTTTGATAAACACTGTGTTTATACTATCAGTAGAAGAGTTATTGCCTAAGTATATGTCTTTTATGGGCTTGTATGATAGTTAGGACTCATTCTTAAGAACATCTCTTTAGGTTTTGGAACAGAGCTTCCACAGAGAAACATTACTTTATTAGAGTAGCCATAATCAGGCAAGCATGATGTACAAACCCAGGTGAAGTGACTAAAGCTTTGTGTCTGAGTGCTTTAACAGATTCACAGTCTCAGGTGAATCGACTTGTGTCCGAGTGCTTTAACAGATTCACAGTCTCAGGTGAAGTGACTTGTGTCTGAGTGCTTTAACAGATTTACAGTCTCAGGTGAATCGACTTGTGTCCGAGTGCTTTAACAGATTCACAGTCTCAGGTGAAGTGACTTGTGTCTGAGTGCTTTAACAGATTCACAGTCTCAGGTGAAGTGACTTGTGTCTGAGTGCTTTAACAGATTTACAGTCTCAGGTGAATCGACTTGTGTCCGAGTGCTTTACAGATTCACAGTCTCAGGTGAATCGACTTGTGTCTGAGTGCTTTAACAGATTCACTGTCTCAGGTGAATCAACTTGTGTCCGAGTGCTTATCAGATTCACTGTCTCAGGTGAAGTGACTTGTGTCTGAGTGCTTTATCCAGATTCACAGTCTCAGGTGAAGTGACTTGTGTCTGAGTGCTTTAACAGATTCACAGTCTCAGGTGAAGTGACTTGTGTCCGAGTGCTTTATCAGATTCACAGTCTCAGGTGAAGTGACTTGTGTCCGAGTGCTTTATCAGATTCACTTTCTCAGGTGAAGTGACTTGTGTCTGAGTGCTTTATCAGATTCACTGTCTCAAGTGAAGTGACTTGTGTCAGAGTGCTTTATCAGATTCACTGTCTCAGGTGAAGTGGACTTGTGTCCGAGTGCTTTATCAGATTCACTGTCTCAGGTGAAGTGACTTGTGTCCGAGTGCTTTATCAGATTCACTGTCTCAGGTGAAGTGACTTGTGTCCGAGTGCTTTATCCGATTCACAGTCTCAAGTGAAGTGGCTTGTGTCCGAGTCCTTTAACAGATTCACAGTCTCAGGTGGAGTGACTTGTGTCCGAGTGCTTTATCAGATTCACAGTCTCTAGTGAAGTGACTTGTGTCCGAGTGCTTTATCAGATTCACTTTCTCAGGTGAAGTGACTTGTGTCTGAGTGCTTTATCAGATTCACTGTCTCAGGTGAAGTGACTTGTGTCCGAGTGCTTTATCCGATTCAGTCTCAAGTGAAGTGGCTTGTGTCCGAGTGCTTTATCAGATTCACAGTCTCAAGTGAAGTGACTTGTGTCCGAGTGCTTTATCAGATTCACAGTCTCAAGTGAAGTGACTTGTGTCCGAGTGTTTTATCAGATTCACAGTCTCAAGTGAAGTGACTTGTGTCCGAGTGCTTTATCAGATTCACAGTCTCAGGTGAAGTGCATGTAGAGGTTTGTGTTGAAGTGGGAGGAGTTGGTGGGATGAGTGCAGCATTTGTGGTTTCTCTGAGTCAACACCATAGTTTAAAGTGCTATTACTGAATTGAATGAGTGTAATTTTCTGCCATGAATGATGATTTAACTGCTTATGTAACTGAATTATTTTATTTTGAATGCTAACAGGCTGAAAGTAATAACAGTCTTCATTTGTCAGTTAACCCACGTGAACCACAGCAGCAAAGTTTCGTACTTTCACTTCAATTGAAGTGTGTGTGTGTGTGCGTGTGTGCGTGTGTGTGTGCACGTTTCTCTCTCAATCTTTTACACTTTACCACCTGTTGGGCTAGGATTCATCTGCCAAAGTTATTCTCCAAAACCTCAGGCTGTTTTTCCTTTTCCCCTACATTGTAAATGACGTAACTAAATCATAAACGACACAGTAATATAAAACTAATGACTACAGGGATGAAGACACAATGCATTTTAAGTTTATTTAAAAATATGAAAGTATATAAGAAGTTTGATATAGTATTATAAGGCTGACTCGATTACATCTTTCGCAATGCTTCATGGGAGTGGGTGGTCACGTCTGAGCATGCGCTTTTGGCATGATTTACTTTTTTCATGTTTACAGCTGATAAAAGTCTTCCTCTTTGTGCATGATGCAACATTCATGTGAGGTCTAAGTCCAGTACCACTTTCATACAACACAACAGTAACAGTATATTACTTAGTGCACAATTAAGTACAAATATTTGAACAGTTCAACACACAATTATAATGTTGGTTTGGATTGGAAACATTTAAAAATGGTAATTTACTAATTGTCAAATGGTGGGTTATGTCAGTCATTTTGCATATTGGAGGTCTTGCAATTCTAATATTAATAATTACTAATACTGATAATTCTCAGGTTTGATTTTAAGGAAATTTTGTTTACTTTTGCATGATAAACTTTTTGTTCTGCAATGGGTAACAATTTGATGATGTACATTTTGTAGGAGTTTATATTCTGTTTAGTGAGACGTTAGGTTACATTGTCATAGTGTGCATTTAAACTAAAATACCAAGTAAATAAGATATACTATGGTATAAATCAGGGGTGTCCAATCCTGTTACTGGAGAACTGTAGAGTTCAGCTCCAACCCTGATCCAACACATCAGTCTGTGATTATCAAGTGCTCCGGGAGATCTTAATTAGCTGGTTCAGTTGTGTTTGATCAGGGTTGGAGCTGAACTTTGCAGGAAGATAGACTGTAAAAAGTGA
This sequence comes from Gobiocypris rarus, assembly GCA_023029165.1. Lineage (NCBI taxonomy): Eukaryota > Metazoa > Chordata > Actinopteri > Cypriniformes > Gobionidae > Gobiocypris > Gobiocypris rarus. Next base: position 35,602,840 of record CM040921.1, on the reverse strand, counting down.
TCAGTTGACTTAACTTAAAAGAAAAAGGTGAGGAAACCTGTTGATTTAAAACTAACTAAATAAACTTAATGCGTAATTGAAAAAATAAGTTATTTGGAAGTGCCAAGTTCATATAACTTAATTTTTTAAATTATGCATTGAGTTTATTTACTTAATAATTGTGCGGCAATGGGTTTTCAGATTTTTAAGTTAGGATTGGGCACCCCGGTATAAATAAATATAAAAACACATCACAATAAACAGATTTTTAAGCTGAGTTCTAATGCCCAGAAAAGATAATAATTAATATGTTGCTAAAGTATAAGGTTAGATTATTGTAAATAGAATCTGGGGGGAAAATACATGATTGCAGTGTTGGATGTAATCTAACTATGGAGGTAAGAGATGAGAATCAGCTTCGACTACACATGCTTTAAAGAGAAGATATCATGCTACACTTCCATGCTTTTTTTTGTGGGATATGAATGTGCATCATGCAGAAAATGCTCACCGAAACCATGATTCATTCAGACCCCCCAATCAAAAAAAAAAAGTGTGGGAAAGACATGTAAGAGGGCAGGAAAATTGGGCTTAGAGGCATTCAGAGCTCTAGGATGACATGTACTAACAGAACATTGATGGTTTGTTTTTGGCTTTTTCCCAATCTGAATCCGGTTTGAGGAATTCCAGCCTATGTGGGAGTTTGTTTGATTGGTGTGAGGAGTACCAACTTGTATTCAACCTACTAGGGTTTGGTCTGAAACAGGTTAAGGTTTATAGGGGATGGATTTGGGATTGAGTAACTTTGCGGGATGTGTTTGCAGATAGCAGTGTTCGTTGACTGTTTCTGTCACTGAATTACACCACAAGCCGTAATCTCGCAAAATCAGGAAAAAGTCCAGAGCTGTTTGTCAGGTCTTTATTGTTTTATTTACATGGTAAATATGGTTTTCTCACACACACCCACATCCTCAAGGCCACAGCAGCACACACACTTTCACTCCCATCATAGATGTTATCTCTGACCTGTTTCCTCTCAAAGTCTGTCAGCTCACACCTTTAATTTGCCGACTGGTTAATGTGTGTGGGCAAGCGTCTCTGTGAGTGTCTTTTCCCCAATTTGTTTCTTTTAATATGCGTCATTGCCTCATATACAGTCGCAGGAGGAGGGGGGCGGTAAAAGCAGTGATGCTCTCATGTGTCGCTGGTCACACTTTCTGGGGTGTTTATGAGTCCGTCATGTGTTTGTTTTTTCCCTATAAACCTCAGTTCAACAGCTTGAGTAATACACTCCACCAGCCACAGAAGTACAAATCCCTCGTGCTTTATCGATCGGTTCATATTTATGTTCATACATTCTGTCATCATTCACTGACCCTCAAACCTGTACTTTTTCTTTTGTGAATAACAAAATGAGTCATTCTGAAGAATGTCAATGCTGCTCTTACATAGAGTGAAAGTGCATGGTGATTAATGTTTTCAAGCTCCAAAAAGGACAAAAAAAACATTATGTATACATTATCACTTCATGCATTAATGTTACATGCATTATTGCAATGCATAACTAACAATGAACAATATATTTTTTAATTAGTTCAAGCTTTTCAATTGTGCTCAGTACTGTATGCATCTTGCGGAAAAACATTGCAACCATAATGATTCAGGGTAAGACAAAAACACGGTTTGGAAAAAGGATCCGTGTTGTACATTCTCATTATATAATTTTTGCAAACACAAAAAAAGTTACGGACAGCAGCTTTAATGTAATTTTTACAGCTTTTGTTAATCTTTAATAGTATAAATATATTACTGTTCAATGTTTGTTCATTCACAATGCATTTACTAATGTTAACAGAGCATACTTACATACATATGTATGATGTTTTAGAAGTATTGTGCATTGTGATTTTATGCACATATACACCCTTATTGTAAATATTATTCACTGATAATCTACCCTTTCGAATCTCATTTTGCGCTTACGCATATTCAAACTTGACGTGACATGTTTGGTTTCCAAGCACAGGATAACCAGTTGTGTCAGCCAAATGAGCAAAGTTTTATTTTTGTGTGAAAATCCTGATATAATATATAAATATAGTTGAATCATTCTTTAAAATGAGTTGTTTTGTGTTCTGCAGAAGAAAGAAAGTCCGGTTTGGGATGACATGAGGATGAGTAAATGTTTAGTTTTTGTGTGATTGTTCCTTTAAAGATTCAGTTAAGGACAAAGGTTTTTAGTTATCTGTATCTCCACTGGCCAGAGGCATCTGAAACACTATCGTGTTAGCATAGAGACAGCGATATGACACATTCATTTACAATACGGCATAAACAACAAGCTAGAATAAGATAAGGACAACAGGGAAACAAAGCGCATCTGGAAGGTAGATGACTAATTTTCTGAGAACAACAGCACATGTTTGTGAAATATAATTAGAGAAGGTTGATAGCAAAGGTTTAAGAACACAACGTGAGCAACAATAGAGCAGTAAGAGGCAATATTCTTGGAAAATTAGCCAGACCTAAGGACTGTAAAATACAATAGGTCATATCCATTGCTAAGGCGTTGGCGAGATCTGTGCCACAGGTAAGGTGAAGTCCCCGAGAGAGAATCCCCTCTGCTCAACAGCCGGCTAATGGGAGGTCAAAACAGGATCCTTGTATCTTGTAACGCTTGAGCGCTAGTCATATGCCTTCACCATAGTGAATCATAAAGTTGAAAAGAGCCGTGACTAATGTGACTCAAAGTGTAAACATAATGGACAAACCAAATCGCTTTGAAAAATCCCTTCTGTTTAGACAAGGAGCAGCAAGGACACAGTGACAGTTGTGTTGGCAGAGGGGAATTAATTGACCTGCTTTCATGATGACAGAGTCTTGATGCAGTTGTACGTTAAATAAATGAATATATTGACGTTACAAGTGTGCTTCGTAATCAAACAACTTCATTTTGAAATTTGGACAGACCATATGTGTTGCAAATTTCTTTTGTAACTGTATGTATTTTTAATACTGTTTTTAATGTGCATAACATTTTCAAGTTTATTTTTTTATGTTGTGAAGACAAGTGATTGAGTGGGTTTTTGGCCATGTTCTAGGTGGTTGTCAGGTCGTTGCTATGTAGTTGCTAAGGTGTTCTAAGTGGCCAGGTTGCTGCTATGCAGATCCTTGAGTGTGTTGGGTTGTTGCATGCCATTGTTATGCAGTTGCTAGGGTATTCTGGGTGGTTGCTAGGGCATTGCTATACCGTTGACAATTTGTTCTTTGTGGCCAGGTAATTGTTATGCAGCTACTAGGATGTTCAGGGTGGCCATATTGTTGATATTCAGTTGTTAGGGTTTTCTGGGTAGAAGCCATTGTGTTGCTATACAGTTGATAAGGTTGTCTAGGTGACCAGGTTGTTGTTATGCTGTTGCTAGGATGTTTTAAGTGGCCAGAGTTTTGATATGCAGTTGCTAGGGTGTTCTGGTGGTTGCCAGGGTGTTGCTAGGGTGTTCTGGTTGGAAGTCAAGGTATTGCTATACAGTTAATAAGGTGTTCTAGGTGGCCAAACTGTTGTTATGCAGATACTAGAATGATTAAATTGGCCAGAGTTTTGATATGCAGTTGCTAGGGTGTTCTGGTGGTTGCCAGGGTGTTGCTAGGGTGTTCTGGTTGGAAGTCAAGGTATTGCTATACAGTTAATAAGGTGTTCTAGGTGGCCAAACTGTTGTTATGCAGATACTAGAATGATTAAAGTGGCCAGAGTTTTGCTATGCAGTTGCTAGTGTGGTACGGGTGGTTGCCAGGGTGTTGCCATACAGTTAATAAGGTGTTCTAGGTGGCCAGTGTGTTGCTATACAGTTGCTAGCCTGTGTGGTAGCCAGAAGCTGTGCAGCTACTGAGATTGTCTTGGTGGTCACCTGGCTATTTTTTCAGTTTTATCACTTGTTAGATGAAATCGTAGGATCACTTAGAAAAGTAACAGCACACCTATCTTCAACAAATGGTGTAATATGAGTTAGTTTCTTAAGGTCAGGTGTTTGAATAAATCCCTAAACCTACACATGAGTGATAGCAATTGTAATGTGTGCTGTCTGTCATTTAATACTGAACAAAAAGTGTGTAAAATTACTACACTAGGCAGAACTATGAGAGCAATAATGCTGCAGGGAAAGGTGTATCAGGAAAGAGGATGTGGCTCAGAGGTTCTCAGGTTTAGTTTGCAACACAAGTAGTATGACACAGTTCCAATGCAACAAAACTAGTTCTCATCTAACACAAAGTCGTATACATCCAAATGTACATACACGTGCAGCAAAACATTTGCATGTGTTTATACCTGCACTTTTCACCCACTTCCTGTCAGCGAAGAGAGTACTTCCTGTTTTTTATGTGGCTTTTGCGGTAACACTATAATTCTGGATGAATTTAGTTTTACTATGTGTGACCTCTCTGGCATAGATCAATGCTGTTTATCGGCTGTATACTACAAACAGATCAGCAACATTAAACTTCAGAGATCAAATGTGATAATAATGGTCTTCTAGTTAGAATATTGCCTTTTTAGTTTAAGAGAAACAGGGGAAATGACTAAATTTAATGTTGTACTAAATGTTAATGTATATGTTAATGTCAATCCTTTTCAGATCAAATGTTTTCATATGTTTTTTTCAAAGTCTGGATTCTAGTTGTGGACATATTTGGACATATTTTGCATTAAAATGAGCAACATTTGCATAATATGATTTGTTGCGTCTTGCAGAACATATGTTGTGGTTGAATGTAGGTTTGAATGTAACTTTTTAACCTGGTTTTTAACAGATGTAAGGGAAACAGAGTAATGGAGAAACTGTAGGAGGAACAACTGCTCAGAAAGGACACCCATCCTCCTCTGCTCGGCCTGGATAGAGTAAAGTTACCAGTTACAGCATTAGTTACTGTAAAGCACAGTATTTTACCCCTTGAAGTGGCAGAATTGCTCTGAATCGAGTATGCTGAGTTTGATTTTTAAACAAGGGGAATTCATTTGGAAGGGGCCATTTTTTTCTGCCATAATTAATGCACATAACCTAAGACCCCTCACACAGTTTTCACACCACAGATCAATTCACACATAACCCTCTTTGATCTTGGCAGCATTTCTAAAGGTGTTCACACGTAGTTGTTGTTAAGCATGAAACCGAAATGGCAGCTATCTATAAAATGTGTGAAAACAAGACCCAACTCATTACAAACATCCTTTGATTGTACAGCATTTTACATACAAACAATAAGTACTTGTGCTTAACATTTCATGGTCTCCATCCTTCTTTCAAAAAGTCAGTTTGTCCTCGTTCTACTCCACTTTGGCGAGAAAGAAAGAGGCAGCTGAAGGCATGAATGTAAATAGAGCATTGGTCTGTGGTTTATTTGAGAAAACCTACGCAGAAAACAACAAAGGGCCTACGTGTTACAGCAAAAGCCTACACTAAAGGGAAATCGCACACATATATGTGGAGATGTTTATTTGCGTTACCATTGTGGGCCGCTCTCTGTTGTCTCAGCACAGAACTACTGGCCTGAGAGGAAGTTTCCAGTGCGGTTTTCATGACGAGATTCTTGGAGTCCAGGAAGTTTTAAACATTTATGAATTTCTTGTCATATACATATTGTGGAGTGTTCTGGGAGTTTTAATGGTGTTTGCTAAGCTAACTATATTACTGTACTCATACTATTCTCGTATTTGGGGTATTATTATCAGAAAGTTGATTAAGGAAAAAAGTCAAATAAAATGAAAAGTTCCACAGTTCCTTGCATCGAAGGAGAGACATGAGCCATATCTAAATATCAGTAAACCTCACTCCCATGGCCTCAAAAGGCACACAAGCGTCCTTGTCAGCACGCCGTTTTGAATCCCGCTTAGAGTGGTTAGAGTAGGACCGGTTATATTTGGTGCCGTGACCCGGATGGGAGTGAGGTTTAAGGTGGTGATTGTAACAGAGGCCAGCTAGTAAGGACTGTGCAGGTAAACCCCACTCCCCTAGCCTCAAGAGGTGCATGATGCTAGAGACTGCGGTCTTTAACACCCTTGATAGTGTGTGTGTATCCCCTGCAGGAGACACCAGTTCGAATCCCACTTGAAGAGGATCGAATAGGTCTGGTTACATTTGGTGCCGTGACCTGAATGGGAGTGAGGTTTAAGGTGGTGATTGTAACAGAGGCCAGCTAGTAAGGACTGTGCAGGTAAACCCCACTCCCCTAGCCTCAAGAAGTGCATGATGCTAGAGACTTCGGTCTTTAACACCCTTGATAGCGTGTGTGTCCCCTGCCGGAGACACCAGTTCGAATCCCACTTGAAGGGGGTCGAATAGAACTTGTTACATTTGGTGCCGTGACCTGGATGGGATGGGGTTTAAGGTGGTGAGTGTAACGGTCGTCAGCTAAAAAGAGCTGTGCGAGCAAACCTCAATCCCCTGGCCTCAAGAGGCGCATGTGGGATGGACGCTATAAAGACCTTGTTAGCGTGTGTGCTCCCAAGCCGGAGACATCGGTTTGAATCTCGCTCAGAGCAGGTCGAGTAGGACTGGTTAAAAGAGACTTGGGCGATTGTCCTTTTGAGTTGGGCCAGTATGCACTGGCCTAGTAAAGCTTTAGGAACCACATAGCAACATGGTAACAAAAAAATCATCTTTGCAACCAAATAGCAACATCTTGGCATCCTGGTGGTGAGGTTTGCATTTGTATGCAAAAGGTGTCAAATGTGTCATTCTGCTTGCAGCTCATGCACAGCATCTGTGAAGGTGATCAGAGCTGCTTCCCTAAAGGGTCACTCCTGAAGCGCTCATGCTTGACTTTCCCTTCTGTCTCCATCACTCTCCTTTTCTCGTTTATCTCAACAGTGCTAAGAGAAATGACATCCGAAAGGGACACAGACAAACATTTGTCCAGATGAGCTGCCTGCGGTAACAGGATTTTGTTTGGACAGGAGCTTCTCTCCGCAGGGAACAAGGTGACAGTTCATCAGCACACTTAATGTGACACAAACTAAGATCTGGGGATGTAAATGTCATTCTGTGTTACTGACCAAACCATGCGTGCTCACAAAGGTTGACACTGTCTCATTGAGATCCGCCCTCTGTAGTGATGACGTCTGAACCACACCAAGTTATTTTGAGACAGGTATATTAGACGCATATTGGCAGTGTTTCAAAAATTGTGTACTGAGACGCTCTCGTTGTCATGTTCCCTATAGATTTCACTTGTGTATTTATGGACTGGACGCAATGACCACAGGAAGGGGGAGGAATCAATCAAACTCTACGAGTTAGCTTACTCAAAATTTCAAGTTAGTGCAATTAACATGCTTGTGTAATAAAAGCAAGATTTAAAGTTATATGAAAATAAAATGTGCAGCTTATAAACTTAAAACAAATGGATGTAAATTATTAACTTATTAATGTTTACAAGAAAAAGAGAAAGGTTTTTCTTATTATTGTGATGACATTAAAATGGGTGAAAGAATTTGGGTGAAATAAAATCTTAATCAATCTTAATGGTCTTTTAAATTTTATTTCTTTATGCAAAACATTTATTTTCTTTTTCTTGACCCTTATATGTTCATGTAAGCTTCAGCTATATATGTGTCATAATATCAATTCATTTGTACTGAAGTTAAAATTGTTTCTAACCTCAATGCAAATTCTCTGAAGGGAAACGCTCAGACGGATTCCAAGAATTAACCGCATGCCGAACTTTCTTTGTGGTTCTGATGATTCATCCACCAAACATAACTTCATGACTACACTGCAACTTCAACCAACTTCAACGGAAATTGCAGTACTGTACATTTGACAGCCTACAACTGTGCTTATAATTGACATAACTGCTCGTACAAAAGCGTATTGATCATTTAAACAGAGACTGAAACATTAGGCAATAACAACATTTACCTTTAAATATCACTAAACAGCCAACTCAGGTTGTTTAAAAGATAAGAAAAGATGTCATCAGCTTCAAGGCTTTTGATTCATGCAATCTGTCTATACTTCGTCAATGTGAGCTCTTTGTTTGAGAAGTAAAAGACAAAGTGTCCGATAGGTACACTAGATAAAGGCTTAAAACCTCAGACAGTGCATCTGTCTGGCTCTCGTCACCTTTCCTTTGGTCTTTTAAAGGAGGATGCTCTTTGTCTTTGCTCTTTGATTGGTTCTTCTTTAAAGGAGTGACCTCACGTCCTGACCCCAGTCCCGAGTGACGTGCTCAAGTATACACTTCTCCAACAGGGGGAGGTCAAAACTCAGAAAGGTGCAAATGCTCTTCTGTGTAGAGATGGGGATTTTTTTTAAACAATTCTAGAAGTGCTAGAAACAGTGGAAAGAGATTAAATGATTGCTCTTCATATTTAAATTAAGGGGGAGTATCATATCTTTAATATGCTATAAAATATTTAATCAGGCATCTTGAAAAACTAAATCAATTGTACTAAATCCAATATATAATTTAACATATTTAAATCACTGACTAAATTACATCCAGAGGCGGACTGTAGTATTTCAGCTTAAGTGCATTTTTAAAGCGAGTGTTTTTCTTTGAAAAACTTATACTTCACAACTTTCTAAAGCATAATATTGTACTTTTTACTGCACTACATTTCATCAATAAAAGTTTCTCTTTTTTACCTTTAATATTTAATGTAATTCAAAGTTTAACTGCAAGAAAGCTGTCCACCTCTGATTACATCAAAAAAAGTCATTAATATGGGTCAGATCAGGTCCTTAAAGGCAAAAACTGCTCCTTTTCTCCTATATTGTAATTTATTAATTTAATAGATGTAACTTTTCTCTATTACTATTCACTATTGAATTAATATTTTATGCTCTTGATATTATATTCGCCCTAACAGTGACTACAGATAGATTTTGCATGGTCTATTGGTGCTGGTCCAGTACAGTTGCTCACCCAGCATTGTCTGTCAGGTGAAACTGGTTGACCAAGGAAGTCTACTAGCTTATGAAATCAAGTGAGGACCAGCTAACACAACATATGTTGTTTTTAACAAGCTTTCGCTTTCTGCAAGTTTTCCCGTTTTCAGCTCTTCTTCATTTCATTTAATGTTGAGAGTGCAGATTACACCTCCTGCTAATAGCCATGTAAAGACATCAGCATCTGCTGCCTCTGATCCGAGAACAGTGTCGAGTTACATGCTAATGGGTCATCATTACTGCACAAAGAGGGTTCAGTGAACTCCAGATTCCTGACGTATCTCAGCTGGCAGTCGGGTGATAAACTGTAAACTGTTGGTAAACCCTGATTCAGGCCCACACTGATTACATGCTGACTCGGATAAGAAGAATCGTTCGTTTTTGAGTTTGTAACGGAGCGTGAAACTTTAAAGTCCACCTGTTGTGAAAATCAGGTTTTTAATGTTGTTTGTATGTCTATGTGATGTTTTTAATATGTTTTAAGACAAACCATGTGCAAAATCATAAATCAGCACCATTGCTGAGTATTTTCTTCTTAAAACTGTATTGAACCAAAGACGGTCTCAAAAATACAGTTTGAAATTGCTGGTGTTCCAGACGTCACCAACTACCTTGTAATCAATCGTAAATGTGCAGGCGGAGCTTTAGGATATCATTAACTATGACCGCTTTCAATCAGGGCTGAATCTGAAATCCCCCTATACCCTCAAATAGGGCACTTTTTGAGGGGACAGCCATTTGTAGTGGGGTCTGAAACCATAGTGGATGTTATTGAGTGCACTCATTCAATCCCACATTGCACCGCAGTAACGAGTGTCCGACTTCACGCGCTCGTTTTCATTCACTCCTTCAAGTGAACTGTATTAGTGGACTAACATAGGAAATAGTGAATGAGGGTTTAGGGGGCGATTTCAGATTCAGCCAGGGAGTCTCAAGAGAAGCCAGGTTATCCCGGTATATTTTTCTTAGAAATAAAGGTTCAGTGGGATTCTATATAGAACCCTAGGGTTCTTGACTCATTTTAAAGAATGCTTTATGCCATAAAGGTCTTAAATGATTGTATAATACTTTCATGTTTAACAGATTATTAAATTTTTCTACTGATTAAGTATGTTTAAGAGCTGGTAAATTCATTAAAATATCCACACACAAAAAAAAGTTAACTAAATGCATAAAATGATACATAATGACACATAAAAAATACACTTTAAAGTTCTATATAAAACTTTTTCTTTTAAGGCCCTGAAATGAAAGCGATCCTCGTCCTTACTGGCGTTTCCACTGCGTTTCAGAAGCGATCTCCGTCCACACTACACGACCGAAATGGCAATTCATACACACTGGCCATGCGCTTACAAGTGTGAACAGTTGCCTCTTGCGGCGCAGCTGCAGTATTATATAATACAGCGTTTAACTGCAAAATTTCTGCTAAAAACGACATCAAAGTTAGCGACGCTTGCAGTTTCCGTCTCCATGATATTGTTTACACGGTGAGGAGGCTGATCTGTTACAGAGCCGTTGAGAGAACCGGCTCTGGTCTTCCGGTAGTGGAATGGTCTTATGATCATATGGTAACCCTAGGGAATGGTCATATGAAAGGGGCTTGACGAATCAGGGAAGGATACGCAATGATCCAGAAAACCCAATCAGGGAGTGAATGTCGCAACCATGCCTTCCCTATCAAAAGTCTTCATTTTGGTCACTGAAGCACAACCCTGGAGTTTTCAAACTAAAAAGGGGTTTGTAACTTTTCCAAAAGTCTGTTTTCGAGGGTTCGAAAACGCCAGCATATTGTGGACACACCAGGCATAACCATAGCAAAATTGATGCGTTTAAAATGAATATGCACTAGTGTAAACGCTATTGTTGTTTTGTTTGTGAACTATCCCTTTAAGGATGATTTGCATAAGCGTTTTAGCCAAACCTTGCACATCAAGCTCCTGGGCACGAATGGGTTACTGTGGCCTAGCTGCTTTATAGTATAAAGCTCTGTAAATAAGATGTCTTTTAAGCCGGTAATTGAATGATCTGTTTTCATTCACAGACGGGACCATTTGAATTTCCATATGTAAAAGTCCTGAACAGAACGTTCTGTAATTATGCCTTTTACTCGCCACTGATTCAGACGAACTATAAATCACGCAAAACACAACTGCGTCTGAGGAATGTGAAATGGTTTCCCCCACTACAGACACATACAGATACACAGATGCTCAAACACACACACTCTCTCCTCTTACACACACACGGCACATATATACTGTCCTTTTGTCTCGTTTCACGTCCCTCAGCTGTCCACTGTCACTCATCCCATTTCATGCTGCTGTCACAGGACATTCTCCCACAAATCTCCCACGCACATGTTCCCTCTGACAGCTCACACACGTGACAGAAACACAGCACACACATTCAGCTCTGACAAATCCAAAGTTGACATAAAATCAAAATCGGCCCTGATACACTTCATGTTCTTATTGATTCATTGGTCCAGGTGTTTTTAAATCTTTATTTAGAACTCACTCTGCCTCTGAAATGAGTCTCTTTTTATGTTGATGTCATAAAACGTTAACCAATAGCCAAATAACCAATTTATGTTTTAGTCTCATTCCGGTATTGAAATGTTTTTTATGATCCAATACATTTTCGGTGGATTCATTCAAGTGCCACCCTACATTTTTACTTGTTAAATATTAGATTTTAGTCAGAAATACATCGTATTACAGAAGTGAAATGAGATGGGGATGGTGTTTCCCTGTGACTTTTATGCAAAAGTATTTTCAAGTTTTTTTGTGCTATTAAAAGCAGAAACATTTTGACAACATTTTCTACAACTCATGATTTGTATAAAATAATGAGTTTTGAATTGAATTATTAACACTGGGAATGTGAAGCCAGAATAATTTTTTTATATATATATATTCAAATTTAACATGCTGGGAAATCAGACATTCTGAAACTGCGTAAAGTTACATTTAAATTTGCATTAGTGAAATCACACTGAAAAAATAACCTTAGTCTTGTTTTCCACTAAAATAGTCTCAACTCCTTCAAAACAGGGGTACATTTGCATGAGAAGCAAAGTAGCATAAGATATTATGAATGAACTTTTATTATGTTTGCATATTATCTAAGCATAAATCTCACTCAATTTAGTGTGGCTTTTGCTTTTCCAGTGTGCTAAGAGAAATGCAGTGCATGAATTTAGAACAATGAGTAGTCTTTTACCTTAAAACCAAATTTCCTGCAACATGCTTGAAATTTGTCCCACAGCATTCAAGGAACCATCTAGACATCAAGCAGTTCTATCTACTCAGATTAAAACATGTATCCAGAGAGAATGTGCTCGTGTCACATGAGGACTCGTTCTGACTGACCTCTATGATATGGTTCTGTGTGCCACATGGTGAATACAGAGAAATCTTAACTTCTCCGAAAGAATTCCCTAGAACGGAACAGGGTGAATATAAGCAGAACCGAGACTTACTATCTTTGTATTTCTGCATTTTTAATCAAGCTGACATTCATACAATGACCCGCTCAATCCAGTTAATTTCAAAACACACACAGATATACGCAGTCATTCAAACTTGTTTGTCCTCTTCACAGAAAGTCATCTGGCCTTGAAATCATAGTGAAACGTCACCTAGCAAACACACACACATGCATATCAATCACCAGGGAATGTAAACCAGGCTTTGCCGAGTTCTGTAATCATGTAGTACTGAACTTTGTCCCAGTATTTAGTAGGACATCTTGGTCCCTTTAATTCACTGTATCGCGTGGATACTTGGAAAAATATAAATTTTACTTGGTAAAATATTTAGACCTTTACAAATAAAAATATTACTCTTGCCAATAGTAATTTTGATTCATTTAATGGTTTTAATTCCTTTTTAAGAAAATAAAAACTATTAAAATATAATTATAGTGCTGGCAATTTGTTTATTTTTTCAATTTAACACGTTAAAAATATTTAACGCAATTTACCATCACTTAAATTAAACGTTGTTATTTTTTAAAGCCTAATAAATGCTGAAATTGATATAGCGTTCAATTATACTGTAATTATGAATGTTTATCATTAATGTAAGTATAGGTATTAGTGTATACCGATATAATATATATATATATATATATATATATATATATATATATATATATATATATATATATATATATATATATATATATATATATATATAAATATTAGCACATGCTGTATACTGGTGCTGCTGTCCTGAGGGAAAACGGATACTGTTTCACAAGCATACTGTACATTCTGCTCTCCAAACTCTTAATTTTGCCATCATCTTTATTTGAATAAATTTCCACTAAATAATCCCCTATAGGCAAATTTTTGTGTATCTTGTCACATTCCTGTGTGTTAAAGATCTTATCGTGTTCTTATGATCTCTGCAGGTGTAGGAACAAGCTGAAGAATTTGAGAAATAGATGCCAGGGGTGATCCTGCAACTGTCTGTTTCCCACTGGAGTGAAGCTCACACAGGTGAATCTCCTGCATTAAGAAACTATGAATAAAAGAAAGAATGAAATGTTGAGCCTAACTTTACAAGTGTAATGACAGTTAAGCATTTTACCCCCATTCCCATTGCAGTAATGCATCTGGATGCTTTAACTCATGTGATTCAAATGTCATCATACTCAGATGCACGGGGGCTGAAAACACACATTTGAGACCACTGAAGTGCATCTATCCACCTGTCCTGTCTGTAGCGAGACATTTGCACCTTTGCAGTTTAGTCATATCACTCTTGAAAGCCCCCTTACCCGTTTCTCCACAGGCAAAACAAAGAAAAGCCCCCTCAGGTGGAGAGAAAGAGAGAGAGGGATGGAGTGAGAATGAGTCATGAGTGCAGCTTTGAACAACAAGGGGAAATCCTCCTTTTGAGAGGCATGCGCTGTGGAAACACTCATCACTCATAGAGGTAACGGAACCGGAGGCCATGCACAAACCAAAACCTTTAGCCATTTAACGTCTTGACGCCGTGTTATGCAAAACAGCAGTTTTAAAAGAAAATGCAAACTGTGTTTAAACTCATTTAAAGATACTAAAAGGCTTTTTGATGTTCTTTAGAAAGCAAAAGACCTGACCGCCTATAAAGCACATACACATAATGTCTGGTTTGTCATGCATGTTCCTGTAAAATGTGCCCTGAGTTCTTCTTGAAGCGATTCTAATTTGTGGTTTTTCACATTCAAATACTTCAAGCGCATCAATAAGTCAGCGTGGCCCACACAATGGAGCTATTTATGGAAATTTCATGTGTAGGTATTTGCCCTGTACTTTTCTGTTGTAGCACTTATGCTATCACTTTACTCACAGGAAACTCAGGGGGAAGCTCCACATTTGGGTTTAACATAAAAAAAGGAACGTTTCCTGTTGCTTTCACGTCTTTCTCATTTGCATGATTTCCACCATGATGTTAAAATCAGTGATTATGTGACTCCGTGAGTAATAATTACATCATATAATTTGGTTTGGAGACCTTTATTCTGCTTCAACAGAAGTCAACAGGAAGTGCATGTTTTTTAATGTTTTTTTGCCATTAAATGAAAGCACTAATTTAATTAATTTGGCTGGCAAAATGAACTCATATCTCTTATCTATACTGGGTGCAGAGAATACAAAATCTGTGGACTTATTTTCATGGGAAAATGTCTGCAGAGTGGGAATAAAATGTTGCAGAAACAAATGTTTTATTTTAATTGTAGATCAAATCACAAAAACCTGTAGTAGGCCTTACACTCTCAGAAAAAATGTGCAAAAATTGTTAGGGGTACAACAGCTTGTCACTGGGGCTGTACCCTTAAAAGGACAACTTTGTAGTTTTTTCACCATTAAAAGGTTCATATTAGTACTTTAGAGTGGGGGTCTAATGCTATTTCATGCATTCTGACTTATTTAGACTGTTAGAGAGTTCCCATGCTAAACATGGCAAAAATGTTTTTAAAAAAATGAGTTGGACGTATGATGGAGTATTTCTGTTCCAAATACACTCCTTCAGGATTCAAATAAGTTTCGTAACGTTTTTTTTTCTAGTATGGCCCTGAATGACGTAATAAAGGGTGGAATTCCTTGAATGGGCACTTCTCCCGGATGAGAGCAAGAGTGCGCCCGTCAACGAGCCTCGTTCGGGTTACGGAAGCCGTCGGTAGCGCCGTCAATTAGATTTTAGACCACAAAATCAACAATGTCACCTAAAGAAGTGTGTTTCTGGTTGTGAGGGAAAGATAACCTTGCTCAGCTTCCCAAATAACCCAGCGTTAAGGTGCACTTTTTTGCATTCAGGAAAATTTGCTGTATTATGATCAAACTATCCATTACTTTCCTGTTATATGCATCGCATGCCTGTATGTTATTGCATTAGACATCAAAATATGACATGAAATAGCATTTTTGAAAGAAATATGTAAGCGAAAAGTTAATGTTATTTAAGTGTCCAAATGCGTATTGCGGCTGTATATGCACAAGAATGATTTTGCAATACATTATTGTTTTTCTTAACCTACTGCATTTGTTCACTTATTGCAGCTTTAGACCCATTCACACCAAAAATAACAACAACAATAAAGATATAGTTCTAAAAATCATTCTAAATATAAAAGAATAGTGGAGTTCATACCACAACTAACGATAATGGCACAGAGAAGCTATATTTTTATTTTCGTCATTGATTTTAACTTGTTTGATATGTTCCTTAACAATACCGTCTAAAACTTTAAGCTGCAACGACACATTTAGAGCCCTTTGGCTTTTAAATGTCTCCATTTGATGCGTTGACAAGATCTTGCGATTCCATAAAGTTGCTCCAACAGAAAACAAATGATGCTATATTTTTATAGACGAGGTGTCAAGTGTGAGATCTTTGCAGATGTCTTAATCCAAAGAGGTCAAGGTGGGTTAAAGCGTATTTAATGGGAATGGCATACTTTTATACCCTGACGCCTGTTTGGTTGAAATCAGAAGATTATGAGTAATCAACTGAACCAACTGAAGCTCCAACCCTTTTACCAGAAGAGTTCAAAGAGTTGGGGTTCCTGTGTGTGTGCTGATCTACCATCAGTCTAAACATTTAACCTATCTGACTGTGTCTTCACAGTTGATTGTGCATGACAAGAGCTTCCAACTAAAAATATCAACCATCACCAGTAATACCACCAGTATGATTATGAATTATCTATGCAGCTCTGAGATTAATCATGTTGTGGTGTCTTATGGTTTTGCACTTACTGTATCGTTCAGATCATGCTGAAGGTAGAGATGAGCTGTCAGACACCAACAGACGTACAAAGGGAAGCCCCCTTGCAAAAACAAAACTCATCATCTGACATACATGACAGAAATGGAAGTTTTTAGCTCAAAAACACCCACCCATGAGACCCAGATCAAATTTAGAGCTCATTTCTGAACCTTTTTACAGCGGCGTCATGTATTTTCTCTCCCCCACTCCTTCACTCATGCTAAGACAAGTATCGGTATCATCATTGGTCATACTTGAGGTTAGCGATTTAAACAAATTCTAAGTATTAATATTTGGCTAAGTATTAACTTGTCCCACAATGCGCAATAAAGCCACACAAATATGATAAACCTGCAATGTTCCAAGTCGACTTTGGATCTTTTGTCTTGATAAGCAGCCATGTAGAACACCCTAGCAACACCCTGGCAACCACCAGAGCACCCTAGTAACCCCATAGAACAACACAACAGCCTGGCATCATGACTATGTTTTGCACAGGCGGACTGCTTTTATGTGTGTTAAATCACAACTCGTGAGTTATGCGTAAAACTATTTGGCAATGGTCTTACTGATGTAAGTGGTTTTAACCATAACTTTATGATTGCAAAGTAATAGTGATAGAATGGTTAGGACATGTTACTATTTTCATCTAAACTCCCTTTTTTTGGTCAGCCATGATTTCACAGAGCTTTTCTCAAGGATTCCATCTTCAAGCTTGTTGGCTAGTCACAGACCACACATGATGGAGAAAGCTGAAATTACAGCGAAACAAGGGCACAGCGTCTTGTGTAAGCAGTTTTTCCTTGAGGTAATTAAAAATGTCACATAAGGGCTTCATTATATAGTTTCCTAATGGGAGGTATGCATAGTTACAGCAAAATAAAAAAAATAAAAAAGCATAAAAAAGTTGGAATTTAATGTTGTTGTTGTTTTTTCACAGCTCCACTTTCACAGTATGGGGAACCTCTGAAATACTGATAAGCTACAGCTTGTGTGTCCTGCATTGGAAATAAAGTCATATTACAGCATAAAGGTGAGTCAATTATGACAGAATATTTTGCTTTAGTGTGAACTATTCCTTTAAAGTGTGCTAATGAGATTGAATCATGTAAAACTCAGCCTTTGGTCCAGCATCGCAGTTGTGATTCTCTGTATAATGAGGACCCTGGGATCCCTCCTGCCTCTGAGTAGTTGTTATTTTCCATGTGTGTCTTCATGTACAGAATGTACAGTATGTCTCTGTACTGTACTTCTATGAATTTTCCTGGACCGTAGTCCACGTGTCTGGGATCATCTGGTAGGCTGGAATTTGTCCGCCCCCTGTGTTCAGCCCTCAGAGTCCACATGGACACATACGTACAGAAGGCTGCCTCTTCAGCTTCAGCACAGAGAGTGGAGTTTCTAGGAAAAGCCTCACAGAACGTCTCCGTCCTAGCCAATGTTTAACAGGTGCCATAGCTGACCGACAAAAACAACACTGGAGAACTCACTGACTCCAACTCAGTGCGCTTTCCAAACTTTATGAACCTTTGTGTTTTAGAGACAAAGAAAGAGAGGAGACGGAATGATGGTCTCTTGATGTTATTTTTTATTTATTTAAATTGTTTTATATGTATACTTTATATTAATATTTTTATTTTATTTGTAATAATTTATTAATCTTTTTTTATGATTTAGACTTTTTTAAGCCTTTTTAAGATTTACGCTATTGAATTAATTGTAAAATTCCATCAAATTGAATTGAATAATCCATATGTATTTTAATTGAATAATCCATATGTATTTTAATTGAATAATTGAACAATCCTTAATAAATTATTCAATTAAAATATATACAGATTATTCAGTTCAATTGGATGGAATTTTACTATTTATTAAATTTCATAAATGTTTAAAAAAGGCTTTATTTTTTGAGTGTAGCAACCACTTATAGAAAAAAAAAGGAAGTCCTTTTTTGTTACCAATTATTGCACTTCCTGTTATTTTATTGATGCTTTGGAAATATATTGAATTTAATTTATTAATAGGATTAATCCCTTGAGATGAACTATGTCATTTTCGAGGGGGTCGTAACATACACCAGTCAAAACATAGTAACAAAAACATTACAAAACACAATTACCAGTACAATCAACAACAAAACAAGCAACAATATATGTATATGTATATATGTGTGTGTATTTGCATGTATATGTATGTGTATTTGTATGTATATATGTGTGTGTATTTGTATGGATATGTATGTGTATATATATATATATATATATATATATATATATATATATATATATATATATATATATATATATATATATATATATATATATATAGTATATACTACATGTAAATAAATGACACCACCAAGTTTACAAAAAATAAATAATGATAATTACACAACAAAATAAACTATTCAAAGAATACCATTATGAATAAACAATAAGTACAAATATAGAAAGATATATGCATGATCAGCGAAACCCCAGTGAACAACAGTGACAGTATCAATGATAACATGTAGTCTACTTTAAAATGGGATGATAAGGATTGTTTAAAATACTGGAATGATGTAATGGATCTAATGTCTGCAGGTCAGTTATTCCAGTCTTTAAGGGCTTTAAACATAAATGCTCTTTTACCAATAGTTTTATTTGCACGAAAAGCACAGAAACTTGGTCATTTGAAGAGAAAGGTACAAAGTATTGTTGTAGGTAACTAGGATAGTTATTGCATTTAAATATAAAATTAAGCCAATGAATGTGTCTTCCTACATTCAGAGATGACATTGAAGTGCATCGTACATTGAACAGTGATGAGGCTTTATATGCTGTATTAAGCGAGTCAAGATCTGATTTAGCCGTCGTTTGATAAAGCACAGCACATCACGTATAATGTAGTTATATTAAATATTAAAATTGCCGTAGTAAATATTGACTTAAAAATTATTATGAAACTGAAATCTACCCTTATAACAAATGTGGTTTAACTTATTTAATGTAAACTGTAAAAAATAGCCATTATTACAAATTTTGTGAGAAAAGTTTAATTTTCTTATGATAAAATCTCTAATTCAATATATATAGAAACATCAGCTTTGTACTGAAACTGTCCTTTTAAGGGGCCATTTACACAACATCATTTATAACTAAAAAGGAACACTTTAATGCACTTTGGACGTTCATTTACACAACAACACTATTTTGGGGACCTGAAAAAGCTAACTTTTGAAAACAATACCATTATTGCCTCCATGTAAACTACAAAACATTATTTTGTGTAAACGTGACATCATGTGCATCCATATTACGTGTCATATATCCGTGCGTAGTGTTTCCTCACAAAGTGACATTGCTAACAGGCCAGGCGGCAGAATACAGCATTTTTAGTCATTTCGCGGATCCGTGTGAACGGGTATCGTTCTGACAATCTGTGCGCAAATGAAAAAAAAAACATTTCCGTTTTTAGTACATCATTGTAATAACGCCGTCTGTACACTGCACTAGCATTATGTAACAGCAGCATTCTCTCAGTACTTCAGTTGGTGTCTTGACGAAGTGTAGATGTGTCCCTGAGGTGGCGTGCAGGGCTGAGATTACATTGACAGCGCTGACATGCAGTTATAATTAGTTTCAAACAGCAACTGCTCTTGCATTCTTTCACACACTTTCTCTTTTCCTCGTTCTCCCCTCATACACCTTGACCCTCGGTAGCATTCTTGGGGGAAGGGATTAAAGCTTGAGGAGGGGGTTGGAAGGGGCAGAACAATTACCCTGAAGAGGCGTTGGGCCAGACCCCTGCAGGTAGGGCTGACAGGGCGAGACCTCAGGCTGTCATGAGCTATTAGCTAGGCAGAGACGGCCTGAGAACACACACCCAGATGGATGAACTAAACAAAGAAAAGCTTTTTTTTGTCTGGTGTCTATGGCTGTGTTCAGCATACTACTTGTATTATGTTTTTTCTGTATGTACTAAGTCCAATATTTTCTGAATGCATGGACTACATTCTGCATGCATACTACATTCGCCAGCCTATACAGCAATATCCATAAATGCAATGCAGTCTGTTTGACCTTCCTTTTTAACATGATCGAAAGAACCAAAATATCAGCTGAAATTTTTTTAACATCACATACACATGTACGAATGAGGGAATTGCCTCCATTAAAGAATGACATTTACATTCAGTAAATTAGCAGACGCTTTTATCCAGAGCAACTTACAATTTTGTGACCGACCTTTGAACAAATATACTGGGTGTGTGTGTGTCAACAGAATAATGCAAAGCACTTAAATCATGTGCAACTCTTGCACACGCACACAAACACACTTGTACCGTGTAACTTCCCATATTAGTGAGCGGAAAAACATGATGCTTTGCTTTTTTTTTTTTGCACTTTTTTTACTACATGAAAACACTTCACCATAACTACAAACAGCATCCCCTGTCACTCCTTCATGTTACTTCTCTTTTCTTCTCTTTGCTTTGCACTTCTTGGTTACTTCCTCTTTCTAAATTTCTAATTCTGAAATCTAATACAGTCACCGCTTGCAGGCTCTGTAAAAATGTGAGTAATTGTAACAAAATAAGAGGGATCATACAAAATGCATGTTATTTTTTTTAGTGCTGTCCTGAATAAGATATTTTACATAAAAGATGTTTATATATAGTCCACAATACAAAACAATAGCTACATTTATTAAAAATGACCCTGTTCAGAAGTTTATGAACCCTTGATTCTTAATACTGTGTGTGGTTCCTGTTGTTGTGTTTTCTGATGGTTGTTCTTCAGTCTCTTGTTTGTCCTGATCAGTTACACTGACCAATGTTCTTCAGAAAAATCCCCAAAATCCTTCAGTTTTCCAGCATCTTTTGCATATTTGCACCCTCTCCAGCAGTGACTGTATGATTTTGAGATCATCTTTTCACGATTGAGGGACTCAAACACAACTATTAAAGAAGGCTGAAACAGTCTCTGATGATCCAGAAGGAGCTTGGGGTGAAAACTTTTGAACAGGATGAAGATGGCCAAATTTTTCTTATTTTGTTAAAATATATATATATATTTTTTTTTTCATTTATTACTGCCCTTCAGAAGCAACAGAAGATACTTACATGTTTCCCGGAGGACAAATTAAGTACAATTTACCTTGATCTTCAAATTCAAATGTTTGAACCTTCTTTAATAGTTGTGTTTGAGTACCTCGATTGTCCACAGTGTGAAACGATGATCTCAAAATCATACAGTCACTGCTGGAGAGGGTTCAAATATGCAAAAGATGCTGGAAAACTCAAGGATTTTTGAGATCTGGAGGATTTTTCTGAAGAACATTGTTCAGTGTAACTGCTCAGGACAAACAAGAGACTGAAGAACAACCATCAGAAAACACAACAACAGGAACCACACACAGTATTAAGAATCAAGGGTTCATAAACTTCTGAACAAGAGAAATAAGTTATAATTTCAGCATTTTTTTGTATTGTGGACTATATGTAAACATCTTTTCAGGACAGCACTAAATTAAAAATAACGCATTTTGTATGATCTCTCATTTAGTTAAAATTATTCACATTTTCACAGATTCTGCAATGAAATATGTCTTTTGTTTAATTTTCCGCTCATGAACCAGTTTTACATGCATATGAGTATCACACAGAGGAATGAAGGGAAAGAATGCTGTCACAGTCATTTAACCAATAAACCATCAATGAACTATTTAGGCCTGTGGGCAACTAAAGTTAGTGAAGGCTTTACCACTATTTTTGTCTGCCTGTAAACATTTTTTAGATAACTAACATACATGCAGACCACCTTTATTAATTATTTTAATTGCAATTGTGTGTATGTTACAATGTATGTATGTATATATATATATAGTTTTTTCCAGTAAAACCCCCAAAAATATTACTTGAGGAAGTAAAATGTATTTTATTCGAACCTTCAAATGCCAAAATATATTATAAAATGTACTTAAAGGGAAACGAATATATAATTATTTCTGCATTAGTCCTGCACACACTAGAAAAAAGTCATATCTAGTGTCTGAATAATTTTTGGTTTGACTGTTTAAATAAAAAATAAATAAGAAAACTACATTGAATTTAATTACGTTTTTAAAAGTATTAGGACATTTAAGTAACTTTTATAAAGGTGCTTTAGAAAAAAAATATTACTAGTATGCATCTTGAGACAAAACAAATGGCACTGATATATTTTAAGATATGTTGCTTTCAGTTAAAACAGCTCAAACATGCATTTTATGCATAAACCTTGTCTGTGAAACCGGGCATATCGTTTGAACTGATGTTAAGGTTGTTTTGTGTTTTGTTTTTACCCCACTGGCATATAGTTGTTTTTCTATTTTAAACTTCATAAACTTTTTTAAAGATTTATGCTTGAAACAAGATTATATATGTGCCCTAACCTCTCTGCATGTGTATGTACATGTGCTGCAGGACATTCGTGAGATGACAGACACGCACACCTACAGGAGCTCAGGGGTGAAGCCCCCCACGGCGAAGGAAACGGCCCGAGGAAAGGCCTCATGCTGAAGGGAGAGGGGCCCGGCAGCTCCTTCAACAATGGAACTTCTTGGAAGATTCTTGGAAGGTCTTGTGATTTACGATTCATCTCTTTCTTGATATGCAGCCCTTCACTTTGAAACATGGGGCAGTTTCTCAAAGAACGAGGTGTTTTGCATGCACGTGACAGGGTGATACCCGTGTGACCTAACCGGTTGAACGGCATTTTGGCGCCCTCAGAATATTAAAAGAAATATATTGTGTAAAGCAGCTAACATGTCAACACAAGCTTGTATCATTCCTTTGTCAGTAGAAGCCTTTATGTGGAATAATCTTTCCGACACAATTTGACATACTTGGAGTAATCCACATAAATTCCATTAATGTTTAAAGACACCCTATCTGCTTCTACGCCTAATTACCCCGGCGCTTCTCTCGCTGTGACTGGACTCTCATTATTCTCTGAGGGCATGAATAAAAGGAGGTTTAACATCCACAAAAGAAAGAACCTTCTTATGCCCAGGAAAGTGGATACATAGTGACCTTTAACCTTTGGGGGATTAGGCTTCATTAGGGGGTGACCCTAAACCTCTGTTCACCCGTAAACCCATCTCTCTGGGATTAGTGATCTCTGACCAGTAGGTCTATGGGCATTTAAAGCAGGTTATCAAAGTGTAGTGTGTGTGTTTGTACTAGTGCATCTAAAGAAAATCACAAATAGTGACGGTAAACAAGTTGGCTAGTTAGTTGTGTATGTCATTATGCAGCAAATTATAAAGAAATACAGGAATAAATGTTACATAAAAATAAGTCAGTTGTCCCAAAGCAAGGCAAAGAATGACAGGGATCTGAGATCCATTGAGTGCAAATCATTATGCAGTTAAATCAGGATTAAGATAAAGACACTTTGTTTTAAAATTGCTGTTAATTCTTTGAAACGGGAAATCGTTTCGACAACGAGGTTTAGTTGATTCTGAGTTGATAAGATTAAATAGTACAGAACATTTAAACTAAGTTGCATTGCTACTTTGACTACAAGTTAATCAGTAAAACACCAGGGAATGGTCCCTATCTTAACCATCTAGATAAATTACACGGAAATCACGGCATCTATTGAAGGGACATAAAGCCAGTTGTATATGACTGGATGACATATTTTATCAGTTGTATTGATGAAAGTAAAATTGTGTGCCATGTAGTGAGCCATATTGTGCTATTCTCAAGACAAAACCTATTAATCATTGCAAATGGTTCGCACTCGTTGTTCTGTTGGTGTTGCTGTTGTGTGTTTGACAAAGAGGCCAATAAATGACAAAGAATATATGATCATAAAGAAAGAGTAATGTTTGTTTCATGGGCACTGAGATGCAAAGAACACCATAGCTGTGTTAAAGTCAACACGAAATAGTGTTTGAATGCCATTTTACTTTCAGTGTGGTGTATTTCAGGTCAATAAGATTTTTTTTTCTCTCAATGGGTTTTAATTGGATTGTAAAAAGCGATTTCTTTATGGCAGCTGGTTGGAAGGGAGGGGTTGGAAATGTTTTTGATAAGATGACAAATACATCATGCACAATAATGTGCATTAATGACCCCATTAATGCACATTATTGTGCATGATGTATTTGTATGTTGTGTTCATGTTACTAATATTGCCTATTAAATTCAAAAATTCCTAAGTCAAAGAGATAGTTATGGAAGCTTGTTTCCGCCACAGAATAAAAAATAAAATAATTTTTATCTCACAATTCTGACTTTTCTTCTTGCAATTGCGTGATATAAAGTAGAAATTGTGAGTTATAAAGTCAGAAAAGTCGCAATTCTGAGAAAAAAATTACAAGATATATCAGAATTGCGTGATATAAAGTTAGAGTTGCGAACTCACAATTTTGAGATAAAAAGCACAATTACCTTTTAAAAATTCCATAGATATCGATATGATATTAAAATAAAAACAGTGTTAGTGTGAGTATTTATGGGTGAGCTATCCCTTGAAAGGCAGGAATACACTACACAACTTTTTAAAATCGGAACAGGTTTTAAAACACTAGACATCAGCATTCTTCTTCCAAGAGGGAGTTTGGCTTCATGACATCTTCAAATTCGACCAATCAGATGACCAATTTAAAACTCCTGAAGTGTTTCCAATTTTGTGTGCCAAATGCATCAGACGCTCAGCCAATGGTCCGTGGCCGTGACGTCTGAGGCTAAACGATTAAAGCAAACTCACACAGGGCCTGTTTACACCTGGTCACTTCATTTGTTTCCTCCGATTGGATAGCTATCCGATCGTGAAAAGACCAGGTGTAAATGCACTTCTGAGATCTGATCACTCAGATCACTTCATGAGGTGGTTTGAGACGCATTCCAGACCAAACTGGACAAATGTTAAATGCATCTGGTTGTTTTACTCCTCCCAAATTGATGAGATATAAACGTGTGAGAGCGAGTTATAGGCTACCGGCTCCTGGTAGCAAGATATGACCGCTACTGCAACACACATCGCATTCACGTCTTCAGAAAATTATGCAAACTGCACGCAAATGAAACTGAAAGTTAGCTGTCGCATCCTGGAGCTTAACACACAGTCATTTTCATTAAAAGTAGACACTCAAATTTGCATATAGGGCAGGAATTGAAGATTTGTTTTGTGGAGACTCATTTATTTGGCCAAGAGTAAATAGAAGGGTTTATATAGCAATATGTGTTCTAAAATCGGCTCAAAATATCACAGATGTTGGATGGGATCAGAATCTGAAGCTGTCCTGATCGTTCACGTCTCAGTCACGGTCGACTGGTCTGACTGCTCAAAATCTGCAGATTGGCTGTGACTTTCGATGACTAGCGTCAACTCCTCCAGACTAGAAATCTGGGTAAAATCTGGGCTGAGGTCAAGCCTTAGGTAAACCATTACAATTAACTTAGTGTGTTCTTCGCAAATGACCACTTAAAGACTCTCTATTGAAAGCTGCGTTCGAGTACAGTTATGCTGTATGTAATGCCGGCTGTGAGCGCAGGGGAGGTTTGACTAACTTTTGCCCTGTGGTCTGTGCGTGTTGTGTCTTCATAAATCAAGGGCTGAACACACACATGCATTGATCTCAAACTGTCCCCCAAATACTTTCCCAGCTCCACACATTCATCCAGGATGGTCCCCTTTCCCACACAGGGTGTATTCTAGCCTCAATCAGATCTCACACCTGTCCTTGTCTACCACTCCGCAAAGCCTCACGTGTCAGTGTAGCGTGTGGATTTCAGTGGCTATTTGGCATTTTTGTGCCGATCCCTCGAGTGCTTCAGAAACTGCTACCTCTCGAAAAGCATTTCTTCCAAAAACAGCCAGCAGTCATTCATGTCTCAAAATCTAATTTATGTGTCAATCACTTAATTCATTCCTGTGGCTCATTGCTGAAAACAACTCTTAATGAATTTTGCATGTCATAGTCATATCTTAGCCCTTACATTATATATATATATATATATATATATATATATATATATATATATATATATATATATATATATATATATATATATATATATATATATATATATATATATATATATCACTGCTGAAAGGTTTACACACCCCTTGCAGAATCTGTGAAAATGTGAATAATTGTAACAAAATATGAGAGATCATACAAAATGTGTTATTTTTTATTTAGTGCTGTCCTGAATAAGATATTTTACATAAAAGATGTTTACATATAGTCGACATTACAAAAAAATAGCTGAATGTATAAAAATGACCCTGTTCAGAAGTTTATGAACCCTTGATTCTTAATACTGTGTGTGGTTCCCTGATGATCCACGGCTGTTGTTCTGTTTTCTGATGGTTGTTCTTCAGTCTCTTGTTTGTCCTGAGCAGTTAAACTGACCAATGTTCTTCAGAAAAATCCTCCAGATCTCAAAAATCCTTGAGTTTTCCAGCATCTTTTGCATATTTGAACCCTCTCCAGCAGTGACTGTATGATTTTGAGATCATCTTTTCACGATGAGGACGATTGAGGGACTCAAACACAACTATTAAAGAAGGTTCAAACATTCACTGATGATCCAGAAGGAAACACGATGCATTAAGAGCCGGGGGTGAAAACTTTTGAACAGGATGAAGATGGCCAAAATGTTCTTATTATGTTTATATATATATATATATATATATATATATATATATATATATATATATATATATATATATATATATATATATATATATATATAAGCAACAGAAGATACTTACATGTTTCCTGGAAGACAAATTAAGTATAATTTACCTTGATCTTCAAATTCAAAAAGTTTAACCCAGGGGACACAACAACAGCCGTGGATCATCAGGGAACCACACACAGTATTAACAATCAAGGGTTCATAAACTTCTGAACAAGATAAATAAGTTATAAATTCAGCATTTTTTTGTATTGTGGACTATATGTAAACATCTTTTATGTAAAATATCTTATTCAGGACAGCACTAAATAAAAAATAACGTGTTTTGTATCATTCTGCTTATTTTGTTAAAATTGTTCATGTTTTCACAGATTCTGCACATTTTGTGTGTATACATTTTGAGCACCACTATAGACAGATAGATACTTATAGTTATAGATTTTAAAACTCTGCAAACATTATGGGATGTTACCTTTGAATGTTCTTTGTTGTTTAAAAAACGTTAGATGAACGTCCTACTAAAACATTTCAGAAAAAGACTGAACAAAGTATAAGTAATCATTCTTAAAGACCAGATAACTTTGATCAAACATTCTAAGAACGTTAACTAAAGAACGCTCGCTTATAACTTCGGGAGAACCTTGCCAGAACATAAGTCAAAGTTCTGAGAACATTCGGGACTCATTTCTTTGGCATTAATTATTGTAATGAATGAATGTGTGCTCCTTTATGGTCATCGGCTCCTAAATCTGCTTTTATGTGTTAATGACTGTAGGAAGGCAGTGAAACGTCCCAGCGCAAACATGGCTCCCGTCTCTTGTCACCTTCCTGCGAGGGGAACATATGGCAGAGACACTTGAGTGTGATGAAAGCAAACACAACAGTGACAATCCACATCAGACCAACAGGCTGAAGCCCAAACGCTGATATAAGCACTCACTCCAGGGAGAAATGACAAAAATGTCACACAGTGACACGTCTATCTTACAGCTTAGTTATAAATCATGTTTTGTTTAACGTGTTTCAACAAATATGTAAATTACTAATGTTATCCATTGAATAAATACGGTGCATTCTAATATGCAAAAGAACTGGAAACTACTTCCCGAAGCCTCCTGAGGATGACTCCTCTGGTCATGTATTTACTGGATGGGTGGAAGCACCAGTTTTCAAAGAGAGATTGCTTGTATTGCTAAAGAAAATAGATTTGTATCTCTTTTCTTGTCTTTGTCTTTGTCTATCATCAGACCTGAGGTGATGCCTTGTGTTCTTGGAGGTTTCTGCTTCAAAGAGGAGCTTTTGAATCTCTCTGGAATCCTAGTCGGGATGTTTTCTTCTTCCCTCCTGAACAGCCCCGGGACACGAGATTAACATGCATTGACGTGTGTGTGTGTGTGTGAGTGTGTGTTCAGCCATGCTACAGATGTTGCAACTCAACGTTTACAACATTCAGCATGAAATTGAATGGTTGACGATAAAGATGCATTTAAACCATATTTGCCTATTGAAATGGTTTTCATATGACATCTGCACAGTTTCAGCCACAGACCCTTAAGACATTAAGAGTCGAGGCTGGAAGCGCTTTCAAAACGGAAGATGGTCCAGCTCGGTCCCTTTAGCACCTCTCCGTCTACAACTTCAGAATGTTTCTGGGGCCAGTTGTCTAGATGACAGCGCATTTGCATGTTTAAAGGCTGAATGCCTCGCTTTCATTCTTTCCTGAGCGTCCATGACCCAACAGGTTTCAGCACAAAAGATGAAAGGAGACTAAGTGACGGAGGTCTAAAACAAGATCTGACACTTGTTGCAAAACCGTCAGTCCTTTGGCCTGGTCTTGCTTGGTGTTCTAAAGAAAAATGTCACTTTATGTCCATATGTTATTTTGGACATTTGATCAAAAATACAATAAAACAGTAATATTATTATATATTACTAGTGCTGTCAAACGATTAATCACATCCAGAATAAAAGTTTGGGTTCACATAATATATGTGTGTGTGCTGTGTATAATGAGGCATATTTGAATACACACACATATTTATATTTTTATCATTTATATTATATATAAATATAGCATTTTTCTTAAATATATACATGCATGTGTGTGTATTTAGATATAATTATACACAGTACACATATATATTATGCAAACATACTTTTATTTTGGATGCGAGTGTGATTAATCATTTGACAGCACTAATATATACATATATTAAATTAATATTAACAGTAAAAAAATATGATTACAATTTAAAATAACTTTTCTATTTAAATATAAATGTAATTTATTCCTGTGATCTATCAGCATCATTCCTTCAGTCTTCAGTGTCACATGATCCTTCAGAAATCATTCTAATGTGATGATTTGCTGTGTCAAATTTTGTGGAAACGTAATTTTTTCCTTTTATGAATGGATATTTTTAAAATAACAGCATTTATTGGAAATAGAAAGCTTTGCTGTCGCTTTTGATCAATGTAATGCATGTTTGCTGAGTAAAATCATTTTCCCCTCTTTAAGGCAGCATTTTACCAAGCACAAAAAAGTATTTTTAGACATTTAAGTGAATCACGCGACTGTGCTACCCTTCGAGAGCCAACTAGAGCAGTCAAATATTTACCCAGAGTGTTGCTGGCATCAAGCATTTTTAAATGCCAAGTAAGAATTTGACTTTCATATATACTGTGCATTTTCTCACAACTCTTTTGAGGGTTATGGTGGGAAACGGAAGGGAGAAATACATGAAACGAAATTATCAGTTTTACTGATCTAAAGTATGTGGTTTATGCTGCAGTTTACTATAAAGCAAGGCTATGCTTTAGGCCATTAGGTTCAGTCAGTGCTACTGTTGATGAATTCCCTGGCAATATAACACTCCTACATTTAAATGTTTTATTGACCCGCTGCAATCAGGCCCTTTAGACTTTCAACAAACCTCAAGCCAGCCACCCCCTCACCTTGACCCGAATTCCAACAAACATTCCTTCTTTTCTTTAAAGGTTTTAGTCTTGTGCAACTTTGTGTGTGCCTGTGAAGAAACCACACCTTATAATCATGAAATGCTGTTGTTCTGATGTGGTTTTCTTAATGGCACCAAGAAGAAAAAAAGATCCAAACACAACAAGTCATCTTGCTCATTCTTTATTACTTTATAAAACAAAGTGCAGTTGAGGATGAACAGAACTTTTTTTTTTTTAAAACCTGCAAATGAACCAAGAGGAAAAAGCCTAAATAATTTATGATACATAATTAACATGTGGTATTTACATTAAAAAAAAATTGAAGAAACATTCTATGTTGCCATTATGAAGGCAATAAAATAGCCAGGTTTCTTCCTGGTAGAGGTAGATAAACAGGAGGGAACATACAATAACCGACAGAGTAAAGACACATGGAGTCAAAAACAGTGTGTGAACACACTCCCCAGAACTCCAAACCTCAACAGTACAAGCTATGCATGAACAAAATCCAATATAGTTTATCTTTCCAGTTTGAACATCAACATCAAATGCAAACTTTAAGTCTATAAAACAAATTGTAATCATATGCAAATTACATTCAACCCCTTATTTTTAACATCCTTTGGATCCAGCCCAAAACATTACAAGAAATAATGTGTATGCTAAGAACAAATAGGTAGAATGTGAGGATCATCTAGGGTTTCTTTTAAGGCTAACTATGCATTTAACTGATTATGTATCCAACATAAAATATATGAAACAGTTTCATATTAAGACTCAAGAACAAAGTGACTTTAGCACAATGCAAAAAGTCACAACACTGAGAACATTTCTTGCATTGACCATGCGTGTTTCCAAACTTAACGGTGACATACAATCCAGAGATATTGAGGTCTTTAGTCAGTCAAAAGTGTTACAGTCCTCAAAACCAGCGGGGTCCCAGACAACTATCTAGAGGCCAGACTGGCAACGTTCAGTCCCAGACGCTCACAGTCTCTTGAGCTGGTCCAGTCTGGCTTTCAGCTGTTCTTGTCGTTCTCTAAGTTTATCTCTCTTCTGTGCAAGTCTGTGGTTCTGGGTTTCCAGATTTCGGATGCTTTCTTTCGCCCGCTTTAAAATCACCACCTTGGAAGCCTTGTCGTTATTGGACAGTTCGGGGACGTTGTCCCGTAGCCTAAGGAAGCAGTTTTTTAACTCGTTGCGCCTTTGCCTCTCCATCACGTTGTGCGTCCTCCGCCTCTCTTCTTCGTCCTCCGTGTCCGCCCCCAGTCGGGAGGCCAGACTGCGAGAGCGTCCTGAACTCTGCGAGCTCCGGTGGGAGTCTCCGGACCCTCGGGAGCGTTTGAGAGGGGGCACGGAGCAAGGGGAGGGTGTGGGAGGAGGAGAGGCGGGCCGTGGGGCGGCGTAGTTGTGCTGTTGTTGGATTTCAAAGTGACAGCGCTTGAGAGCACGCTGCTGCTCACGCCGAGTGTCCTCCAACTGCTGCTGGTGTTGAGAACGGGTCAGCGTGCTCGACCGCCGGACGGTCACAACATCAATCTCCTCCTCTGTGGACCACAAACAGTTCAAAATCACGTTAATGTTTGCTTCATTTGAGTGCAAATCTTGCAACAAACTAACTTTTGGACACATCTGCATGCAACAGAATACAAACGTTCTAAATCAATCAAAACGTTCTAAATCAATCAAAACGTTCTAAATGAATCAAACGACTCACCTGAATCACTTGTAGATGATTCTCCCCCAGTGGACAGTGAACCGTAATCAGACGTGGACTCAATCAAGTCCTGACTGTCCAGCGGTAAGTCCTCGCTCTCCAGAGCCTGGCAAGCGAGCGCCACATTGTGGCAATCCAGCGTAGAGCCTGCGATTTCGGCAAAAATCTCAGTGTCAATATCGGAGAGCAAGGGACTCGTGGAGAGCACCGCTGAGAGTTTATCCTCGATCGGTTTATCTCCGTCGGTGCGCCACAGGCAGTCCGAGAGCGGGTCGTCCGCGGAAGAAGCGTGGCCGGTAAAGTTCCAGTCCAGTTGGAGAAAGTCGCTATCCTCCATTAAAAGTTCAGATACCAACTCCAACTGGTCCACCGTGGACAAGCTCTTCGCGAGCCCGGCTTTCATCGGAGGGGACTGGGGCGGCGTGGGGATGGACTGCAAGTCCTTCATGAGACTCAGGCAAAACTCGTCGTCAAACAGCAGCGGCTCGGAGTCGCAGAGCCATTCGTGCGATGGAGAGCAAGCCTGCAACATCTTCAGGGAACCTGTCAGGAGAGCGCACGAGAAAAGAATCCTTTAAAGGGAGGGAAAGTGTGCATCCAAAAGTAAAAGTCCACCCCAACTAACAGCGGCGGCTTGTTTCTGTACGGCCTGCGACGTGTTGTTCTCGTGCACTGCCGATTGCAAAGTTTCCCGGCTCGCGCTTCCATTTTATTCGTGTTTACAATGGTAGCCCCGCCCTAAGTGGGCGGAGTTGCGGTGTGCAGTGATGTCATGAACAGCTGGAAAGGTCCCGCACGAGTTTTGTTCCAAACCAATTTTCTTTTTAATAAAAAGTTAAATCATTAATTTGACTTTGAAAGATAATGAACAAAAACGCACGACAATATTTTTGTCGTGTAAAACGATTTTCTCAGTACTATTCATAATACTACTGTGCCTATCTACAAACGCCTATTTTATATATTCCTTGAATAAAAGTGTTTAACTGAACTAACGTTAAATAGAAAAGTAGACAATTTCCTGAACGTTATTTATACTTTATTAAACTTAATATGGATATTAAACCCTTGACAGTATTATTTAAATAGAATGAAGCATACACACACTGCACAGAATGCAGGTAAACTGACATGTGAGTGAATGCATAGACCATAAATGAAAATACATGCAATTATGCCATGTGCAATCGCGTAAAGAATCAAAAGTCATATAAAAGTATGTGCATAGCATAAAAAGCCGTATTAATGCAACTTTCCAAAACACTTTATGATTTCTCAACGAGTAATGCACATCCTGAGAAAGTCTAGGGAGGATCACGTTTGTGATATAATATGGAGGAAGCCGGTAGACAGACTATATGCAGGAAAAGTCATGACTTACCGTTTTTTCCGAACGCTATGACGAAAAAGGAGATTGAAAACGACGGCCAGTCTAAAACAATTCTTTTTAAAATTATTTTAAAAATAGTTGGAAAACCGCAGAGCCTCCTTGCGGCATGTCAGAGCCCACGCGGACAGAAGCTGGCAGTGGGTGTGGCGACGAATGGAGGCCATTTAATTTAAAGGGCGATGTACTCCCGTAATCATCCGCCATAGAAAACTCGCGCCAAAACTCATTCGACAAATGTTGAATTAAAACTCTTGTTGTGATTATGCCTAATTATAGTCTGTGGCTTGATATTCAATAAAATCCTGCACGCAAAAGCGAATGAATGGCCGTGGTGCAATGATGGGAACATAAGTCCGACCTAGTGTTCTGGCGGAGCGCTCGTGGACTCAATGAACCATACAATTCCAAGAAAAAGAAGGGGGGTTGTAGCTCACACACGTGTGCGAGTTCACAAATGCCGGGTCTGGTGTGCAACTGCGATAGTAGTGTCTACAAAAAAGAGAGAGAGAAAGAAAGCCACGATCACGTTGTGCTGTGGTCTGTTTTGGCGGGTAATATACGTACAAGGACATCCTGTTCTCAAACAGACACTCCTTGCATACAGTTACAACACATCTCGCGCGAGTTAAAGAATAGAAATATGAACTTTATAGTGACTGCGAAGCATATGAGGAAGGTATAGGCGGTGGTTACGTAACAAAAGAATCGCATCCGGCTCAACACGTGCGGGGTAAAACCCCCCTCTCAGGTGGCGGGAATGATTTATGAGTCTCCCGCGAGTTGGCCATATGGGCGGAATCCTGCATTCTTTACGACCACTGACCTCAGAATGCAACAAAGAGAAGATAGAACGCTCATTGCAGTGGAACATGCTGTATTCCATCTTAAACTATTCAAAACAACATTTATTATGTATGATCTCATAATAAAGGGTATTATTTAAACTTTTAAAAACTCGTTGGTCACATTAAGGTTTTCAGGAAATTCTAAAACACTAAGTTTGAACATACACAAACACTCAAAATAGCTAAATATATAGGCCTGTGTTAAAAATGTAATCGAAATGCAGTACATTTGATCGAATTCTCATACACACTCACTGCAATGGAACATGCTAGGCTGTATTCAATCTAAAAATAATTAAAAAATATTTATTATACATAAATCTTAAGTATGACCTCATTTTAAATACTGGGTATTTATACTTTTTTTAAAAAATTGTCAGATTAAGTACAACATGGTTT
The DNA here is from genome assembly GCA_023029165.1 of Gobiocypris rarus. NCBI lineage: Eukaryota > Metazoa > Chordata > Actinopteri > Cypriniformes > Gobionidae > Gobiocypris > Gobiocypris rarus. Next base: position 35,568,658 of record CM040921.1, on the reverse strand, counting down.
TCAGGAAATTCCAAAACACTAAGAATACCTTTATAGGCCTATGTAAAAAATTAATTATATATATATATATATATATATATATATATATATATATATATATATATATATATATATATATATATATATATATATATATATATATATATATATATATCAGTAAATGTGATTGCATTTGAATGCAATAATAATCCACCATACAACTAAGGTAAATCACACTGCTTATCGGTGACAGAAATGGGCAGAATTGAATGTATTTTGAAGTCCTGTAAATGTTGCCACCTAGAGGCCATTAAATGAGGCTAGTGTACCGAGACCCAGTGAACTCCAGACAGATGTACAGCATTACGACACTGCTCGCTTTGCTTCCCTTCCCAGCAGCTGTCCTGTATCACCTAACCTCTCTACATTTGAACCATGCTTTTATAGCCTTCACGCTTTGATCTAGTAAGCGTTTCATATTTGCATATATTCCACTAATGAAATGAGATGGGAATGAATTGGGATGCACTTTACATTACTGTAAAGCTGGATAAGTTGGCAAAACATTATAAAAAAATTAGGTTAAGAAATGTAAAGTTTAGGTAAACAGCACTTGCAGATTTTAATTGCTCTGAACTTGAGTAAGTTACATTTAACTTAAAAAGTTTAACGTAATCTCAAATTTTTAGTAGTGGAAATTTTAGCTTTAACTAGCTAATTTAGTAAATGCCATCTTGCTAATTGATTATGCAATGCTTTGGCAGCATTAGCACTTGCTGAATGAGTGCAGCAATACATTTAACATAGATCTGTTCTCAAACTAGACACCATGATGGTCACCCTACAAAAAAAAAAGAACGGACCAGAAAGCTATCATAACAAACCTGGCATAAATTTCTGACGTAATATTAATCTTTCACTCACACACACACAAAAAAAACACACAATATAACACTTGCTGCCCCTTTGAGTGTTGTTGCAAAGCATGCTGGGAAATATTTATCCCAGCCCAGTTTCAATTACATTTAAGTTTGTCTAAATTAAAAGGAAGATCATAAAACTCAAAACAATGAAACAATTCAGATTACTTAAAATGTGTCCGTTTTGAGAACTCATAAGAAAAAGAGAGTTCTAAAAACTCATAAAAGTTCATTTGATTGAACTACTTTGTTTAATTTGAGTTGGCTCTACTCAAACCAATTCATTATTTTGAGCGTGGATGCACTGCTCTCAGTCTCAAGGTGTGTGCATACTCAATTCAATCCTCTACCTCATCTCAAAATACATAGAAAAAGACATTTCTTTAAATGTTTAGACTATAAATAATTCTGTCCTTTACTTGTCAGTTTGTTGACCAGCTTTCATGCAGTTTGTAGAGGTAATGTCGACCGGAGGCATTGTAGTCCAAGACTGTGTTTAAAAGTCTTGCATCACTCATTCGTATTGCTTCTAGCTATCTCTAAAATAGTTCCCATATGTAGTCCATCTACATGTTTCAGACATGTGGACATGCCATTTAAATGACTTGTGTTCAATTAACAAAGAATCCCATTGTTTGGAACATTGCCTCATCAGCACTGCTCAAAGAAATGGTGCATTTTTTAAAGCAGAAGCATTTTTTCTCTTATCAAAGAACATTTTATGACATATGTACAAAGGAGAGCATAATGTGCGCAAAGACCAGGTTCACACGCTGTCATCTTGTGCTGAAGGAACCTGCTGAAAAACACTGTGATCAACATGGAGCTTGTACAAAATGATTTGACTGGGTTAACAAACAAAGTTTACCATCCCTTAGAAAAAAAAGCATATAGTTTATTTTTTCTGTATGACTGTATGAAAAAAAAGGTTAAATAATCTATTCTAATCTAATCTAAATAATCTAAATAAATAATTGCAATTGTAAAAATAAGTACCCTCGGATGAGATACAATAAATGAATCATCAGGTGACAAATATCCAGGTGAAAGGGGTTTTCTACAACGGATAACCACTTTCACATCCACACAGTGTAAAAAGTGATATATACTTTTTTCAAATCAACTTAGATCATTAGTGGTCTTCAGATAACATTATATTTTGAGTTTCTATTTATTAAACCAATCTCCTTCATTGTATTAACTTTTTTCATTTCAATGAACTCAAAATTTTAAGGCAAGCAGGAACAGTAACTTACTTTCTTAAGTTAAACCAACAATATATTTTTTACAGTGCACAGATCAAACACGACAACCTAAAAAGTCTTTGTTAGAAATTAGATGCATTTATGTAGTATATTTACTGTATTGTTTATATATGTTAAAGTTTTGAATAATGTTAAAACAATCTTGAGACAAAACAATGGCACCAACATATTTTACTGTCCCATTAAGGAGGCATCCATTTAATACTTTTAATAAATATAATAATTTACTCTCTGTTATTTTTGCATCCTGTTTATGTACAACACTACTGAGGTGCAAATAGTATGTCAAAATAAAGTATAAATTGCAATTACTATTTACACTTATTGCCAAGAACTGCTACATTTATATGGTATAAATAGAATATATCACTATTTTCACTTCGTAAATAGCATCTACAGCTATTTGCACTTAGTGTAAATTTCATCTATCGCTAAGAAAATAAGCTATTTCCACTTAGTGAAAATATTAAATGACCCTTTATATGACTTTTAAGGTTATAAATGTGTCCACACTGGTCGAGTTAAGAATGTTTTTGAATCTTTCTGCTTAGAATATTTACATAATATTTTCTTTATATAAGTTTGACCTAAGCTTGCACCAAAATATAACTGTTTTTAAAATAGCATCATTGGCTGAATTCAGAATAGCACACTATTCTACTATTTTTCTCCATATAAAGATATGGCAGAAATAGTAAGATGGGTAGTATGCCATTCTGAATGCGGCCCTTCTTGCTTCTCGTGACCTTTAACCTTGCTGATTCAGCTCATGTTAGTTTGAGTAAAGATGGACAGCAGATTCTCATGCCTAGGTGTTGTAAGTGAGGTTCACAGTGGCTTATCGTGGTTTTGCTGTTCCCCCTGATAATATTGTCATCTTCAGTGAGGGGCACCGGGACAGGAAGAGAAAGAAGATAAGGAGAAAGACATGCACCTAACAATGTTCTCTGCAGGCAATCAAGCATTGCAACACGAGCGGCCACAGCTTTTTCTTAGAAGCGTGTGGTGTGCGGGGAGGGGGTGTCGGGGAGCTCAGCCTGTAAATCGGTGATAGTAACTGTTGTAAACTGAGAAAATGCTGCTCCACAGGGGTCCTAGTGAACATTACCCACTGATGCTGTATATCTAGAGTCACAGACTGTAACTGATTCCTCACTGGAAAAGGCCAATTCACTGGAAACTGATATTCTATAGAATCCTCTTCCTCTGAGACTGTTACTGATTTATCTTCAGCATCCTTCTTTAGTCTGTTAACTTCCATTTTCGGAACACAAGAAACCGTGGGAAGCACTTAAACAGGCTTCCAACATGCAGAAGTGAAGACACTGAACTTACAGGAAATAACTTACACTTTTCAACAGAACGCAGGGCATATATACATTTTTCTTTCTTTGCTGTTTTTTTGCTGCATGGAGAAATTTTTTTAGAATCTTAAAAGAATAGCATAATATCGAACAAATAATGTATACATACATATATATATATATATACTGTATATATACTGTATATAAGAATAGATGCATTAGCCATCATTAACTAACAATAAGCAATATTTCCACAGCATTTATTTTCAGTATATTAATATTGGTTTATGTATTTATATTTATAAATTTGCAGATGCTTTTATCCACAGACACATAGCATTTAAGGTATACATTTGTCCATGCATCCCCTGGTCAATGTCAGTTTACAAATACACTAAAGTTAATGTCAGAAATGTACACTCTAAAAAAAATGTCTCTGTAAAAATAGGGCACAATGTACTGTGTTAATCTGATGGAATTTCTCAAATTTTTCATTTTTAGGTGTTTTACCTGTATTTAGAATTTTGCACTTCATTGTGTTGTGTTTTTTAATGGAAATATCCATAAAATTACTGTATAATATCCGGGTAATAAACTGCCAGTACTTTTCCTGTTAAATTTACAGACTGTTTTACAGTGTAGAAAACATTAACCAAGATTAATACATGCTGTAATGTATTCTTCATTGTAAATTGATGTTAGCTATTATATTAACTTAATATTGCATATAGGTTAAAAAAACAATATTTAACGGTTCTTTGAGGTTTTTGTGTTAGCCATGAGTAAAATATTGAAACCTAATGAGGTTTAGAAAAGGATACAACAGGTTGAGTAAAACCGAAAGTGTTCATTGATAAGTTTCAAAGAAGTGGCCATGCTTTACTGTTACTCTCTCTCTGCCATGAGTACACATGATAGGTTTCACTTCTGCTTTTGATGCTCCGTCAATTTGACCACATACCAGTGACAGTTAAAGACTTTATGGGGCCCCTCCAGTGGGGAAGAATCAGCCAGTACAGAAGCTGCGAACGTTACTTGTGCAATTCATACTTTTTTATTTTTTTGGCATGGTTCAATGACATTTTCCTTCCTTTTGGACACTTTGTACTTATACTACATAGTTATGCAATTCACTGTGAGCAGGTATATGTTAAACGGGTCCTATAATGCCCCTTTTTACAAGGTGTAAATTAAGTCTCTGATGTCCCCAGAGTGTGTGTGGGAAAATACCCCACAGATAATTTTTATAGCATGTTAAAATTGTCACTTTTGAGGGTGAGCAAAAACGCGCTGTTTTTGTGTGTCCCTTTAAATGCAGATGAGCTGCTGCTCCGGCCCCCTTACAGGGCGGAGCTTCAAGAGCTCATGTTAGCAGCTCCGATTACCTCACGCAGAAACGCACTGAAAAGGTCGGAAACTGTTCAGCCTTTTATGTTCAAACTGGAGTCGGACAATGATGGAGAGACTCAAGAAGAAGTGACAACATGTAGAATGAGACAGGATGTTTCTGAATGGATAGTTGATGAATTTATGGCTGATGTGGAGTTACTATCTTCAAGTCATTGATTAGCATCTTCTGTCATGATAATTCGCTTGTGTGGGAACTGATGTGAGATGTACAGAGAATATATGCTGTATGAAGATAGAACAGGTATAGTTTAGTTTAATTACAGACAATTATAACTTATGTTGTCATCTTGCTTTTATGACATGTTTGGGGTTATTGTAGTTAGTAAATTTTGTCACTAACCTGTGAATAAGCTTGTTGTAGTCCCTACCAAGCATTTGTTGTAGTCCTTATACACTAAAGCGATTTCTGTAAAAGTAAATATCTCAGTAATGTAGTTTGCTCGAATGGGTAGAAGGATGCAGAAACCGGCAAACATTTAACAAACTTTAATAAATAAATAAATAAAATGAAAGTAAAAAAAAAAATATTCTAAAAACATAAACAAAACACAACATAAATTCCAGGCCTGGTCCGCTCTCATCCTCCACTGGTGTCGCTCGTCCTCCGAGCTCCCATGAGAGGACACGTTCAGTATCAGTCATGCACCGGTCTCGCTCGCTCCTCCCACGTCTCTCGCTCACCAACCTCGCCACAATCTCCCTTTGCTTTGAACTTTGAGTGCACTAACCTAGCAGATGTTGTTTATGCTCAAACAGCAACATTACACACTAACTAAAGTTAAAAAAGTGAAATTATAATCAATCACCCTTGGTTGTAAAGCACACATGAGGCTTTCAAACCATAGAGGAAAATTCAGAAAATGTTAGATTATATAGCGTTTTCTTTTTGTACAGCCATTGCATTTAACATGCGCGATGAATTAAAGTTTTTAGCATACTGTTAAGTGATTTCTTATTGGCCCAAGTGAAAAGAACACACTTTGGTCTGAAGATATGGATCTCAGCCTTTTTATTGACCACAAGACAAAAAAATAAAGAATTATGTAAGTTAAAACTTTTGTGGATTGTTTGAATCATTAACCTGATATTGCCTTGGCAACCACCAATCATCACATCCTGCCAAGTATGAGTCATCAAAATAAAGCTAAAAAATGAATGCAGAATCTGACAGAAATAATTCAGGTCTTAGAATAAATCATTGATTTGTTTGGAAGCACACGAGCGCCAACATGTGCGGTTTCTTGTGCAAACATTTAGAATGCAAAATGTCACACATTCGTGCACACATCCATACAGTGAGAAGAGCTCAGTGTTAGAATGAAAAACAGATGCGTACGCACACACACACACACACACACACACACACACGTGGTGTTTTCGTGGTTTATGGGGTCTTTCCATAAACATAATGATTTGTAAACTGTACAAACTGTATATTCTATCCCCTAACCCTAAACGCAAAAAACGCCTTGCATTTTTACATTTTCAAAAAACATTATATGTATGTATTATTTAGCTGAAGCATGGCCGCTTCTTTTATCAATGAACACTTTCGGTTTTACTCAAACCATTGTATCGTTTTCTAAAACTCATTAGGTTTAAAAATGTTACTTATGGCTAACACTAAAATCTCTTATGGATGAGATAAAACCTCAAAGTACCAAATACAGGTTTTTTTATTTTTTATCTATGCTATATTAAGTTAGTATAATAGCAAACATCAACTAAACAATCAAGGATACATTACAGCATTTATTAATCTTGGTTAATGCTGAAAGAAAAAGTCACCATATAGTCAATAATTATTACTGTATTAGTACTGGACATTTGGTCCCCATAATGTTGTGTTTACCTGGACCACACACACACATATATCTCTATAAGAAGTTTCCCCATCTGACAGTGTCCTAATGCAAACCCAAAACAATGTCCCAATCTGTATGTGTGCAGCAGACAGTCCAAACCAAGGTCATCCCAGCTAGAGCCATCCCCATTTTAATTCCCTGATAATTATACATTTATATTCCAAGGTTTTACCACATAACTTGACCATTTTGGGGTGCAGATGTCCTAATGTGACCAAAAGGACGGACAACGCAATAAAAACCACCCTCTGTAAAATTCACATGGCTCCCACATGAGAGGAATGTACAGGACATGATCTGTTTTTCAGCCTCTTCCTTGAACTTTACAGCAGTATGTTTTCTAGGAACCTGGCTGTAATGCTGCTGTGTAGAGGAAAAGCGGTGCAGCAAGAGGAAGTCTTTGGAAATATGCAGTGGGAGGGAACCCGATTTAAAGCGGAGTGAAATAAGAGAGGTAGAATGAGAGAGGGCATCACCATAGTACCTCCAAATTTAGACCATACTCATAAAGAGTACTGACAGTGCGAAGCCACCGCAGATGCCAGAGGGCTCCTGTATCAGCAGAACATTGCAGAGCACATCCGTTCCTCCTGGCCATGTAGGGCAGAGAGTTGGCACAGATACCCAATAGCAGTTGGTGACCACAACTGACCCGCAATACGACGCCACGCGTGCCACCGGCGTTCACTGAAACCTCCATTCATCGGAGGCTCCCGAAGCAACTTCTCAGAAACAATGCCTCACTGTCCGCTGTCTTTATATGGCAATCTGCACATTTTAGATTCTTAGAATCATTCTACATTCAACTTATTAAAGGCCAGGTAGGCGATTTGATCCAGAAACACTTTTTGTTGTGCAAGTCTCTTCATATCCTGATAGCAATCACTAAGTTAAGTGGTCTAGGCGTTGGACCATAAAATGTTTGTCTAATCCATACCATGTCCCACCTGACCCAATGATACGATACCTACCTCGCGCAGACATCAGACGTCATCAGTGTGTTTCATGCTATGCAGCAGTAGACAGACGTCAGAGAGAGAAGCGCAAACGAAACAGCAGCCTTTTACAGTTCATCCTGAACCAAAACAACCAGCTTATGCTGCATTCACAGTCACACCATAACTACTGTAATTTGGAAGAGAAACCCATGACGTTATACTCGGAACAGGCGGTGACTTGAACTTATGTTTCATTGGCAACACTATCAACGGCGAAATGAACCTGCAGCAGTCAGGTGGTACTTTGAGACACGAGGTAGTTTTATCTCCGTCTCTTATTTGCTCTCTGCTGTGTGTGTTCATGTGTTTGGAAGGAGCCGTGGCTTTGGAAACTCTGAAGGGAGGGTGGGATCTCATGCTTTCAAAGCTAGCTTGCTATTGCTAGCCTCACCGAAAATTACCCTACCTTTAATGTCAATATGGAAATCTTTTTTTTATATATATTATATATTTTGTTGACTTGTGTACTTATATTATCCCAAATGTTTCCAAGAATGTTCAGTCCCTAGAAATAAGCAATTTTAACCAGGACCATGTCCAGATGTCGCCTATCAATGACATCATACCCACCTTACCCTCCGGTTTTATTTAGTAGTATCAATGGAAACGCCAAAAAACTTTAATATATGATGTGTTTTATTAGACAGGTGAGCAACTGTTTGGATACATTCGTCAGAAAACTAATCATTGTTCTCCAGCTCAACACAGTTAGTCTTATTGTTTAAATCTGCTGTTCTTGATTTACCGCACAGAGTGCCATGTTTTACCGCCTAATATGATCTCGCTCACTGCAGTGTGAACAAGTGTCTCATAGTAGCACCGAGTGAACACACAGAGTAGCATTAAAACAACTTTCAACACACTCAAATGTGTGTAATATGATAAAACAGCGCTGCGTTCCTCCACACACACACATGAGCGGAAGAAGCGGAAGAAGCGGAAGCGCTCGTCTGCGGCAGAATAAAAGCTCTCGAGCCGTGTATCGCGCTCGTCTCTCATTAGCAATCGCTCCAGCGCCTCGTTCAGCTCCACCTGCTTCATACTACAGTAACGGTAATAAATCTGTAATACATGAGCTCATCCATAAATATGATTTCTGCCATAGTCAAGCGTCATCAAGCTATACATTTGGGAAGAAAACCCGCCCATTTCCCAACTTTTCTTCTCTGATGATGTGTGCACAAGGGCGGGGCAGCCTGTCACTCACATGAGATCCACCAATAGCAAACCAACCATCCAATGATCCAATCAATTCACAATCGACAGAACCAAGCTCCGCCCTACAAATGTTCTGTTTCACTCGGATATACGTCACAATAGAACAGAAAAAGCAACCCAACTTCTGTTTCATGCTGACTTTAAAGAAATGTAAAGGAATAATTCACTCCAAATTTTGAACACAAAAGGAGATATTTATTATTTTTACTTTCAATATAATGAGAATGGTGACCACAGGTGATTTTCAGTTAATAATTACTGTTACAAAGTTATTTTATGGCTTTGCAATATAGTTCACAAATCATATGGGCCACTAAACATTTTGAAGCTTTAAAGCTCCTGAACATCGCATTTTGTGTTCCATGGAATTAAAATTTTGTATTGAATTAAACCCTTTAGTGTACAGTCCATTTAATTCAGGTTGTTTGAGAACCAAATGCATAACACTGGTGATTGAATATGATTTTCAATCTAAAACTACCCTCTTTGGGAATTTCACTGATCTGTAAAGTTCCCTCTCTAGTCTTACAGACATTTTTGGCTGGTCATTATTATGCAATAAACTCGAGGCGTTTACCTTCATCCTGAAAGTTTGCATACATTATTGTAACATAATATAAAACCTGTTTTTAACATCAAATTGCAATCTGAACTGATTTTGTGATGGTCAAGTGAAACAGTAATGCTCAAATATATGACAATTTGCATAAATTTGTGCAGCAGTGTTCACAGTTTTCTCATGTTCGGCTCTTTGTATGATTTACATCCTGGTTTCACTTCTACCCTAGATTACGAAACACAACTATGCTGACTGATGATTCGGGCCTCTCAGAACTGGTGACCTCTATACCTTAAATAACTTGGACATACAGTATATTAATTTGGCATACACAGGTATCCATACATTCACAGGATTTATGTGTTCCTGGGAAATTGAACTAAATAAAAGTGTGGCTAGCATCATGCCCTTAATTCCCGTACCCGAGCTCTAAAACTATATACCACATATTTTTTGTAATATGAATAATAAATATTTTCTGCTCTATTTCTAGGTCCCTAATCAAATGCAAATCTGACATTGATCATGACTCTGTTCAGATGGTCAGATGTTCTTGATCCCAATAAAGCCCAAGATGTTCTTCAAGATGCTGTGGTCATTAAGGCATAACACTAGTTTTCATGCACCAGTCAATTGTCTTCCAAACATCCCAAATACACATTTCCTTTGTTTTACATGATCAATTTGGCAAAAAGTGTCCCACTCACCCTGATTTCACCCCTATATTAAGTGCATAAAATGTAAATGTATTTGTAGTATACTTAGCATTAATTAAATGTATTCTAAATACAAATTTGGTATATTTATTTTTCACTAGGGCAGTAATATTTAGACCTCACAGTTAGGGGACCATAGAAACTGTATTCTGTTCTTATTTGTTTTGACATTTTGTACCATAAAGTTCATGATCCCCAGCTATAAACTCAACAGTCAACTGGGCTGTAGTCACTATTGCTCAAAAGACAGATGGGCATTTTAAACAAATGCAGGGCGTCTGTTTGACATGACAGGGCATGATTGAGCTGTACTAACAGCTGCCCCATCGGCCGAGGCACGCTTAGACTCGTCAGGAGTAACTGTTCTGTAACTTCTGTCCTATGCGCATAACCAAACACAGATCAAGCCGGGCCCGCTGTCTCTCCGAGTAAACCATGCAAAGACTAGATGTCTCCTTAGTTTCCTCAACGCCCCGGGGGTCACACGACCAATCAATAAGCTATGCATTGAGCATCAGGCATTAACATAAGCTGCGGCTGCATAAGCTGTGAAGTTTCTCTCTTTGTCTCCATCTGTAATGATCTGCATGTCAAAGCATGGCTGAATAAATATATATGGGAGAGATTAGCTTCAGAGATTACAGCGAGATGAGAAGTCATGCAGTGCTCTAAATGCAGTTTGATTTTCCTTCTGCTCCATCATCATCGACAAGGATGCTGAGGTTGTTTCATGGATTGGCATGTGACCCGCAGCCAGCGTTTAGTGCACATTCAGCAATTAACACTATCTCTGCCGGTCTGAATAATGCATTTTACATGGATTAGGACCCGTGTAGCTTTTCCAAATGTTTCTGCTCAACGTGCACATCAATTTTTTCAAGAAAACCGGCAACGAGCACATATAAAAGAGTTTCATAGCAACCTCTCACAATGCAAAAAACGAAAATAAAATAATCTGAAGAATTTATAGAAGATGGAAGCACTTTTGGTAACACTATTTTAGGGTTCAAGTCAGACTTTTAACTAGTTGCTTATTAGCATGCATATTACTTGGATATTGGCTGTTTATTAGTACTTATAAAGCACATATTAATGCCTTATTCTGCATGACCATATTCTACATCCCTTAATCCTACCCAACACCTAAGCCTAACACCTATCTTATTAACTATTAATAAGCAGTAATTAGGAGTTTATTGAGGCAAACGTCATAGTTAATAGTGAATATGTGTTCCCCATATAAAGTGTTACCAAACCTTTTAAACTCAAGAACCCAAGCAACAAAAAATGGTTCTTGGTCAGAAGTGTAAAAACACTGAGTATATCAGAAATCAATGGCACATCATGTTCCTCTGTTAAAGGGTCAAATCATTTTAATAACAATAGATTTTTTATTTGTTTCAGAAAATCCTCAAACAGAAATCCCAAATCCCGCCAAACCCAAATCCTCAACAGGTTCCTTTTGTTCTTATGATCCTTGTGTTCCTCTTTTTCCTTTCTTTCCTTCCTGTCTGCCGTTTCACAACGGTCCAGACCTTCAATATCAGACAGTGAATCACAGTGTTGCATAGAACATCTAATATTAGTTTAGCTCGGTTTTGCAGAGTTTGCAAACTGTCAAGTTTTTCCAAAGTTGCAAGAAAACTTTCAGATCTTCCCCATTTCTTAATCTGCGGGAGAACTCTCCCACACGTAGACTGGGGACAAATGCAACATCACACAAAAGCAATTTGCAATTTATCGTAGGCCTATGTATACTTTCCATAATTTTCATGTATGCAGTGAATACCCAGTTGATTCTACATTTAGCTATTTCGCCTATTAATATATTAATAAATAGGAGGTCAAGTCCAGAGCATTGCATTGTGGGATACAGTATGCGGGATGCTAAATTAAATTAGCAAAGCAATGAAGTCATGTGATAATGTAGCATGCTACTGTTAAATGTTATTGTTTACATAATGCATAGGCTCCTGTTTCACACACCATTATGATTCATAGTAAGCAAGCAGTAGTAAACTATGACTAGTTCAGTCACTGAGTCAGGAAACATTTCCATGTGGAATGAATTAGACATAAATCTCTAAAGACTTAGTCTGGACGTCTCATATAACTCAACTACACCAATTAAATGAGCTAAAATTGGTTTCTTGACTTAGTTATGCTTCAGCACAAAGGCAGTTGTGACACACTTCCCGGAAATTACTCATGGCAGTGTGTTCGGCTCGTTAAAAACGTGTTCCCCATTTTATCTAAAAAAAGAATAAAAAAAAGTCAATTTGAGCTTCTTGTGCAGCAGAAATACAAGCGCTCCACCTGGTGGCCAACATGACCTCTTCTCAAGAGTTTAGTCACACACTCAGGTCTTTGTTCGGAGTGGAAAGTGTAGGAAAAGAAGGTCAGTGGATCAGTCACATGAAATAATTAATACACAGCAAAAGACTGTCTGCTTCTAGAGAATGACCTTTAATTCAGATTAAATGAGTTCATCCTCAGGAAACTGCAGGACTCAGAATGATTGTGTGTGTGTGTGTGTGTGTGTGTGTGTGTGTGTGTGTGTGTGTGTGTGTGTGTGTGTGTGTGTGTGTGTGTGTGTGTGTGTGTGTGTGTGTGTGTGTGTGTGTGTGTGTGTGTGTGTGTGTGTATAAATCACACTAAGTGATGTTTTTGAAAAAGTAAAAATGCAGCATGTCTCCTGTGTGTGTGTGTGTGTGTGTGTGTGTGTGTGTGTATACATTCCAGGTTTCACATATTTTGTTTAAAACACATGGAACCGAAAAAGATCAAACAATAGTATACATGGCCTGTGTGTGTGTGTGTGTGTGTGTGTGTGTGTGTGTGTGTGTGTGTGTGTGTGTGTGTGTGTGTGTGTGTGTGTGTGTGTGTGTGTGTGTGTGTGTGTCTATACATTCAGTTTCACATATTTTGTTTAAAACACATGGAACCGAAAAAAAGATCAAACAATAGTATGTTACATGGCCTAATTTGTTTAACATTTAAGGTGTATTTTGCATTTGAATCTAACTTTGATCAGAGTAAAGATGATCAGATTTATGGTTTATATTGCTTTGCATTGTGGGGTGCTCTAGTTATACTGCATTTAGCAATATACACTAAAAAGGATCACATTTTACATTTTCATTTAATTTATTGTGTCATAACTCTTTGCTCTCCATTTAAATAATCTGTTTAGTTAGATATATTAGAACTGGCACATAAAAATAAACTGCTTATTTTGACAATGCAACTAATAATGATCATATTGGAAAGAGGACTTATTACACTTGTAAATCTGAAATAGAAGGCTTTTGTAACATTGTACTGCCGTGGGTGGGTGGGGAATACGTTTATTCAGCAAGGATGCACTAGATTGATCAAGTGACAGAACAGATATTTTTATAATGTTGCAAAAGCTTTACATTTCAGATAAATGCTGTTCTTTTGAACTTTCTAATCATTAAATAATCCTGGAAAAAAAATGTTCACAACTGTTTTCAACATTGATAATCATAATTGTTTCTTGAGCAGCAAATCAGCGTATTAGAATGATTTTTGAAGGATCATGTGACACTGAATAAATTACATTTTAAAAGATATTCAAATAAAAAAACGTTTTTTTTTATTTAAAAATAATTCACAAGAATACTGTTTTTGCTGTATTTTTGATCAAATAAATGCAGCCTTGGTGAGCAGAAGATACTTTTTTTTCCAAACTTTTGACTGGTAGTGTGTGTGTGTGTGTGTGTGTGTGTGTGTGTGTGTGTGTGTGTGTGTGTGTGTGTGTGTGTGTGTGTGTGTGTGTGTGTGTGTGTGTGTGTGTGTGTGTGTGTGTGTGTATATATATATAATATATATAATGTATGGTGTTTCCAATAGTCTCTCCATCTATCTGTACTTGGTTTCTATAAATCAATTAAAAACTATTTAAATAAAAACAAAACACTTAACATAAAATTAATGGAAATTGAGAAAGAATGATCATAAACGTCAGATGATTTAATATAACAACAACATAATTGTTGTGCTTTACCTCCATCTTCTGCATTTAGGAATCTGGTTTCACCAGTTGAAAAGTGAAAAGAGTCACCATGAGTAAAGTCACAAGTTCAGTGTTACATTTATTTCTCATTTTAAAAACTGTTTCGAACAATCCAAATATAAATACATTTTCCTCACACAAAAGATAAACCGGCAACGAAACATGACGAAAACTGTCATACCAAACACCCATCTGCGCACACTCACACACACTCACACCCCAGCCCCTGAATTTAGAGTTAAAGGTGCAATTACACACAAAAAAATAAAACATAAAAAAATGTCAGACATCTGTACAGACTGCAGTCTCTGTTTCTGTACGCAGTTTGTGTGCTTGATGACCGAACAGGGTTCCTGTTTGAGATCGCTTGTGTCTTTTACAGTTTGACAAAGACCGCCATTTCTGATTCTTCTGTAGGGACTGAAACACATTCAAAACGACGGTTAAAACTGCTGGTTTAGTCTGCCAAACTCTGACAGTGTATGACGGGCAGGAAAACACTGGTTTCTTGATCAGGTAACACTACGATTTTTAAATCAACCGAGGAGCGATTCGTAAAGAACAAATAATTCAAAGGCCAAAATCTCAGAAAGAAAGCTTTGATTTGCAGAGGTAAGCAACTGATGCATCGGCACGAACGAGTCCTTATGATCCTCCACAATACAGTGGGCCAGTGTCTTAGTCACAGGTCTTGTGCGGTTCCTGTGCTTGTCTGTGAGGGCCCTGTGTCGATGGATACTGCTCTGTGGCCACAACAAGAAACAGTCTGGGGGCTTTCGTTGTGGCGTCTTCCCTTTAAAACACAGAGGTTTCCAGACACAGTCATGCACCCAGTGTCCCTGTGCTGCTAGGATGCTTTACCCAGCTCGATCTTCTTCTGTATGGCTCTTGCTGAGTGGTATATTAGAGAATCAATGAGTCCAGCAACTGAAGGAACAGGAGAGAAACAGACTAGGTGAGATAAAGAGTGTCTGCATGTCGCATTAACATAGTCCACAGATGCCAAAGCAAAAAAAAAAAATGTTTTATGCTAATTGCTTATTATAGTTTAGGGCTGCACAATTAATCAAATAAATTAATAAAATAAAACCTTATTAGCGATATGGCAAAGTGCGATTCCCAAATTGCGTTTTAAAGTGACAAACAATGCTAAGAAATATATAATCACTTAGCGCAACATTTTTACAATTTTACAGTTGTACTTTAGATGCACTGTAGCTTTTAAATACTCAACTTCTACATTTAAGTATTACAATAGTGCAAAAATCATTTAATGTTTATTTAGTAATAATAATACAATTAATAAAAATGAATGCATGTATTTTAAAATTGAATTTTTTCCTGCCACTTTTAACCCTCATCCACGCCTCGGGTCATTTTGACCCAAAATGAATTAGATGGGGTTTTTTTTGTAGTGTTCATCGGAGTGTTCAAGAACTATGGAATTTCGTCACACTTGATTTGTCTTGGAATAGACAAAACCAATTGACTGGATTCCTAGGACTTTATGGGGTTGAAATTAAAAAAAAGAAACACATCCTTCCCTCGCAGGTCAGTTTGACCCCCATAGAAATGAATGGAATGTGGGGGATTTTTTTTTTATTTGTCAAAAAAATATAACAAATCCAGCACAATCCAGAACAAACACACATACCAATGAAGGCATGAGCCTATAGAACATCCCCAATGCAGAACACACACTCACATGTACACACACGCACACACACACACACAGGGAATCTGATCTAGTGGCAAGAGTCATAAAATAACATGTTATGTATATATTTTTTCCACAAGAGGTCGGCAGAGACACCCACTGTGGGTTATGCATGAAATGCTGAGTTATTTTGTTTGTTATAATTTAAGTTGAAAGAATGTGAAGCATGTGCTTAAACTATATACTTTATTGGTAAAATCCAGTAATTTAACGGTTTAAAAAAAATGGCATTCAAAAAATAGCAACAATATTATCAAAATGAAATGGTATAAGCTTTCTGGACAAAAAACAACAACAAAAGTATAATTGTAGGGCTTGGGGTCATTTTGACCCACGAGGGAAGGATTTGTTACAGGATGTGAGGAGAGTGTGTTCACATGCATGTGGTCCAACTGAACAATTAAAAAAGTAAAAACTAATCTTCAAGCATTTAAACACAAGTCTGTTATCAAAGAGCTTGAGAAAATGTACAAGATGTGCAGTATATAAATGGTACCACAAGCAGTAAAAGTAGGTTAAAGCAGTCTAAAATCTTCCATTCTGCCCATACAGTACACTTACAAAACACCAAATGCAATCTCACCTGTGAAAACGCCTCCTATAATAGCACAAACTCCTGTTAGGAAATGTGTGAAAGACCTGCGGAGGAAAGCCCATACAAAAATATATTAAACACTAAAAATCGCTTCATTCCCTCATGCAACAACACACATTCATTAGACCGTTTCTTTCAAACAAAGGGAACATAATGTATGCAACGTAATTAAACGAGAATGAGCAATAACAGGAGACGCACCTCTGCTTCTCTGTGAATTTCACCATCATTGGAGACAGCTCATAAAGCACAAACACACCAGGTAAACCCTGATCTCCAATCAGCCCATTGGCTACTTTCTCATGTCTTGTTACTGAAAACTGGTTTGTTTTAACAACCTAAAGTAAAAGGAAAAAACATGGTTTAAAAATATGCACATCTTATAAAAGATTACCATGACAAACAGCAACATACCATTGTTACTACATCAGTTATTGCCAGTTATGTAAAACCTTAAAGGGATAGTTCACCCAAAAATGAAAATTGGTAACCAAAGAGTTCATGATAATCACTGACTTTCATAGTAGGAAACATATTATGAAGTCAATGGCTACCGTTAGCTGTCTGGATACTGACATTCTTCAAAATATTGTCTTTTTGTGTTCAACAGAAGGAAGACATTCATACCATTTTGGAACAACATGAGGTTGAGTAAATTATGACAATTTTGATTTCTGTGTGAACTATCCCTTTAATAAATTATTATTTATTTTTTTCTTAGTTAATGCTTAGTAGCAACCAAAGTTATACCATTTTTTTGTAAGGGTGTTCTGTTTTTATTCTCTAAATTCAAATATTCTAGCTGTCTTACCTCTCCATCTCCTTTAACGTATATTGTTGGTACAATTTTCACAAAATACTGGTACATCATTGATGCTGTAAAGAGAAAAAGAGTGCACAGATCAATTTAACATACATGATATCAATGTTTTGTGTCTGCAGAGCTTTTATTTCTAAATTATTTCCTTGAAATCCCCTTGCACTAACAACAAAAGTACTTTTTGTTTTGGACATGTCAATGCCAAGTGTTTACATTTTTGTTCTAATCTTTGCATTATGATGAGTAATAAATATAGAAATTGAATAAACGTGATAGTTTGGCGTTAACACATTTACAAGAACGAACTCATTTGGCTTTTCCTCACAAATAGCCTGCAGGTCCACCATTCACCGATATGGTGAATCTCTTTACTGTGTGCCGCTAGAGGGCGCTGCCGCGCTCCAGAGCCTCGCACTCTCCTCCGCCTGTGCTTTAACACCAACCACTTCCTGTCAAGTAATGGCGTCTGTGTGAAGCAGTCTTATAACAAACACTCAACTCGATCAGAAAACTAGCTAATAAAGGCACTCACATTAAGTTTTGAACAAGGTAAGCAGATTTTCTTCAAATACATGTTCCGATCGGTGCGTATATTACAGTGCACTGTGGAGTTTGTTCAAGGCCATAGACCTTGGTGACATTTAACCAAATCAACGACTCACGTGCAATACATAAGCTTTTCTAGATTTTAGTTGTACTTCAACCTTAATATTAAGTCATTTACACCTCATAAATAGCACAATTTCAGTTCAGATTGCTCATATAAATACGTTACCTTTCCTTATATAAAACGCAGGTGTCTGGTTTATCAGTAACAAACAGCATACGAGCAGCATTTCTGGACATTACAGAGGTCATTATACGTTAACTGACTCGGAACGCGACAAAAATGTATTTATAATTTTATATAATTATATATATATAAAATTATATATAATTTTTATTTTGTGTATAAATATAATATACTATCACAATGATATTATACAACATTTTAGTATGTTTTTTTTAAATGATAATATAAGTGTGTACTGTGTATATATAATTGTACCTATCTACCTATCCATCTATCTGATATAATAATTATATATAAACAATAATACAAATGTTGCATGATGAATAAAGTCTGCATGATCCTTCTTCCAGATGCCGGTGGCAGTAGGACCGTATGGACAGACGCAGCCCAGTTGCTTTGACCGAGTCAAGATGGGCTTCATGATGGGTTTTGCCGTGGGCATGGCCGCAGGCGCCATGTTCGGAACGTTCTCCTGTCTCAGGTATGAACTTTAATGTCATATTTTGGGTTATTTATAAACTGCAACTGGTATTTTGGCAGAAAAGCTCTATTAAACTGTTTTAATAGAGATTGTTCTATTCAGGATCGGCATGAGGGGTCGAGAGTTGATGGGTGGAGTTGGGAAGACGATGATGCAAAGCGGTGGCACGTTCGGAACCTTCATGGCGATTGGGATGGGCATCCGCTGCTGAGATCACACTAATGCTAGGACTTTTGTAGATTCATTTATTTGTTGTCATTCCCACATTCAAGGACACTGGTGTCAATAAAGACAGATTTAAGACAACACACTGTTCTGTAAATCTTGGGTTCAATCTAAGATTTAATTGTTTACGGTTGCTAGATTATTAGACACTTTGAAGACAGCCCTCCTTTTAATTTGTGTCCATTAGAATTAATTAATTTCAGCTACATGGGATTGACCTTTCTGCTGTTTATGGAGGGCTGACAACGACATTGCTACAGAGAAGATAAAGAAGGGCTCTTTAATTCTGGACAACACTATCCCCTGGTTTCACAGACCAGGGGCCTATACCATGAAGCCGGTTTAGCTAGCTAGCCAGATATGTTTAAGCTTAGTTTGTACCAATCCTGGGTTTTAAGTACCATTAAAGTGGTTTGGCTTTTAGCAGTGTTCATCTCCATAGTAACTTATGCTCCGCAGCTAACCTGCTCCGGAGCAGGTTATGTTCGGGATAAGAGATCGCAAACTGAATTTGAACCAATCAGCTGTGAGCAAAGTGACTCATCTCTGATGCAATAAAGCCACTCCCCCTGTTTATCTTGCTCCAAATTAAAGGTCACTACATGATAATAAATATATATATAGTCTAATGATGATTACTTAATATAATAATTGTACAATTATAAATTACATATATTAAAATATGTTCAAATAGAAATCAGTTATTTTACAGTTTAATAATATTTCACAATATTAAAGTTTATATATATATATATATATATATATAACAAATGCAGACTTGGTGAGCACAAGAGACTGCTTTAAAAAAAAATATATATATATATATAAACTACTTTCACAACTTTTTTCTTTTTTTATCCTCTTACATGGAAAATGATTTTCTTCTTTGTAAATGCTTTTAAATTCTTAATATATATATACTTCAATGTCTTTATCTTCAGCAAAAGAGTTTTGAATCACGTTAGCTCTCTCGCGAGAAATTAGTCACATGTGCGTTAAAAGGCATGTGATTGGCTGCTCACTGCTGATGTCACACTTTCACGTGCACGCGCTCCACAAACTCAGGATCAAAGCTTGAACTGATTGGTTTGGTTTTGTCAACTCAAAACTAATCCTATAACCCTGAGTTTGTTGATCTACCATCATGGTACAGGCCCCAGGATTAAGCTAATCCCACACTAAAATGCATATCTTAAAATATGTCAGTTCTATTGTTTGGTCTCAAGATGCACACCAGTAATGTTTTTCCTATGAAAGCTACTTAAATGTCCAAACTAAGGCCTAATCCTGGCTTTATCTAAACCCTGTCTGAGAAACCTGGGCCTATGTTCTCTGAAACATACATTTTTAGTTTAGGCATACAAATAAGAAACGTCACACACTTACCTTGAGGTGCTGCTACATTAGTATCATCTAAAGGGTTGACAATTCCAGGATAGTCTTTCCCAAATGAAAGATGTTTGATGAAATGTGTCATGTTGATCTATGGTCATACCAAACAAATTCCGTTAGCACTAATATTATGGGCAACGGCAGATCAGTTTTATTGAAAAGAAGTGAAACCACTCACATTGTCTAGTCCAAAGCTCTGCAGATCATGAACTGAAAATAAAGGAATCATTTGACAACATGAATATATGTTTTGAAAGGCCCACAATTTGTAAATGCACCTTAGTTAATTAAACTTGGTTAGCCTAGAAATGCATAATTTTTAAACAAAGGCAGAGCGTAGTACATTAAGTGGTCACAGATGCGCTTGCTGATGAGAATCGTGACAAATTAATTGACGTTATAGAAGCCACTGCAGTGTAAAATCACAAACTGACTATTTATTATTGACTAAATCTTAACTTATGTGCAGAGAAAAGCAGAATTACTGATGTAGTAACAAGGTAAATTCTAACTTGTCTCGGAATAAAGATTTATTAAAATATAAAAGATCAACTTACTTTCCACAGCATGCACTGCAGAAAGAAAAGAAAATAGTCACTAAATGGTTTTGTTTTTGGAAAGCAAAGTTTTCAAGAGGAATTTGTGACAAGCACTGGCTCTTTAAGCTCATTCCAATACTAGAGTAAAATTGTAAAGGCCAAATTGTGAGATTCATCTCTCTCTAATCATTTCTGAAGTAGAGCTATTGAAATTGTTTGGCACTTGAATCCAGGGTCCATTAATGAAGTATTGGATATGCACTTCTTAAAGGATTATTTAACTTAAAAATGAAAATTTAAAGTGAATGATTTACTCACCCTCAAGCCATCCTAGGTGTATAGGAGTTTTATTAATCAATATCCTGATGCTTTAAAATGGAAGTGAACGGGGCTCACGAGTTTGAAGCTCAATTGAAGTTTCCATTTCAATGGGCCCCATTCACTGCCATTATAAAGCTTAGAAGCGTCAGGATATTTATTAATATAACTCTGAGTTCATCAGAAAGAAGAAAGTCATAAACTGCACACCTAGGATGACTTGAGGGTGAGTAAATCATGGGGTCATTTTAAAAGTGAACTAATCCTTTAAGCCATTGGAAGAATAGCCTTTGCATGACCAAGTGTAACCGGTGTTAGTTCTGTACCTTGTTACTGAGAAAGATTGTGAGCTTTGCATAGAAACCCTTTTGTCCCAAAGTTAAAAACCCAAACTTCCCAAAAATCATTTCATTAATAGAACAGCTTTGATTTACAGCATCAATGGTCAACTCCACACGGTTATGACTGCATAGAGGAATTCATAAGGTCTTAAGATTAATTAATAAGACACATGGGACAAGGAACTGTTCATCAGCCCAGAAACCTGTCAGCTTGTCAATATAAAACAGACTTTGAGGTGATTTAAACTACAGATAATCAGGTGCACTGACAGACTGATGAACAGTTTTGAGAAAGCAGGCAGAAAGCAAAGCAAAAGATTGTGTATTTCTCTAAATAAATACAAATGCAGATCTTAATGGCAGTATATGGCTCACCATGCACTCCTTTACATAGTAAGAAATGAGAAGTGACATGAAGCATCTGGCTACATGCAGACAAGACTTTTAGATCTGATGCATACTGGCTCATAGGCTTTATTCAAAAGCGGTTGCAATTTAATATAACAACATTATTAACAACACAAAAGGTTTGGGCATGCAGTCTTAAAAAAGGTGTTAACAGGCTAAAACTATTAAACATGCCTCTGCATCAGACCTAAAAGCTTTGGCTTGTGTTTGATTCATAATTAATAACTAAACATTGTCTTAAACTAAACAAAGTCTTTACCATGTACATGAGACTGCTGGAAGCTCTTTCCAGGGGCAAAATGGAAATTTCCTGCCACCTGGAGAAATGTAAGGAAATGTGAATTTTTAAATATACAAGCATGTTTGTGAACCTAAAACATCTGCTGCATCCAAAATCACATACTGTCCTAAATTTGGTTTGAAACTTAATTCATGACCCTTAAAAAGTATGTTCTATATAGGATTGGGCACTGTTTAAATTTTAACTATTTCAATTACAGAAACTAATCAAATGTAAAATTGCACTTTATAAGGAAAATATACATTACAAATATAGTCACAAAAGTTAATCAGTGAAGAACAGCGAGTGCATTTTCTCTGTTTTTTGTTGTTTGATTAATGTTAATATACAGATGTCAGCAGGAATATTAGGCTGCTGTCACTTTAAGAGCTGCACAGATGCAATGTACTGTTACACATGTGTTTTCTTTCTCAACTATTTACGTTCACTTAAGACAACCAACTGATATTTCGACATTGTGTGTATTTGTCTGTTCAAAGGAAAGAAGACGCAGACGCAGAAAAGACGTTCAGTATTGGGTTTAATACAGTGTGATATGGGGCTTTCTGTGCGAACACTGTTTTCTGTGCTGGACACATATACAAAACAGTGTAAGCACAGAAAGCCGCATCTCCTACTCCTTGTTCTTTTGCTTGAATGGTTTAAAAATCACTTTTTCTCTGCATGCGCTTTGGATGTGTGTGTGGCACAGAAATAGTGCACGAGTCTTCTTGTGCTTGAATAGTTTAATGCCATATTAAAATGCACACAAAGGAATCGATAAGAGGATAAGTATCCGATTCCTGAGCTTTGTATTTGATTCTAGAATTGGAATCGATTTTCGATTCTCAACCCTTGTTCTATATAGTATGAATGCAATTTGGACGTACTACATCTGCCATGTTGTCACTGTCATGTGACCTATGCCATCATTTGCGTCACTCTACTTTAATTGAAACATCCTTTCCTATGCCCTCATGGGATAGTAAAGTGTCCATCGCATGCACACAATCTCGCCGGAAGTAGTAGGTCATCCAGGAATTTTCTTGATCTACTGTTTTTCCGAATACTATGTATTTGGACAGTCTACTCTGTTGGCATACTGTTTTTCGCAAACTACAGATTAGGTAAGTGTTTGATTTTGGATGCAGCTACTAATTCAGAAATCATGTTACCTTATTGACCTCCAGAAAGCCATAGACCTGACAGCCCTCATTCTTCTGTTCCTGCATCTTCTGGCTGAAGCCCTCTCTCTTACACTGCTCAATGGTGTCAGGGGTCTTAAACGCCCAGCCCCGCCGCCGATACGCCTCCCGCACATCATCACAGGTATTGCAACACCTGCAAAACAGTCACAATCACAAACTTTGGTATTTCACAAACACCTGGGGCCTGTACCATGAAAACAAAGCAAATAACAAAATTACAAAAACTTACACTAAAATGTAAAAAAAATAAAATAAATAATAATATAAACGAATTCAAAATATTAATAAATTCTATTATTGTCTATAACACTTCTCAAACTCAGTTCCTTTATGCTGCCTTCACGTGCTATCGGACTTATCGTAAATATGAGTTTCCAAGGTAAAAATTGCACATGAACGCCCCTATGATGCGTTCGGAAATAATTTTGATACCCAAATTCCCGAGATGGCCTTGCCATAAACTTTAAACATGGTGGCGGGGAGAAACTGCAGGGACAGGTATGATTTGGCTATTATTAGATATTAGGTTTTTCCCCAATACAGCTAGATCGTTTTGTCTTAAATGTAGTGCATATTTACATATACGAGTAACCATTTGAAGCGTACTATATGTTTTATACGCTGCGAAAATAGACTGCATTTGACTGAAATGACAGAATCACCGAAATCTGGATGGCATCGTAAATGTTTATATGGTTGTCAGTGCATGTGACACTACATATCATTTTGTTTTTAATAAGATTTTCCAAATACATAGGCAAGAGTAACCCTGCTGTCCTCCATGATCCCTGTTCATTCCGACAACAAAGCACTTAATAATCACTCGTAATCACAACTTCTAAATAGGAATTAGGAAAGTTCCAAGCCTGCTCCAACACACATACCTGTAGTTTTTAAATAAGCCTGAAAGACTTGATTAACTGGATCAGATGTGTTTAAATAGGGTTGAAGCTAAACTCTGCAGGACAGTGGCCCTCCTGGTCATAATTATACTATAATTAATACTACAACAGATTGCCATATACACTTTGTATTAACATGTCACAAATCCATTCACAATGTTATTTGTAAATATGATTTGTGATGCCCTGGAGGATTTTTAAACCTCTCATTAATCTCGTCCTCTTTCACTGCGCCAGGTGATTATGAACATGAGCTGCTATCTTAACTATGTAAGCAACTGTCAACTACACAAATCTTAACTAAAGCTTTCAGAACCGGTTTCACACATTAGTAGAAAGACCTGTTCTGCCAGCAGATGTCACATTTCTCAGAAACCCTGTTTGTGGTATAAAAAAAAAAAGTGAAACTCACTTTAAATCATCAGTCTCAGCTCCATAACAGCTCTCACAGCGGTCAGGATCCAGCGTACTGGGGTCAAACACACCTTCCTCCTCTTTGCCCAAATCTGCACGGAAAACAACAGCAAGGACAGGTCAAATCAAGGCATATATTCTAGAAGCTGTAGTCTTTATTGTAAAACCACCTTTATAATAAAATGTCCCTCTTTTATTATTTAGAATTTGCATTTATAAGCAGAATTTGTTTTTGAAGAATTGTAGTATTTTATTGAGCATAAAAAGCACCATAAAAGTGCCAAATTTCTCCCTTTTCCTCATTAATTTATGGGGGAACTATTACTTATGTTTAATCATAGTTTAATATTTAAGTAATCAAATACTTAACCTCAAATTGCTCCAAACCTGTATGAGTTTCTTTCTTCTGTTGAACTAAAAGTAAGTTATTTTGAAGAATGTATGTAACCAGACATACAAAAGCTGGCCGTATTGTCCCTTGTCACTGTTATTTATGGTTGAACTATTCCTTTAATTAAATATTTTAAGTATGTGTGAACATGGGAGTAGAGTTAGCTTTAAAATTGCATTAATGCAGTTATAGTTAATGCAAAATCACTTTGTGCAGCTTTCAGGCACGATTGACACACAATCTTTTAGTAGTATCGCAGAACATAAGAGCACTGGCTATGATGATGCTGACCGTGTCTTTCAGCCTCTGTTGTGACTGGCTGGCCCTCTTTGTCGAGTCTCTGTTTAAACAAGTTATGCTCCACGTCTAGCTGCTGCTCCCCGGCTACATCCATGGCATCAATGCTAAGATCTATGGAAAAAAATCACAAAAGCTTTAATAAAACGTGCGCACAGAGAAAATAATTAGTATTATAATAGTACATAATGATGATAATAATAACAATAATAAGTAAAACAGCTGGAGTAAAGTTCATGACACCAACTTTGATTGGGTAGGTGTCATCTGTCTTAGGGGTAAAAAAAAAATGACACAGGATGTACTCCACATATGCTATGACCATAATCCCATTTGACAGTATAGGGCCTTCTTTTATTATACTATACCTATAACATAGAGCCCAGCTCAAAAATATATACAGCAGGACAGTAACTTTCATCTACAAAGGATTCAAAAAGTGAATGGCCACCCAAAAATAAAGTACAGAACAAAACGTTTGCTTACAGGCACATGGCATATGTGGAAATATAACATCAATGTTGATCCTTAGTTTGTCTCCTCTGGAAGTGTCTACAAATAGTTCAGGATGGACCTAAAAGAGACGACATCAAACCCAGAACCCAATCAAAACTTTATAAACAGTGCAAATAAACTCTAAATACACAGCCACTATTGACTGACAGATGTCATGAGATTGAGTTACACATGCATTATGCACATTTTATATGAAGTCATTCACCCACCTCCTTAGTTAGATAATACTGCAGCTCGGAGAAGAACAGAATCAACATGATAAGTCCACTGATGATGGTCACTATAAAGTGAACACAGAACATGTGAATTAGGAAACTTATTTACATGGCATTTAAATCACAGCTAGCTTGACTCTTATCTCACACAGTTGTGGATTTATGAGCCTCCAGTGACACTATCCAGTCAAGCTATGTTCATTGTGCCTCATTTAAATATGTAATTACGTGACCATATCTTAAGACTTTGTTAATTATCCTGTCCAGTGCCTTCTCCCCATGAGTCTGTGTGTATGAATGGCGCTCAGCACCTCCACAGCTCACGGCGGATCTATATCACTCACCCGTGGCTCCTCCACATGTTTTTATCCTGAAGTCCTCTAGAGTTTTCGGATAAGCGTCAAATTGTTTAAGTTTATTTAACGCATCCATTCTCCCTCTCGTGCGGCGGTAAAGCTAGCCGTCACTTCTATTCCCAGTGACCCATTTCCGGTTCATCGAGGAAGTGATGGAATCCTCCCAGCCAATCAGATTCCACCGCGTATCTGGAGCGTCTCTCCTCTGTTGACGCTCTAGTGGTGGATTTCTGAACATCTGCACTGTAAAAACTATTTAAGTTATTTTTTTTATTTTATAATTTCTGAAATAGTTGTTTTATACGCTGACATGTATTTTAGACCGACATTAATATACTATTCTTATATTAGTCACTCAACTTTTTATACACCCATGAAATTAGACAAATAAATACTTTAAATAAGATCAAAGTTACAAAATGTAAGCACGCAATTCAGCTTTATTTAAATATATAGATATTAGCAAATACATATCTTGTGGCGATGTTCAATCGAATATTGGAATTTTGTTTTACTGTTACCAAGCAGTCAATTATGACCCTTAAAAGATATTTTATGAATATGTACTAAGTATATCAATAAGTATTACACTTTTATTTTCTCTATTCATGAAGTAGCGTGATATATGTCGACCTAAATTTCACAACAAATGACTTTAAATTAAAATGATATTTTTTTCCCCTCATTCAAGTAATTGGTATACATTTGACTGCTTATCTTCAATTCACTTCAGTTTTGCAGTCTTCGTTCCATCTTTAAAGTGAAACCAAGGAGGTGGGTAAATCTTTAAAGTGAAACCACATGGATATATTAAGTTGTAAATGTTTCACACCTATTAAAATCATTCCTTGTGTTTCTGCTGCCTTATATAGTAAAATCCAAGCTTATTTCATTTGTTCTGTTGTTTTAACAGTTCAGGTATTATTTACGATTATCTAGAGAGGCCTGGCAAAATATGTTATGCATCCAGCACTCTATTGTCTGATAAAACTATACTAGTGATAGTTTGAAGTCCATATTTAAAACAGCAGATTAGACCTGCAGTTATGAAGATCTTGCCTGAGCATGATATCTAAATACTGAGAAAGTTATAAAAACATTAGTATTCTGTTCTACGGTCTAGCACTATATTCGGGAAATCCCAGAAAACATTACTAAATTGTCTACAAACAGTTGATTCAATACATTTTCTACACTTGTAAACTACTACATTAATTTGTTACAGTCGTTTTTTGATGAATGGTTTGAGTATTTCCTCATTTGTAGGTTGCTTTGGATAAAAAACACCAGCTAAATAAATAAATCTAAGTGATCAAACGGACAGAATCAGATTGCAAACAGATTTGTTATAAGAGGTCATAAGGGTAATACCGCTTTTATTAAATATTTACACAACAAAGTGTAGAGAACCTACTGCAAGGACAGATCTCACAAAGCACAAGAAGGTTGCAAATGTATGTCTGATTTTCGCCTTTGAACACATCGCCTTGCAAACAACCACAAATAATTCATTGAGATAATATTTATTTTACAGTAAAACATCGCAAAGGTTGTCTGAGGTCCCACTCCCCCAAGTCCTTTAGGAGCAAGGGCATCTATCTGATAGGATGTCCAGCGGTTATTGATGATAGCAACCTTATCTTGAAGCATTGTGCATTCTGAAAAAGATCGGAGAATGGTGAATCAGGTTTTTACGTTGTGTCAAGGCCCGGTGAAGGCAGCAGTTTGGCTTTATTTTGGAGGCCTGTAGGCAATCTTTCTGCTCTTCAGCACAGACCACCTGTGCCTCTTCATGTAGTAGACCAACGGAACAAGTATGGAAGCACCCATCAATAACTGAAGAGAGAATGAGAGAAAAACAATAAGCACAATTTGTCTTTAATTCTCAGAGAGTTTTGCTTTTCTGTTCTGTTATTCATTTAGTTTTGCACTACTTAAGTCTAATTTTTGACCAATATCTAAAGATGTCAGTTGAGCCTGAAGAAATAAAGTGTTGGTGAAGGAATCAGAAAATACAAACCTTCAATCCCATACGTTTGCGTTGGTCATGTTCTGGCTCGGACGCCCACCTCAGGAAAGTACAGACATCTTTAGCAACCTGGCTCATGGTGGCAGGGGTTCCTATGGAGAATATGTGAGCTATTAATGTTTTCACTGTTATACGGTAGGGGGCTATGAAATCTTCTGAAAGAGTACAGAATCTCCGGATCAAAACACATGCAAAAAAGGAGAAACAAGCGATCTCATATGCAAGCAGGTGCATATGTAAAATAACACGATCATCAATATCAAACAGCTTATAAATCAAAACTGCCTGATGTTACTGAATGAAATGTTGACCCAGGACGAGCTACTGCACTGAAGGTTTGGGGGAGTTGATGGTATATTTCATGTTCAGATTCATACAACAAAATCTGAGGCCATGAAAACTGTGTGAAAATGAGCAAACGCTGGCAACTTTTTTTTTTCTTTCATGCTGACGGAGAAAGAGTACGGTATGCAATACTTCACATGTTATTTACCCAATGTGCATTAGCTCATAATGTATTTAATCCAGTAGACAGGATTAACTATTCAGTAAACAGAAAAAATGGGTAATTTATATGTAAATCAAACCAGAAGGGATATTTAACACGAAAGTCATCAGCAGTCTTTGTATGGCAGAATTTAATTATAATCAAAGCCCAGTAAGTATGAAATATAACCCATGAGTAAAATACACTAATGAGAATGCCACCAGCGGGCAGACAAATCTTATTTTATTCCCTTCTTTCCACCGAAATGAATTCAATGCATTCTAAATGAATGCACTATCTTTAGAAAGTCAAAAAAGAAAGAAAAGCAATGAGGACAGACATTAATGAGAGACATAATTAGATTATCTATTGACAGTACTAGTAGAAATTTTAATTTGCGTGCATCTCAAAAGGGGCAATGATATTAAAAAACTAAAACTCACCATCATCATACTCAAGCACCTCGTTGTAGATGGGTGGTGCCATACCAATGGCCTGGCCAGGGAAATAAGGGTTGTAATAAAGGCCCTCCCTCAAGGACACACCAGCTGGAGGATCACAGTAACCGGTCAGGAGTGAGAACACGTAATCTTCCCCTCCATGCCTGAGAGAGAGAAAAATAAATCATTAGAAAATGTTAGACATTTTAACTATAAGATCAAGTTTGGTAAAGAAGAAAAACAGTATGATAAATCTAATGAGTTGAATCTCTCAATAATAAAAAAAGTTGTTTAAATATTGATTATAGTACAACAATTTTCAATGCCAGAGCAAACAGGATCATAAAAACAGCTTTTAGTGATGCTTTTGTGAGGATTTAGGTGCCGGAAATGTGTCTCTTTAAAAAAAAAAAGTATAAAATGGAGATTTTTTTTGTACCTGATCAAAAGTAATGCGTTACCTGGCACTGATAATATAGCTGAGGTCAGGGGGCAGAGCGCCGTTGTTGGCCACACGGGCAGCCTCAGGGTTCGCGTAGGGTTTGGGGAAATAATCTGAGGGTTTTCCAGGTCGGGTGAACATCTCTCCCGTGTCATCAGGACCGTCCAAAACTTCAATCTGCATCACAGAATGTTAACCACATTACAGATGTGCGATTTTATTAGGGTATCGGTACTTTTACTTGAGTACTTGATTTGAGTACTTAATCCACCACTGGTTATGAGTGTTAAAAACCATCATCATAAGAAATCTGACCTCTTCAGCCAAGGTCTTGACCTCTGCCTCTGTGTGTGACACTCCCACCAAGTTACGGAAGGCTAAATACTCCATACTATGACAGGCCGAGCACACCTGCTTATATACCTGGTACCCACGACGAATACTGAAAAACAAAGACATTGACAGAATAGTTAACTTTCTCTGTAAATAGATATATTGTCCTGTTGATATGTACACTACCTCCTATAGGTGGTTAATGAGACCAAATATGTATTGTCCTGCAAGGAATATAGATGTTCTGTTGGAAATATATAATAATTGTATAAGAGTTTATTGAACCTTAAGACAATTGCATTAGTTTTTTTGTGAATTTTAATATTTGATACATCAGGATTTTATGGCTCATATAGTGTGATATACAAATAAAAATATGAAATTTGGTGCAGTTGGTGATATTTATATGACCAAAATTATTATATTTTGACAGCTTTTAATGTAAATATAACAGACTACTTAAAATGTCCCAATAAAATCTCCCAATAATAATACTAATATGTCTTAGTAAGATGATATTGAAATACTTAGCTTTATGGTCAAAGCTCTGTATGTTTTTAGTTGTGGGAGACAAAACATAATGCAATAAAATGATGAAGACTGAGAGATTAAACAAATTAAACGTTCCTTGTTTGAGTATAAAGTGACAATCTTAAAACTGGCTGATTCTTTAAAAGTATAGTTAACTTTTGTCTGTATAGAGTTTCTTTTGTCTGTTGAACACAAAAAATGATAATTTAAAGCATCGTAGAAAAAAAATACACAAGTCAATGGCTACTGTCAACTGTCTGGTTATCAACTTTCTTCAAAATATCATCTTTTGTGTTCAACAGAAGAAAGAAACTCATGGTTTGGAACAACTTAAGGTTGACTAAATGACATTTGAAAAATGGTAGATGGGTAAAGTATTCTTGAAACCTGTTAAAAATCTATAACATCACTAGACAACATAATTTAGAGTGCTCTAGTATGTGCACTAGAAGTGGGCTGTGGTACCTGGCATGGTCGAGGGAGGACAGCATGCCGCTGTGGCTCCAGGGGTATGATGGTGGATGCAGCTCCAACTCAGAGGCCTTGACTGACTGCTGCAGCATTAGAGCCAGACCTGCTCCTCCTGTCGCCAGCACTCCAATCGTGGTCAGGGCTATCTTCCTTCCCTTCGGCAAGCTAGCGAAAGACATGTTGGCCTACAAAAGACAAAAACATTGCCTGGAATAAGATCAACTATTATCACATTCATATCCAATGGTATTTATGTGGAACTCCAAGGTACATCAATATTCATGTTCAAAAAAACATGGAACATGAAAACTATTACTTAAAAAAAAAAGACAGAATCTGCATCCATGACTTCCTTAAAAACAACCAATGCCAAAACATCTAACAATTGCATTGGCCTCCATTAAAAATATGCAACCATTGCATACGAGTTATTAACAATAGGGTGAGTCAAAACAAATATGGTGGAGCCCAACAACCACTTTAAACACTAAACATGTAAATGAAGATTTTGTTAATAGGATACTTTGGAAGATTTAGTACTAATAAATAATAAATATGTGTGATATCTAGGTCACAAATAAGCAAAGTTGTGACTTTACTTTGTTAAATCATTTGAGCAAAATACAGATCAACAAATCAATAACAGTCTTAAATCATGCTAGATTTCATGGCTCACAAATTTGAAGAAAATGCCATTGCCAGATCAAAATTCTGCTGTCATTCAAACAAGTACAGTATGACATTCATAATACATTTTTAAATCAACATTTTACATAGATTGTCAGCATCTTGTCAAACAAACATTAAAAGTTGACATGCTCTGTTGAAACTATGAGGATTAGTAATGTATTATAAGCTTTAGTTGTCAAAGACCAATGATGTCACCTCAAGGAATGGCAGCTCGCTTCAGTTATTAGACACCAAAATGCTTTTTTATCCAAACTATACACGATTCCTTACATATAATACTCCTTATTAGACAGGCCAAATGTGTTACGACACTAAATGTCAGGGTGCGAATGCAAGAAGCGCCACAGCTTCGGTGACCTTGCTCTCTGAAATACTGCAAAAGACGCCGGGACATGCCAATGAATAAAGGCGTATATTTACATCCTTAAGACACCAGAATGTGACGACAGAGCAAATTAAAAAAGGAAAATACTGGATGTGTCCATACCCGTGGAGTATGAAGGGATTTGGATGTGTTCAGGAGGGTTCTCCCGGTGCCGGAGAACACGACCACACGGAGCGCCGCCATGTTCTTGACTCTGCTGATAGAAAGGCGCTTCCACCGGATGAGAGAGCGATATTGCCCCCTCCCTTCCCTGAAAATTACACAAGCTCTTACAAAACTTATAAACGATGCCAATAAACGGTATTTTTTAATGTATGGAGAGTAAATGTAATTTACACGTTTTTAATGGTTTTACTGGACTCAAAATGTAGCGGTATTTCGTTTTAATTGAGGTATTTAAATTGACCCGAGACTGTATTTTGTTTGTTACAGCGCCACCTACAGCTCGGAGGTGTTTTGAGCAACATACAAAAAGTACATTGGCGGTGTCAAAAGTAGTGATGGAAGCAGAAACTCTGAATCGGTCAAACCTATTGTAATTTTAAAAAATGTATTGACGTATAGAGATTGCTTTGTATGTTGTTTATTAGTGGTTGACAAACTAGGTCAATTAGAAGCAAAACACTTTACAATAAGGATGCACTGCATTAATTCATGCTTAACTAATGCACAAATAATCAAATAAAGAGTTAATGTATGAGTTGTGAAAAACTAAACCATTTATTAAGGATTACTGCATCAACCACTAATGAATATATATGATTAATAGATTAAGTATGAATTGCTATTAATTAAATATGACATCATGTATTAATTCCCAACATCTGTGTATTATGTATTAATTACCAGCCAGAAATGAATAGCCATGCATTTCAACTTCCAGTTGTCTGCTTTAATTAATCCTTAGCTAACGATTTGCAAAGGTATCAGTATGATTTTACTTGTTGAGGCACATGATTTAACTAATTGTTAAGTAAAATGTCATTGTGGTTATGGCTTTTGAATTAGTTAATACTCATGTGCCTCAACAAGTAAAGTCATAACATAATGATACCTTTGCAAACCATTAGCTTATGATTAATTAAAGCAGACTACTGGAAGTTGAAATGTATGGCTTTGACCCATTGTGGTAATATGAATTTAGTTAATATAAGTTAATATAATATGTTATTAGGAATTAATACAATATGACTTATTTAACTAATAACAATTTAATGATTACTTAATCTATTAATCATATAGAATGTTTTTCTGCTGCAGTAATTATTAATTAATGGTTTAGTTACTTACATACATTAACTCATGATTATCTGTGCATTAGTTAAGCATGAATTAATGCATATTAGTGCACCCGTATTGTTAAGTTTTACAGCAGTTAGGCTACATAATGTTGTCCTTTTCTGTATTAGGTCATCATTGTTATACCATAATAATATAAAAATACACCAAGGTCCTTCAGTCTTTCAGTCCAAATTAAGCATCAAGTCCTTATGTTTACGTTTTTAGAGAACTCAATAGATTCAAAATACATTTTCATCTCAAGTTTCAATCTTTAAAAAAGAGGTTTGCAATTAGAAAATGTACATTAATGAATATGATATTTGGCTAACAGAAAAATAAGATTTATATCACATTCATTAAACCAAAATTTACATTTCTATATGTAAATTCAAAATAAGGATTCACAGAACATGATAAAATCACAAATATCACCAAAATGTCACTGTGTGAGAGCAATTCCAAAATAAATTTAGTTTCAGGTTTCTCTAAAAACAGAAAGAACAGAGAGTATTACTATCATTATTAGGTATTTTGAGAAAGCACTTATCTGAGTAAAACCTATGAATTAATACATATGAGGGTAATTGTCTAATTTCGTTAATTATCATGTGAGGCAATGTCCAAACTTTCTTCCAGAGAATATTACTTACAAAACCATTCCAGTAAGAAAACATACAAAAAGTAGGCTTACAATTGCGGTGTCAAAAGAAGTGATGGAAGCTTTTCGAAAATCTGAATCGGTTGTAATCGTATTATTTTATTGATGTAGGCCTATAGAGTTTGTTTTGTATGTTGGTTATTAGCAGGGGTTGACCACTCAATTAAATACTGTTGTCCTTTTCTTTATTAGGTCACTGTAAAGTA
Organism: Gobiocypris rarus; assembly: GCA_023029165.1. NCBI lineage: Eukaryota > Metazoa > Chordata > Actinopteri > Cypriniformes > Gobionidae > Gobiocypris > Gobiocypris rarus. Next base: position 35,534,224 of record CM040921.1, on the reverse strand, counting down.
ATTATTTTGTAAGGCTTCTAACTGATCAACATAATAAAAACACTTTTTGTAATCGCTTGGTGAAATCACGTGACGTTGGCCAGTTTTGAACTACAGATTCGAAACAAAAGATTCGAAACAAAAGATTCGAAACGAAACTTAATGAAGCAGTGTTTTGAATTTGAAAGCGGCAAAACCGGCAAAACGCTCACGAGTCTATAGTCTACACCTGCCTTAAGCCAAAAAATTGTCGTAATGGATGATGAAATTACTGCACATATCTGGTCAAGGTAATCAAATCACATAAAATGCACATACTCTAAATATACATCCACTGACATCCGTTTGCTACTTGTTTGGTTCACTAATTGCTTGGATTTGAACTTGAGGCCTTTGTCACTCGTTGGTAAATCTGTATTTATCTTGTGTTTATTATTATTTTCTGTTGTATTTATTTTATCTTGTGTTTTTGTGTTTATATTTTATTGCAAGGTATAAATAATACATATATATATATATATATATATATATATATATATATATATATATATATATATATATATATATATATATATATATATATATATGGTAACAGATGATGTCAGATGATCTTGGTGCTTTGTTGTATGGAAATGTTTGTAATCATGATATTATTGTATTCCACCATATAGTGTTGTTCGCCAACTCCATGAGGTAAAACTAAATATAATTTGAGCTGTTTTAAAATCATTCTATATGAGATAAAAAAAAAAATTGTAGCCCCGTTACCTAAATGTGTTTTTTTTTTGCTATACGCTAATTATTAAATAAACTTAACGCCTGAAAATGTATGTTAATTTAAGTAAACTTATTTTATTTTATATTATCTTATTTTATTTTAACTTATCTAATTAATCTTACAAGAATAGGGAAATAGGGAAATTGTGCTTGAAAAAATAGGACATATTTGTGGAAAGTGCCTATTGGAGATTTTAGTTAGCTTTTTTTGTTTCTCCTTAAAGGGATAGTTCACCCAAAGATGGAAATTATGTCATCATTTACTCACCCTCAAGTTGTTCCAAACCTGTATGAGTTTCTTTCACCTGCTGAACACAAAATAAGTTATTTTGAAGAGTGTTGGAAACCAAACAGTTAATGGACCCCATTGACTTCCATAGTATTTATTTCCTACAATTGAAGTCAAACTGTTTGGGTATAGACATTCTTTAAAATATCTTCCTTTATGTTCAGCAGAAGGAAGAAACTCCTACAGGTTTGGAACAACTTGAGAATGAGTAAATATATAAAGAGAAACAAATCAGACATTTTTTTCCACATAACAAGATGGTACATGAGATGGTAGTTCCATTGTATATGTCCAAAAATAGGGTAAGTGAAGGACATGGTATCTATTCATTATTTCATATGGTTCTCAAAGATACTTCAAAGAATACCACCATAATATTATACCATGGTACATGTCTAAAAAACACAGTATTACCGTGTTATTCTTTTAAAAGTAGTCTTTGTTACTGCGTTTGTGTACTTATTGCAGTCATAAGATTGTGTTGTTTTTATTTGGAAAAAGTTTTTAAACTACTGTAATTGCGCGTTTATTCCTGTAGATGGCAGTGTGCAACTAGTGTGCACAGTCAGTTGTCTAGGTCTAGTGAGCCCTAAGTAGTCAATGCAATTAGAACATGAATGAACAACACTCGTGAGCGATGTCTATTATACATCAGCTTTAGCATTTCATTGTGTTCATACCATACTAATAAGTGCAATGCAATTTGTATGGGTAAATGTAAGTGCTGGTTTTGTGGCTCATGTTTATTAATGCAGCAGTAGAGAAATGAGATTTATTAAAAAACATGTGCAGGATTATCACACATCTCATAGATCTTTTTTATGGACAAGAAAAGATACAGTAAGTTTGAAAGATATGCTTGCTGCAGTCTTGACGAGAAAAGCTTTCAAGGACTTTTTTTTAATTTTATTTTATTCACATTAATTGGGTATTTTTATGAAAATAAAAAAGGCAGCCATATTCACATTCATTATATGCAGAGCAGCTTAACACAATCACCACCAAGGAATCCTGAACAGCAGCAGCTACATCAGTACTTATTTGTACATGTTTGTGTTAATACTGTACATTTATTTTTGTAGAATGGTGTTGCACGTAAGCTGAAAATTCTTGTCGTGGAAGAGCAATAGGAAAATGTGTAAAAAGATATGTATGACACATACAACTGAATTTTACAGTAAGCTTACATGTAACACATTTCTTTTAAAAAAATACCAATGTTCATTTTCTTTTCGTGTACTACATTATTGACTTTTCCTAGTCAATTTATACCTACTGTCTGAATCAAGCTAAAAAGCTCAGTGTGATTCCCAAGAGCATTCAGAGACAAAACTGACATTATCATATTAAACAGCAAGCAGTGATAACAGAAAAAAACAACAAAAAAAACATGATATTTGTATATACCAAATATTTCCATGTTGAAAAAATATCTAAACATTTTGACCAGTGTGGCTCACACGATGACAAAAGCACTTTTTTCATTTTGGTGGCAATGGCCAATTTACTGTCACAAGCATAAATTAAATGTTTTTGGTGAGTTACTACATTTTTCAGATTGAACCAGTTTGACAATTGAACAGTTTACAGTTTAGAGAATGCTAAGACTGTTTCGAAAAATGTGCCAAAGCCATTGAGATAGTGTTGTCAAAAGTACCAACTGCGATACCAAAGTGGTACTGAAATTTAAAAAATGTGACACTTCGAGCACTTTTGAGCGGAATCGTAAACACCTCTGACTGGCCATTGTGCTCACACGCTCAACAAACATGTCTGTGATTGGCTAGAACAATCAGCGCTTCACAAACATGTTGTAAATATACATAAATGGCGCTTTTCACAGAGCGCTTGCACAGATACACACAGAGCATTTGAATGTTGGCGTCTATCAGCCTACCGGTCCGCTGGTTGAAGCCTGCTTGTGCTTTCAAACACTCCCTCTCCAGCTTTCAAAACACTTTCAAAAACTGCCGTGGGTTGATCATTATAGCCAATCACAAGCACATTCGATGAGCGTGTGTGCACAATGCCCAGTCAGATGTGTTTACGATTACAGCTCAACAACACTCAAAGCGTCACATTTTTTAAATTTCAGTACCGATTTGGTATCGCGGTCGGTACTTTTGACAACACTACATTGAGAAAAACTGTATTTGATCAAATTGAGTTGGACCAACTCAATTACATTTAATTGCATGGATTTGTTTTAAATTGAGTTTGTCCAATGTGTGTACTGGTGTAGAATGGCATGAAGGTGATTAGCCTAAATGCTAACACATTATTGGCTGAACTGTTCCTTTAAACATATTCTTTACTCTGGAGCATCAACTACAAGGCCATCAATGTTTAATTCAGGCCTTTCTCTGTCCTCAGAACCACAGAAACCATCCCAACAAATGCAACTGTCCCCTCCTGTGTTTGTAATATGGGGCGATATCTCCAAAAGCCAAGCAGCAAAAGGTTCTCAAATTGGCCACCTTGGCAAGATAAGCCTGTGGAAAATTGAGTGTGTCCCACAGGACAGGAACGAGGCTGCAGAGAGCGGCCTCAATCAGGTACAGCAAACAAGCGCTTTCAGAGACCAGGCATTGGAATTTTTATACAGCTTTATCTGTGATTGTTTGGAAAATAATAGAATTTTGATTCCTACTGACACTTACAATTTAGCCAAGGCCGTAAACCCTGATATCACAATCGATTTCAATTGATACTGCCTGGTTACTGTCGTAGAATGAAAGTATACCTCAGATTAGACATTATCAAACGTACTACAATGAATACATCATGTATTTCAGAGCCAGCAGGAATGTCATGTTATATCTCGATCCTATAAATGTGCTTTAAAATGATTTACGGACATGTTTCTGCTCTCATTCTTCTCTTCTCGCTGGCTACAGTGTAATTTAATAATGAAAAGGAAGAATATGCAGGGGTCATTCAGCAGCTAGATACAATGAAAAGATTTAATTAAATCTTCACATCAAGCACAAACCCGGAAACGAGAGTCTGAGTCTAGTATGAAGTGTCATACTAAACCTCTAGTAGGTGGTTTTAATTACAGTTTGCATTGCAATAAAGCTCTATAGCTCTGACTCCATTAAAAGGTAGAAAACACTGTATATCTGCATCTGACCCATGATCCTCTGGGGTAAGTCTAAATAGACGATTTATCCTTGAAATCTCCCGAGGCCAGCCTTCAGCTTTGCTTGTATGCTCTCAAATGCTTGGTTAAAATGCTGTCTACAGTCAAAGTAAACGATAAAACCTGTCCCCATCAGCTCCCCATGGGCTAAAGTTAAGGGACATCTGAAAGAAAGGCAATGTTTCTCTGAAATGGCATGATATTAACTCCCCTTCAATAATAAATAAAGTTAAACATCTTCCTTTTTCGGGGTTGCTCTATATAAACCTTTCCCAAAGGGAAATTTTTATTGCTCAGAGGTTATTTTTTTCAAAGCCCAGGAGGTTTGTTGGCACTTTCCACGAACAGGGTACGCATGAAACGCCTGAAAAATAAAATAATGTTGGTCTTTTTTCAACAAATGATTTGAAGTGATTCAGAAAATGTTGTTCTCAGACTCCAACCTCAGGATGTCAAATTAAATATTATTTGAGTTATTTTCTATTCTTATTCACTTTATACAAGATTAGCTTTTTAAGTACAGTTTAAAACCATGCTTTGTGTGTTTTTGTTGCAATAATTATATAATTAATTATTTATTTTATGTACAATTATATAATTTAGATATATTAAATATTTAAAACAATCAATCTCACAAGAAGAAACATAGGGATTTGTGCTTTAAGTTATAAACCAAAATATTCTTTATTTGCGGAAAGTGCATATATTATTTATTTTTCTCAGTTGTTTTCTTTAAATTCCCTTGGAAAAATACGACAAGACAGACATTTTTGACATACGAGTATACTTATACTTTTGAATAAGTAATTACTTTATGACCACTAAAAAAGTATGTTACATATAGTATGAATGTAATTTGGGCGTAATTCATTTGTCATGTTGCCCTTATCACGTGACCTACCAGTGTCAGTCGCTTCACTTCACTGCCATTCACAAATCCTCTCTCGTGGCCTCATGGGATAGTATCGTATGCACACTTCAATATCTCACTGGAAGTAGTAGGGCATCTGGGTACCTTTTGCCTACCCGTAAATGAATACTGTGAATTAGGTTTTAGTGTTTTTCTTCTACTATATAGTATGCGATTTCAGATGCAGCCACTGACTATAGAGTGGTGTTGGGGTGGCTTATTTTTGTAGGCCAAAACTTGCAAATGAGTTTGCATTTTAGCACTTACGTTTCCATCATCCAGAAGTCAATGGGTTTTTTGATAATGCTTGAAATAAGGTCTGTGGTGAACAGAAGCTAAATATATTTTCACATGTTATTCTGTGAGATAAAATACACCCTCTTGATTTTCTTTTTTCTTGTCTTGTAAAAGGCGGTTGCTAACAAGTGGTTAATCGGACTACAGATGTTGCCCCAAAAACACCATCAAGCCGAACGGGTAAACACGATCATAATCCAAAAGCCAATGGACAAATCCTATTGGTGCTAACTTCCAGGTTGGCCTACAAAATTACGTCATTTAGTTTGACTGCAGTTTGGTATTTTGGAAAGTCTGAGCACAGTTTGAGACAGTGTTGAGATCTCTTCTGATACTCTAGAGGAGACACAGGAGAAATATCCGAAGAACCAGGGACGTGACAAGATTCTCCAATGCCTTTATTCATTTGAATATATTCACACTTCTGATGCAAGAACATTTGTAAGATTTGACAGCAGTTGGTTTGATATCAGCTATTGCAGCTTTCAAGAGCCTGTATTTGTCATGCCATTATGACAAACCATTCCCATTTCTCCTGGATAAAAATTATATATATATTATGTGTTCAAATGTCAGGCTTGGACACTGTTGTGAAGGGGTTATTAACCCAGGTTGTTGCTATAGTAACCCTCTCAACTTGGGTGAAGAATTGATGACAGAATGATGTAGTCAGGCAGGTTTGAGTTTTGTAAAGCTTTTCGTTCTTTTTACCTTGAAGAAGTAGAAATAAGTCCGGTTGGACTAAAACATTTCATAGGACCATTATCATGCATGAGGATCTGTCCTTCAGCTATAGAATCACATGACAGAACAGAAGCATAAACATTTGTGTTTTTTCTTCTTCATGACATATTCAGCATATGTGCCATTGCATGTTCGAGAAGCTACAATGCTATTCGAGGTCTATTCAAGTCTACTCTACTCTTGAAACTCTATTTGATATAAATAAGTCTATTGATGTATATTGAATTCGTGCTGGTCTTTGCTACAGGGATGCTTCTGAATGTGACATCTCTGTTGTTTCAGATGCCTTTGAAATTAAATAGGAACAGAGCAGCTAAAGATCTCATATTGAGAATGAGTTTATATAACAAGCATCATAAACACCGTTACATCATAAACACTTTGTAATTGCTATGGTATTTTGAGTGGTTACTAAGTTTTTGCTATCTAGTTTTTTAGGGTTCTGGCCCTTGCTTACTAGTCCACGGTATAGGGCATTTCTGATTTTTAATTTTCTCACATTTAGCTGTGCTTGTTTGTAGGGCTGCACAATTTAACCAAACATTTTGCGATTTGCCAAATGCATAAATGTGTTTTTATATCTATATCTATATCTGTCATAGTAATAATAATTGTTCTCATTAATAATTATCATTTTTATAATCCCTGTTATCATTAATAAATACAAATATTAAATTAGAAATATTGTTGTATTGTAATATAATGTATTGTAATGTATTGTCAGACCACAAATGGATATCTTTTTTCTGTCCCTCCATTGCGCAAACAAAGCACTCGCGTCACTTCATAAAATTGATGTTAAACCACTGGAGTCACATGGATTACTTTAATGATGTCTTTCCTGCCATTCTGAACCTTGAAAGTGGTATTTGCATTGCTTCCAATGGAGGGACAGAAAGCTTTCAGATTTCATCAAAAATATCTTTATTTGTGTTCCGAAGATGAACGGCACCCTCATGTCGCTCCATACCCTTAAGACTTTTGTTCATCTTATAATTAATGATGCATTTTCATTTGTGGGTGAACCATCCCTTTAATCAGAGTTTTCTAACTGCAGAAAGACGTCAATAAAAGTTACATTTACATCAGGAAAGCCATTCAATGACCAAAAACTCGATAGTTAGTTATAAAAAAGAACTCTAGAGAGAAGCATTTTTCAAAAAATAGGCACAATATTACATATTCATATTTGTACTCTTAAAAAGTTAATATTACAATTTCCTGACTTAATAGAAACACAGTACCACTCAGTGTAACAGTTAGACTGTTGATGACTTCTGAGGAGAAAAGAAGACCTGAAGGAAATTCATAAAAAAAACTGAAGGGATTTCCTTGTTATATTAATAGTTATAAATATAAATAGGTATAAACTCAATATTTTAACTAATTGCAAAAGTCGAATAATTGACCAATCAGTGATTAATCAGTGAAATAAACAATGATAAAACTTCCCAATAATTGTTGGATTAATCGATTATCAAAATAGTTGTTTGTTGCAGTCCTAGTGTGAAGTGGATCCTGCAAATGAGTGGGAATAACGCTAGGAAGATGGATGGATGTTGGATGGTGGGAATGCTTATGCATACAAGACAGGGGCCTGCAGGGGCGTTTGCATACCAATATGAAAGCGTATTATTGGTGTGAGTAAGAGCTGTTGGCAGCATGTGATGGAGTGGCCCTGGTGTGTGCACCGAGGGAGGCTTCTGGCTTGTCGTAACAAACGTTGGCAAGTAATCCATGAGAGTTCTCAAACACATTCTCATTTTCTCCCTCTCTTTCTCTCTGATTATTGTGGCGGAGGAAGTGAAGTGTTGCATGAACGCTCTCTTCCATTAGGCGGTCTCCTGTCGCTGTCTGCCGCGATGACTCTCTGCCTCATCCGTGCACCTGTCTCCTAGTGTCAGCCGGTGTGCCGCTTTCTCGCCGTTCCCCGTACGGACAGCAGGAAGCCACGCCTGCCGATGTCAACAATGATTAACGACAGCCGGTTCAGTGATGCCCGTTCTCCCCAGGCTGAGAGCCGGGTAGAGTAGGCAGCGAGTTTCTGAGGTTATCAACACCTTAGGCAGCTAAATTGAGCTTGAACGAAGGCTGCCACGATGTTGCATGGCTGGGCTACATGTATTCTAAATAACCACAGGCAAATGTTTTTTACTTATTTGTTATTTGGATTTTTCAAATAAGCTGCAAGTAGAGAGAGCAGACACATGGTTTCGAGATGCCATGTTTAATATACTCTGTTTAAAGGCCAATTCTCACTGCACAGACAAACGCCAACAAACACCAAAAAACAAGTTGGCTGTTGGATTTAGAATTTTGTTCAGTCGGGTGAAAACCAACCCCATCCAACGGCAACAGACGCTGACAGGGGTAACACTGATCCGACAAAACCCAACAAACGTGTTTGTCTGTGCAGTGTGAATTGGCCTTGACATGCAGAACTGTCTACTGAGGTTCTAAACCACTAGTAATTTTATTTAATTAAAGGAATATTCCAGTTTAGTACAAGTTAAGCTCAATTGACAACATTTACGGCAAACTTAGCACAAAAATGTATAAAAAGAAAAGAAAAGAATAAAGCAGCAAAAATCTATTACATTGAGGCACTTGGAAGTGAATTGGGCCAGTCCTTAAACATTAAAGTTGTGATGAAATAGAAGTAGTGACAGACAGATTCTTCCAATTGTGATGTTCATCTAAGTATAATCAAGAAAAAGAAAAACTGGATGGAGCTTGGTTCTATCCATCGGTTGTTGATTGGATTTTGAGGTGTGGGAGGATGAAAGTAAGCTTGCAGGGGGTGGGTTGTCAGCAGACTAAATATTTAGAGAATCCAGCATGTCACCAGAGAGCGTCGGAAATGTATACATGGATGAATCATTTGCAATTAGATCAATAACATGCTGGATTGGGTGAATTTTTATTTAAAGGCACAATATGTAAGATTTCTAGATTTAAAATATCCAAAACCCACTTGAACCATTGTTATGCATTTTGTTGACTTGTGTACTTACATTATCCCAAATGTTTCCAAGAATGTTTTAATCCAGAGAAATAAGCAACTTTACCCTCAGTTTCCGGTTTTATTTTGTAGAAACCATGGAAACACCAAAAGACACTTTTAATAAATTTTAGACAGGTGTGCAAACTAATCATGGTTGTTCAGCTCAACACGTGTTTTCTTGATTTACCGTGAGTACCATGTTTTACCATGCCTAATATGATCTAGCTCACTGCAGCATGAACAAGTGTCTCGTAGCGCCGAGCGAATGCATTATAACTTAACTTTAACACACTCAAATGTGTGTATTATGATAAAACAGCGTTGCGTTCCCCCACATACGCATGAGCGGAAGAAGCGGAAGTCCTTGTCGCGCTCGTCTCGTCATCACATGAATATGATTTCTGCCCGAGTCCTGTCAGATTCTTTTCCAACGGCTGTAGAGGTGAAGACGACAACTCCCATGATTCCACAAAATCAAGGTGTCATCAAGCTACGCCTTTGTTTTTGAATAAATGACCTATAGTGGCAAAAATAACATATTGTGTATTTATTAGTATAGCCAGATTACATAAGCAAAATGCATGCTAACATAATTGTAGTGTGAAAAATTGCTTATTAACTTCTGTGTAAAGATATATCATGTACAAATTTGTCACCATGATTATGCCATAAACCCTAGAATGAGTGCAATGATGAGGAATGGAACAATTCATAAACTCGCTTTCTGTTTACTTTCAAGGCAGTTTTACTACACAGATCAGATATGGAAGTCACAAGGACTCATTGGTGCTTCTCAATACTCAAATTGATGCTTCCTCGTTTCCTCCCTCCTCCAGCCTGTGACCCGGAAACTGATCAAACTCAGTCATATTGAAGGGCATCTCAATTCTCTAATTGCACCACAAGTAGGCGAGGAACGAGGAACAAGGAGCGAGGAAGCTTCCTGAAGAGTCATGAGCAAGGATACTAGGGTTTCCCCCTAATAGTCAACTGACCATTGGACGACTGGAAGAGGCTTGGTCGACCAAAATTGTATTAGTCATTTAGTTATAGAAAAAAAAATCCAGAGGAAGTGCCGAAATCACGCAGGCTGTGACGGACGGATCATTAACGGCAGGAAATCCAAACATTCGCCTATCATTCATTGACCTCAAATATGGCTTATCACCTGAAACACAAGTAGTAGCTACTTTACATGGTCCTCTCGCACTAACGTTAACCTAGATAAATGCATGACATACAGGCATTGGTGCGATCACTTGCATTTAACTTAAAATAGTACTTTTTGGTTATACAGATAAGAGTAATGCAAACCGTAAATGGTCTACTTTTATTTCTGTAAACTCACAATAACAACAAAAATATTTGGTACGAATACATGTACCGTTATATATAGGCAATTAAAGGCTTATTATGATTTATGATATATTAATATAAATTTGTGATTAGTCGACTAATTGCTTAAATGAACAACTTCTAGTCGACTAGAAAAATCTTTAGTCAAGGGCAGCCCTAGGGGATACACATGGGTATCCTTCCCCCGCATCCTAAATGGGTGGAGCTAAGGTTCAAGGAAAGGAAACAAGGATGCACAAATAAGAAACGAGAAGCACCCAATAGCATGCTTTTTCATTTAGGACTTTCATTTTATCAGGCATCTGCCAGTACTTCGTCTGAGGTGCATGTCTTCACATATACAGTAAAAACTGGTTCACGGGTCGTTCAGTTATGCAACATTTTAGTTACACAAGTGCACTCTGTAGGTTGATACAAACCCAGAGGAAGGTTTTCTTGCTCAGAGGTTGTTCTTTCATAGCCCAGGAGACTTGGGATTTTTACATATTCATTTAAGCATCTACTTTACAAAATTATTTTCAGATATAAAAACAACTGAGAAATCTGTGGCATACAGTAAAGGTATAGTGCTATATTATGCATTAATATTTAATTTGTTTACTATGAGATTGTGCTTTAGAATTAAAGTTTTATATGGCATCTGGCCTAGTATCGGGCCTGGCTGATATGGTGTGCATTCTAGGTAGATTTGGTTCAGCTATAAAACTGGCCTGACATGTAACAGTGGTTCAGATGTGGTCCTGTTGTATCTAGGGAGATGTAGCTGTGTCTTGCCGCCATCAGTTTGATTTAATTTCAGGTGTCCAGACCAGGGTAAGCGCATCCCCACCGTAATTCATCCTGACCCCAGTCTCAACTGACACCTGGATCAGTGCCAGGAATTTTGATACAGTTGAGCCAGATCTGCTACTAGCTGGATATCAAATGTCAATCTGTGTAACATCAGTATAGAGAATCCAGACGCAATAATCAGGGTTAAAAAAGTCCATTGTTTACACGTCTGCTTTGGACTTTAGAGGACATAAAGATTATGGGATTCTGTACATTTTTAAGATGATATTTTCACTATATCATTAGGGGGTAAACATTAACATTATTATCCGACACGTAAACATTATTAATTATGGTTTCATGATTTACACAATGGCAATGATTGGATGTAATTTTTAAGAATGAATTAAAAGGAATCTAATTTAAAGTTTAATTAATTCTGCCAACTGGTTGGAAATAATGACAGTTTTAATTTTGATATTTATTTAAAGGCGCAGTGTGTAAAGTTTAGCGGCATCTAGTGGTGAGGTTGGGAATTGCAACCATGCACCACTCACCCCTCCCTTTCGAAGCATATAGAGAAGCTACGGTGGCTGACACATGACAAAAATCGTCATCTGAGACAGCAGAGAGTAGCTAGCCCTCTGTAGAGACGTTTGTCTATTTAGAGCTATTGTATAAACATGACGGATGGTGCAAAATGGTGACTTCACTGTAAGGGATATAGAAATGGCTCATTCTAAGGTAATAAAAACTTGACAGTTTATTATGTATAGGTACTCAAGATTAACATGAGATTAGCAGAAACTGTGTGTGTTGTGTACCCTTTAAAAAAAACCTCTATATCCATGTAATTTTTCAGTATTTTAGTATTTCATATTTATAGAACTATATATTATATTTATCCAAATTAATTCAGTTATATTAAAAATTGTTATAGCTGACTGAAATTATGAATTATACAAATGATGTCTAGCTGATGTGGATTGGAAAATTTTCAAAAAATAGTTAAAAAGAATATTGATGTAGACCTTTATAGGCTTAAAGTTATTATAACAAAATAGGATGTGTGAGTAAAATATGCACTATGAAAAATGTATTCACATCACTCATCAAAAAGGTATGTATTCATCTGTCAGCTCCTCTGATAATTATCCTCTCAAGTTTTAGATAGAACACATTTTAACTTAAAGATTAAAAGGACTAATGTCTCATTGATTTCTTTCTGCTTGAAGCATTAAACACTTGTGTGTTAATTACTTATGAAGAACAGGCAGAACAGATCTTCTTGTATGGTGCACAAAAAGTGTCTCTTTTTGAAGAAACCGGCTAACATGACTTCTATGCCAAGCACATATCATTCAGAGTGTTTTAACATCGCTCTGTCAGTTCATGGCCATTCACAAAGGGCTCAATGGGTAAGAATGAAGATGTATTTTCACATTCACTTGTTGTCCCCGTGATACTGGGAAAGGCCATTGGGCTCTTCCTTCAAATCAGTTACCGACAAGTAAATGTTTCTGAGGTCGATTCGTGTCAAGGCCTTTTTAGGTGGGCTAAATGTGAGATTGTATATGTGGCTATTTGCATTAGTACACGATTTATTGTCACATTCCTATTTTATTTGTGTACAGATTTACATTCATATACTATGACTCAATTGTGGTCTATTACTGTGGTTCATAACTTGAGGATTGTGTCCCAAAAGCATGTCTGTTTTTCTGGAGGCAGAGAAAGCACGGAGAAATCAGTGCCAAATGCATAAAATGAATTGCAACTCTCCATATAATGGTGATTAATTATAGCCTGACAAGCCAGACCCACATCAAGATGTTGGGTCTGGGAACTCACCATTGACAGTGCTCAATCCGAGGGGCGGGATAAACGGTTGTCCTTCAAATTCCCTCTGCACGCAATTGGAAAGCGCTACAACCAGCCAGAGCAACGTGAAGAGGAGCTAGTTGATAGATTAAACTTTCGCCGTATCCGGTCGGCAAAACTCAGAACACATCTTCCCTTCTTAAGAATGACTTCAGTTCCGCTCTTTATTATTTTCTCAAAGAAAAGCTTAACTCCATGTCTTCCAGAGTCGCGGCCGTTCGCCAGCTTCTTTGTTTACAATTAGCACGCGGAACCTCCTCAACTCTGCCATCATAATGTTAAGCCCGCCCACCAACTCTATACACAATGTGATTGGCCTGACCAGAGTTTGGTTTTTCCAGCTTGCAGGTCTACCGAGAGTTTCTAGACTACACTCGCGGCAAATTATATTTGGGTGCATCTAGAATTAGGATAGCAACATAAATAGGCTTATCAACTTGCAAAAGGGAGGAGAAAAGTGGACAACTTATAGTCTCAGAGAAATCTGAGAACCTTCAACATGCTTGTGTGATGAAAGAGCAAAACACTTAAACAAATAACACTAATGGCAGATCTTGCAGAAATCAAAGCACATTGGCTCCTAATTTTGTGTTCACACAAAAGGCTTTATTCTTTGTGCTTTTAGCGTAATAACCAAAGTGGTCTGAAAATGGCTTGAATGACAGTTTATGATGATCGTGCAAGAATCTTGTGCCAAAACCGTTTGAAGGTAATAACTTCAATTTTATTTCCAGCCCTTTCAGATATAACAAAAAAACAATATTGTGAAGGTGGGCTGAATGACCCCAAATGTGTTTTTTTGCAGTTCTAAGTGTATCATATGATTATTTACACAGCCATAGTAATGGCTTTATGGCCATTTCCTCAGAGAGTGTAGTTGTAAAAAGCATATATACGCATTAAAAAGTTTATCCCTTGACAATTGATTGTAAACAATAACTCATTTTGTTTAAACTTTTTTTCCCAATACTTTTTTTTTTCTTCTTCTTCTTGGCAATTGATCTTAAATGGATAGTTCACTCAAAAATGAAAATTCTGTCATTAATTCCTCACCCTCATGTCGTTCCGAACCCGTAAGACCAAGACTAACCCTAAAACAAATGAAGATATTTTTGATGAAATCCAAGAGCTCTCTGAACCTTCAATAGACAGCAATTTTAAATGTAAAGAACACTTTCAAATTCCAGAAAGATAGTAAAGACATCGTTAAAATAGTCCATGTGAGTCCAGTGGTTAAACCTTAATTTTATGAAGCGACAAGAACAAAAATACAAAAATAATGACTTTATTCAACAATTTCGTTCTCCTACGCAGTTTACGTTGTAAATACAGTGCAGCTCCCGCGTCATCATCACAGGCATTCGTCGTGGTGCTCACGTGAACAGCATCAGCTGCCGTAAAAGCCATTAGCACTGCACTATTTACAGCCTAATCTGTTTAGGGGACTGGCACAGGCTAGAACATTGTTGAATAAAGTACTTTTTGTGCAAAAGTATTTTTTGCGCTTTAATGTTTTTGCTATTTTATGGTTAGTTTTCTCTTTCATAGTTCATAGTTTTTTCTCTTGTCATGGTGGTGGCAATGGTCTATAGGAAATCTTACAGAGAAAGTTAGATAAAAAATGTATGTTTATATGCCTCCTATTTAATGTAACTCTACAACCCCCTTGAACACTAATGTCTTTTACCATCATCATAACAGTTTGTACAGTTGGACAGGAGGCTTAAAATGTGTTTGCCAAGCATTGACATCCTCATGCTCGCACAGAGGATGTTTCTGGCATATGTTTCAGGCTATTGTGCTGCAACAACATGTGGTAAATATAGTCAAAGTAGGCTGTTTGCTTTTGAGTTTTGTAGGTCAGTCAAAGAATTATGTTTTCTAAGAAAAATTCAACAGTATTTGCATTAATGAATTCTTCCTTGTTGGTTTCTGCAGGTTTCATAACACGTGGATGCTTCACTGGCTTAGTCAACCTGTGAGCCTGATAATCTATAGTAAAGCACAGAGCTGTGAAGTTGACTACAAAAAACAAAAAATGTATATCACCATTATTTCCCCCCACCCCTTCAATGAGTTCATTACTCCATATTCTGTTATTTGTGGTGATAAAAGAACATGGAACATGCAAACACAACTATCCAGATTGAAAAACAAATGAGTTGAAATTACCACTTAGAGTTGTTTCCACAATCCTTTTTATCCGTAAAAGCAAGCTGTCTGGAGAGTTATTGGGCCTGGAGTCACAAATGGATAGCTTTTGAAGTGCAAAGGATGCTGAAACATCAGACGGTTATTTCTTTCTTTCTTTATTTGGTGTATTTGGTTGCAGATTGCTGTATGTTTTCAGTAGCTCTTTGGCTTATTTTGTCATTATTAGAGCAAAGAACATTCGGATTAGAGTATAGGGGCCTCTTGAAAGCACTATTGTTGTCTAACGAAACTGAACTACTGCTCTGCAATATCAATGCATTTGTGTCATGTGTTCATGTTATTGGTGTTTGTATAGACAAATAAGCTAAAACAGAATTTATCTGTTTGTTTCCTACTTTAAAAAAAAAAACGAATTTAAACAGAAGCATATAATACAAAGACTGGTCAGTATTTATACTGCATGGAGATGAATGGGCAAAATTTGTTGCCCAGAAGTTCAGTGTTCTCCTGTCTCATGAATTTTGCAGTAATACTTTTTTGAGGAAGAATTTTCATGAATATTAAAGCAATAGTTCTTTGTTAAAGGGGACATGAACTCAGAAATCAAATTTTCCACATTTTCATTAGGGATGTTAACAATTAATCGATAAAACTTAGGATCATCGATGAAGCAGGGTCATGCGTGTGGCTGAACTGCAAAACACAGTAGGAAAAATTAAGCGAGCGCACCAGAGTTCTGTTTGGGTCCATTTTATAGCTGGAGTTACACCTTCATCATGCCTGCAATTTTGCGTGTGCATTCGCAGCCTTTTGTTTTGTGCAAATGTAAGTTGTAATATTGTGTTTATTTTCTGCTTCAGCGTGCAGCTCCAACAGCAATGCACAACTAATAATGACCTGTCATATTGCATAACATTAATGAGAACACTATTGAACACAACATTGTGATTTGTGAATTATTTTGGTTTAGTTGCCGTGTTTGATCGCGTTGCTCCAGGACGAGTGCGTGCACAACATGAGTTGCACATTCTGACTCGCACGTAATTTAGTTCAAGTTCACTTGTACATTCGCATCAGTTTGTGCAGATGTAATTTGTAATATTACATTTATTTTGTATAAATGTGATCAATTTCATATAGGATGCGTTTCTTTTAGCTAAATAGCGTGCTAACAAAGGGCTTCAGTATACCAGTTTTCATTCAGCGCTTTGGCTTCAGTGCATGCAGCTCGAACAGCAATGCACAATTAATAATGACTTTGATTGGGACTGTCATATTACATAACATTAATGAGAACACTATTTTTATAAATAGATGTGAATACATTGGGTTTAGTTGCTGTGTTCAGCGCGTTGTTCCAGGAAGAGTGCATGGACACAGTCTGAATAACAGATCTGAGGCGCTGTTGGTATAAGAGGTTATATTTGATTATGAAATAAATAATTTAATTGAATGATCAATCACAATGACTAATTTTACAATCCTATAGCCCTTTATTTAGATTAGAAACCCTTTTCATTGTTTTGGTGAGGAATATGAAGTTTTGAGCAGGATTTGCACATCCTGTCGGCTAGTCATCATACTATAAGAATATTATGTACGTTTCAGAACTGAAAACTTCTATTGTAACCAATGTGCCTCTCTATAGATGGGTGAAAGACCGCCTCTTTAAATGACCAATGCCTAATTCTTCTTTGCAACTTTGGCCCCGCCCACTGGCGTGTTAGTGAGATGACGAGGAGAGGATCGCTGGACTAAAATCACTTTACCTTCCAAAGAATCCTAATGCAGGGATTATAGCGTATAATAAAAATAAATGTGCTTATTTATTTTCAACAAGGTGAATGTCTCAGTTGGGCATTATTTATTTGTATTGGCTACATTTCACTGTGGATTCTTTGGTAAATCAGTGTAGGTTTTGCAAACAGACTTTTATGATATCGACTCTACAGTAATGCCACAACATGCAAGTAACCGTGTTAATTCTAATGCCTGATCTGAGACCAGTGATTTCTGATATGTAGTGATTCATGTACAGTCAGATGTTCGTTGTGTTAGTAAATCAAACCAGTGACTAAGCTCACAGTGTTTCTCTTAGTAGGATGAAAATAATCTGTTATTTAAACAGTGATTAAATTATATATATAGAAAGTGATCAAAGAACATGTAATACTTAGCTATTTCAAACAGAGCGTCCAAAACAGAGGGATAAAATCAGGGTAAATTATGAGATGCATTATAAGTGGACCGCAGGAAACATTATAAAAAAATGCAGTTCATGACCCATTTAAATAGAAAGCGGTGTACACATACTTTTGACTATGTAGTTTATATTAAATGGAACCCAAACCCTAAACGGTGGCTTTAAAACATAAATATTGATATTAAATCAAATGAGTGATGATAGCTCTCCGATGAATCTGATGAGAAATGTTTGAGTTCATATTAAGATGTTTGATTGCAAACCTGTGCACAGTTATGAGATCTGAAACTCTAGAACAGATGCATGTGAGATTATTATTATTATTATTAATATTATTATTATTTTTCAGGTCTTTTTCTCAGCAGATGAAATATGGGTTGTCTGCATATGCTCTCAATTTGATGTCACTGCTGTCTAGGAGAAACAATTGGGATATTGTAGAGATATCATTTTTGATTTGTTCTCTCTACTGACAGAAATTTGGGAAAATGGGATGCAAGATTTTTTTTCTCAAGTTAAATAGAGCTATGCAAGATATGATGTTTCTTAAGATTGCATATTCATGCCATGTGAAATTAGCGGTAATGTTTCTGCTCCAGTAATGCATCTGATGGGCTTGCTGCCACGATGAGGAGTGAGATAACCGTGTCTGACTGACTCCAACTGCCACATCAGATTTTCTGACATTGCTGTGACCCTCAGACGATGTCTGTCCGATCCAGTGGCCCGTCTGTGTTTTGCGCATTTGTTTGACAAACACTTGAGGGGAGACGATGATAAGAAACATTGGGTGGACCGTTCCACGGACTGATCTTTTCTGATTTGCTTTGCTCTCCATAAGCCTCATCTCTCGTTCTGTATCAGAAGGGAAAAGGAGCATCGTACAGCACATTTTCTTAAAGAAAGATAAAAGAGACTTGAGAATGTAGACTTCATTTCACACTGTCAGTGATTTCAGAGGTAAAGGTAAAATTCATTGATTCACTCATCTGCTGACATCTCGCAGAACTAAACGCTTTGAAGTAGCTTGTTGTTGCTGTCAGAAATTGCGAGCAGAACACAAAAATATATAAAACTGTGTACACAAAGATATATGATGTTCCATCTGGGTACACAGTATGAGGCTGAAGCTAATAAAATGTGCAAAACTTAATTAACTTCTATTACTATTAATTTTTAATGTGCCTGTCCAGTTGAAATGTTACTATTCTGGCACTGTGAAGTTAAGGTCTTTCATCTCTTTCTTTTACAATCAATAATTTTGCTTTGAAGAGTCGTACCATATCTTACAGCTCAGACAAATGTGGCTCATTAGCAGCAGGTTTCTGAAAGTAAAAACAGTAAGGACTGAAGTAATTAAAACGCTTGGGGCAAATCAATAGAGATTAATGTTAGTTTAATAGTCAACCTCCTTTCTCTCCTAGTCTGTGGATGGGAACGACACATTATATCTCTCCGCAGTGCAATAGATTTTGCTGCAGAGTTTTAAAATATCAAACACTAGAGCTGTTCAGTCATGACGTCAATTTGTAGCCCAAACCAGAAGGCTAATTTGCCACGGCTTCTCTTGGGATTTTCTAATGGGTTTTTAGAATAGCACTGTTCGATTTATTTGCAAAGTAAGAGACTTTACAGCACATAAATTATACACCGTTATACCTCAAATGTGAATTTTAAAACCATTATGCAAGTTGCTAACAATTTGATACATAAGGTCATTACAGGCTGAGGATTATCAGGAGGATATCCTTAGTGAATTTTATTAATCATTTTAAAGACTTACAAATCTAATTTATGATTTTTAATCAGCCAAGCATACATTTTACTGAATACACATTCTGTCAATATTTAATAATAATTTAATAATTTAATCTTTAAATGATCTACTTCAGTAATGAAACTTGTGAAACTGCAATCTGCAATCATGTCATTACTTTATGGCACAAGCTGATTGGCCTCTGCTGATCCTGCAGCCAATGAGATTGCTCGCTCAACATAATTGTCTGGTTCAGTGTTTGCTGTAAGCTAGTCCCGCATCGTGAGTTCCTCTGAAACCCTCCACCTCCCCAGCTCCACCTGCCTATCTGATACAGGATTTATGTATGTCTGTTCAGCACAACTACAATATATATTCATGGCCAATTATTTTTAGATTTTTTTACAAACAAATTGGCCAATTCCGATACCGGCTGCTGATCTTTGTTTAAGCCAATTTATTTGTTGTTTATTTGGTCTGTAACAGGCTAAACTGGCCTTAATAAATAAATAAATAATCATGTAGCCATTTGTAATGACAGGCAACCACTGCATTTTAGGCTATGTTGGTCTAAAACGCAACTCCACTCGTGTTTTGCCAAAGGACAGCAAATGCGAGTACATTTTCTGTAATCCTTGCAAGACTGTTATATGAAGTGTGCAAAGTAACATATTTTAGAAACTGTGTGAAAGTGAATAGCACATAACTGGCACAATAGCGGTATAAACATGCATATCTATTGGTACAATATACGTCACATGACTAAACATGCATCATCATTTTCAAATACCTCCGTTTTCACAGACCACACTACGGCGCGAAGACAGCGTTTTCAAATTTATCCGCTTTGGAAAGCGTTTTTAAAAAGTTTTAAAACTTGAAATGCCGTCTCAGTGTGGACGGAAGGCCAAAACGGAGAGAAAAAGATTTGTTTTCAAAAGAAAACGTATTAGTGTGGACATGGCCTTAATCACAATCCAAACAAAGATGCTAGACAGACACACGCACACACACACACACACACACACACGTAGCATAAGCAGCTGTTTTTTTATTTAAATAAGAATGCATAATTTCAAGACTTGGAGCAAATCCAGAATGGTCTGACTTTAGCTTTTTTATTTTAGCTGAAATTGTTACATAACAATGCACAAAACAAAAACAGACGGACTGAATGAAAATGCAGATTCACTCTGTGACAGCAGGTGGCACTTATGGAAAGAAGCGTTTTTTTGGGTACCGCTGTAAACAAAGCAGCTGCACTTATGAACACTATAAGAAAAATTCCATCGAAATCATCTCAGATTCATATAAACTCCCACCCCAATTTAATATTTATAATTTTCTTTATATATTTTGAGCATCGTGAACCGTGATCTTGTGGTGTCTGGTGTTGTTTTTTCTCTTTGCATCTGCCTTCAGTGTGTCCTGGCCTGTGTTAATGTCCTGTTAACAGACCTCCTAATATTTTCACACAAATTACATTTCGGGAAATTATTGCAATGCAGTTTGTGTGCAAGTCCGGAACAGAGATTGCTGAAATGAAACATAAAACCGCCCGATTGTGATAGTGTGTTTGAAGCACATGCCGACAGTTTACGTTTTTGGACGACCAGTGCATATCTAGAAAAAAAGGTTGCACCAAGACAATTATTTGCACTCAAACAAATGTTCCCAAATAAATTTTGATGTCGCACCGATTCAGTTTCGAGAGCAAATGCAACCAAAATGGGCACAATTTCAAGCCTTATTTATGCAGCAGTAGCAGCATATCTTACATGCTCAGAGCAGACAGACAATTTGTCCAGTCCAGTTCACACGGTGTGTTTTCCGAGAATGTGGTTGTGAGTCCTGAGAATTTGTGGGTTCGGTTATAGTAAATAACAAACGACTCAAATACAGGACTGACAACCACATTCTGGTGCTACGTAAATATGGCCAATGAGCTCCAACACCACTCACAAGTGCTCTGAAAAGTGAGATTCTTTGATCGGTTCCCCCTGCAAACCTCTCAGTACTCCTGACATGTTTGTTTTCCCCGCTAGCAACTATCAATAGTGCAATAGATGTAAAATCGCCCTGATAGACTCGTCTGGTGCTCATTTATGATGCCCTCTGGGTTTCATCATGGGATGCAGCTGAACGGATTCAGAAGCACATGCTTACTTCACAAAGATCCGCAAGAAATGAAGTAGAACCATATCTGTAAGGCTTTGAGTATTAATTGCTGGCATGTACATGTGGGACATTTCCTCAGTGGCAAACTTTCTTTTCGGCAGATCATTATATAATCCCTGGGCTTTTTGCTAATCAGTTTTTTCTCAGGAGCTCACCATCTCTCCCGAGGGGACTCTTCTCTTCTCTCACCTCACTAATGATGTTTTGAATGATGAGGGAAGAGTACAGGATATCCAAGCTAATTATTCAAAAATAAATGCTGAAATATGCATTTGGGGAGGTTTCTTGTGTTTTGACAGCACGAGGCAGTAAGCAGAACATTTCAGATTGCTGTAAGGATAAAATGTATGACAGGTGAAAACATTTTTTTTAATACATGTTTTTAACAATCACATCAGAGTATGTTTCATTCACTGTGCGTAAATGTATGTAAAACCGGTGCGCAAATGATTGTTGAATCATCAATACGTTTGCACTTGCATTTAGGATCAAAACTAGATCCAAATGTTATTCTCAGTTTAGAATGTTAAAACAAAATGTTTATTTACATAATTAAAATGTGTTATAGTAAATGGGGGATTGTTTTTGCATTAAACATGGATGTTTATTATGTTTCCTATTGTTTTAAGAGCATTTAAAGGGATATTTCACTCAAAAAGGAAAATTACCCCATGATTTACTCATCCTCAAGCCATCCTAGGTGTATATGACATTCTTCTTTCAGATGAACACAATCAGAGTTATATAAAAAAATGTCCTGGCTCTTCCCAGCTTTATAATGGAAGTGAATGACAGTCCTGATTTTGAAGCCCAAAAAAGTGCGTGCATCCATCTTAAAAGTAGTCCATGCTGCTCCAGGGGTTAATAAACTCACAACTTTGCTTCATAAGACCTTTGTGTAACAAAAATATCCATATTTAAAACTTTATAAACTTCTGAGAATCTTTTCTTTGCATAACTTATAAGACCCAGTGTTTGGAAAACAGACTGAAAGTTAGCTTTTTATGACATAGTTGACTGTAAGACAAAAAGAAAACAAGTCCTTGGATTGTCTGAATGTACAGATCTGCCACACAAGTGCCACTTCTAGGATTCCAGAATTATGCTCAAATATCACAGTGAAAGCAGACATCTCAGATGCTGGCTCTTCTTGAATGTCGTAAGACAGAAAAATAGTTTCTTTTAGAAAATCGGAGAGAAAGTGGAGGATTTTGTGTATCTCCGATTTTATATCTTCGCGAGATCTAAACATTGCCACAAACAAAGCTAAAATTTTTCAAGTGACGAAGTTCAAGTTAATTCACCTTTATTTATAAAGAGCTTTATAAAATACAGATTGTTTTAAAGTAGCTTTACCGTGAAAATCATTTCGGCTGTACAGCAGCTCTTAAAGGAAATAGTGTCGTTGTTCAGCTGAAGTCATTGTTCAGCGTTGATTCAGTTCTGTTGTAAAGATCATCATTTATTAAATTAGTTCATTTCATCTTTAAAGCAGTTCTGCAGACAAAAACAGTGACCTCATCATCCAGCTCAGTTCAGTTCTCATCCAATTGCGTCAGTATAAGTATAAGTGTCCCAACTAAGCAAGCCAGAGGCAATGGTGGCAAGGAACCCGGACTCAGGTGACAGAATGGAGGAAAATACTTTGTGAGAAACCTGGCTCAGTCGGTTGGCAGTTCTCCTCTGGCCAACGAACGAACACGGTGTGATTATGATTCAGGCTGCATCACAAGTCATAATTCAGATCAGGATCGGTAGCATTCAGATATTTCATCCAGTTCCTTTTGCTTGAAGATCGTATTCATCATGCCGGTATTGAGATGAAGCTGGTTATATGGTCTGTGTTGAAGACTTGTCTGGTTCTTGTGGTCTTTCCTGAGGATCTGTGCCGATGGCTGTCGTGTCGACGAGGCCTTTGCAGGGGATTGTATAGTTGACATCTCTGCTGACATTCAGGGCTGCGTTGTGGTCGTGTCTAGGTGCAGGTCCACCATCTGATCTGGATACGGACCGGAAATGGCTGACTACGGTAACTTCAGGATAAACAGAGAGACTAATAGTAGCGTAGATGCCATTCTTACGATGTAACAAGTACATCAGGTGTTATGGGAGGTGTTCCCGGTTCCGGTTTACCTAATTTATGCAGTCTAACAATCCTTTAACGGATGTGGATTATAGAAATGTGTCATGTGTATGTCTGCTTCCCGAACAAGGAAGACTTTTCCAGAATTTGAATGCTAAATAGAAGGATTTACCACCTGTGGTTGATTTTGATATTCTAGGTATTATCAACTGACCAGAATTTTGCGATCGCAACAGACATATAGGACTGCTGAGAGCCCGCTCAAGTACTGGGCAGCTAAACCATTTGATGCTTTGAAAGTAATTAGAAAGATTTTAAAATGTATGCAATGTTTAATAGAGAGCCAATGCAGTGTTGACAGAACAGAGCTAATATGCTTGTTTCCTGGTTCTGGTAAGAACTCTAGCTGCTGCATTTTGGACCAGCTGGAGTTTGTTTATTAACCGTGCAGGGCAACCACCCAGTACAGCATTACAATAATCTAGCCTTGAGGTCATGAACGCATGAACTAACAGTTCTGCATTTGCCATGGAAAGTTCTTTCAATTATTTTATATACATGAATTTTATAGCTCCATGCTCTTCCATGTCTTTTAACATCTGTGACAACTCTAATAAAACAAGGCTGAGAATAAAGGTTAAGAAAATAATGGGGTGTACCCTTACAAACAGTACTGTAGATGGCACACCTACCTTTAAACGTGCTAATCCTTTTAAAATCCAGTATGCACTGATTTGTATTATTAAACATACTTAATGAGTAAAAGTTCTTCTGTATTTTCATGCTTCTCCACCATTTAGGGGAATCCATTAATTTTCTGTATCAGTCCCGAAATACCAAACAAAAAAGAAGAAAAGGCCTCTGGCTAACTCTGTCTGTCAAAATGGCTATAATGCGTTCTGCAGTTGACCTGGTTCATTCAGAGGACTTACCAGAAGGGGATAAGATAACTACCACACCACTCTGTTTGCCAACAACAGCTTGGTTAATGGAAAAGGCCAAAGCAACTTGGCAAGTCATCAAAGCAATTAGCCATTAAACATTTTCAAAGTTGTTTTTAATCTGCATCAAAGTCACCACTTCTTACCAACAGATGCCCCTCAGATTTCTGAGCCAAGTTTATTTGAATGCATCTTCCAATGTACACAATGAAGTTGTGTGTCTTTGATCATTACAATTATTGCACAATTATTGTAGGTAAATAAACTGTTATCCATGGTATTATGAGATATACTATGATACTGATACTATGTGGTACTCTTCAAGAATACCTACAGACCTGACACAATTATTGTTTAATGGTCTGATCTAATTGAAATAATTTGAGTGCAGTTTAAAAGTTCAATCACATTTTGCCATCAAATGCACAATATCGTGTCTCTTTTTCTGAAAACAAAATAAAAAGCAAAATGATGGTTTGTGGGTTTAATCAGATTTACTATATTATAATAATTATATTATATCATACATTTTCACAACATTAAAGTAAATTAGGTTCTCATTTTTATTATTATATATCATTCCAAAAATGAAGAATCATATTTGGCTTAAACTCTAAGTGACATTAACAAAAAAATAATTGTAAGCACAACATTGATGATGATTGAATTATCTTTTTTTAGCAATCAATTGTGAAATATTGTGAATTATTTAATTTTATTTTATTGTTAAAACTTACTTACTAGGGCTGCGTCCAAAAGCTTAAAAATATTGCCTTCGGAGGATGCTTTCCAAGGCAGGAAGGCATCAAGGCACGTCCAGATCTTCTGAGATACTGTCATCTGATGGATTTTTGAAGACCGCATAGATGTATCCTCCGTTGCCTTTGATATCCCACAATCCCTTCCATACTGTGACATATTAAGCTGAAAAATAAAGATGCTGTCCGAAAGTTGCGGTTGGTGGGCAGTTTGTTGGTGAATTTACGTTTTTGGGTTTTGATATAATTTCTAGCTAGAGATTACTATTGGAATTGACTATTTATCACTGGATAGCAGTGTGTCACTGGATTAGTACTGGAACAGTATAACAGTATAAATGTCACAGGATAACAGTACTTTTAATGTCACAGATTCAACTCACAATCTATTTTAAGATGCATGTAGCATATCTTTAAAATGTACATAATATACAAAAATTTTTAAAAATGATACCTTTTTTTCTGGCCATGTGAGGCCGTTCTTTTATCTCTTCCCTCTCTTGTCTTGTGTCGCACTGACCCTGAGAGGGTGAATGAATCGAGTCCACTGGCATAACTGTCACTGTCCGATCCAGTTTACTAATTACCCCTCTTGTGCTGACGGTGTCCTTTTCATGTTGTGCATGCTGTCTGAGCCTATTTGTGTGTCTAAATGAGTAATCAATATCAAGTGTGGCAGGATTACCTGGTCAATACGACATATCCAAACTATTAACATCGTCCGAGAGGCTTTTTTTCATAATGCCACAAGCGTATGTTGGCTTTTTAAATTCAGTAAGGATGGAGGTTGCTGCAGTTGTTAATATTTTTTTTTCCCAGTGTGAATTAGCCATGTTCACATATACAAAATAACATAAAAATTGTTTTATGTGATGTGCAATGTGATGTGTTATGTGATATGTGAGGTGTAATGTGATATGTTATATGTACTGTGTTGTCATGTTATGTGTTATGTAATGTGATATGATATGTTATATATGTTGTCATATTTTATGTTATATGTACTGTTATGTTATGTTAAATGTGATATGTTATGCTATGTGATATGTTATTATATGTTACGTTATATGTTGTTATATGTATTATGTCATGTTATGTGTGATATGTTATGTGATATGTTATTATATGTTATGTATGTTATATGTTAAATGTGTTATGTTATATATGTTATGTGATATGTTGTGTTATATGTGATATGTTATATGTTGTTATATGTACTGTGTTATGTCATATGTTATATGTTGTTATATGTACTCAATGTATGTTATGTTATGTCATGTTATATTGATTGCCATTTTGATTGTTTTTAAATGCATTTTACCTAACAATAAATGAATTGGCATTATTAATCAAAAGTCATTATAAAAATGGCATATTCAAATGTAGAAGTTTATTTATGTGTTTGCTTTTGTTGGACTAATGGAAATCCATGGTTGTGGGACTGTTGAAACTTCACATGGTTTGTTGCCTATTCAAATTCAAATTCATTCTCATAAAGCAAAAGGCAGCCAACTATTAAATGCAGAATTTTTCCCAACACTACTCTATATGGATTGCCTGTGTTTTTTCAAGTTAAACTTTGTACTACAAAATTCAGTTTCATTAAGAATTTTTGGAAGTTGTGATTCTCTCTGGCTGTGCTTCCAATTATGTCCAAACGTGAAAGTGAGGCGTGACCAGCCTCTATAATGCAGCAAAGTCCACTTCCAATGTGTGTTATTGCTGCTAAAAGCATGTGCAATGAAATGTCACATGCGTCACAGGCTGCACTTATGAAAGGTCATGTCGGGCAGTATAGGTACATCATCACTCAGATATTTTTTGATTGACTTTGACAACAGTTCAAATGAACGATGGGCTAGTAAACTCTATTATAGGAGTTCTTGACTTGACTCTTGTTATGGCTCATGTCAGTAAGTTTTACCATATGCACCTGTCGTGGCAATAATTCAAGTCAATCACTGAACAAGAGACAAATCTTTGAATATAATAAAGAATGATTTATTTCCTTGCAAGGAAAGAGTACACTGTCGCACAGCCACACATGACTGTATGAGAGCGGCCTAAAGACTAAACAATCAGGTTCCCTTTTATACCATTTACAAGGTCAGAAACACAGACAAGTGCTCCTGTAAATTTCCACCCATGGTAAAACTTCCGTTCTCACACAGAAATAACCCTTTCAGTTAAATTCTAAGGACATGTAGCAAACTACATGTTACGCATACTACAATAATGATTATATGTGTTAAATCAAATTCATACATATTGTTAAAATCACTCTCCTCTATGATAATATTTTCTTCTATTGATTAAATAATTTTTTTCCATTACACACCATAAGTTCAAATATCAAGCCTTGACTGAATCTATTCAAAACTATCTTGCTATATAGCATGTCACCAACTACAAATTTTGTTGTATAGATCAGCCAGTTTCTGTTAAAATCAAGCATTCACAAGTTATATTGTGCAATCATTATGTGATGTGTTTTTGAAACCACATTAAAGAGATCAGTTCAAGACTGTCAAGATTGTAGATGCATGATGATCAATGAAGAAGTCAAGTCATGCTTCATTCAGAAATGTATGACAGTAGGGAAGTAAAATGGTTTTGAATGCCATTTCATGTTGCCTTTAATTGTGCATTTTATTGGGATGTATGATTTGCTGGTTGAGAACTGTTAACTTGGGTTTATCTTTTGTATCCTTAGCAGTTCTTTGTTACTTTGCATCTGTTTTTTGTACCTGAATGTGTCTTAAAGACATTTCAAATGTTGTTGCCTAGTTCATTGTATATTAACACGCGCAGAGTACTTTTTAAATTAAGATGTTAAGAGAGTTTTCCCGCTTTGACAGGTGTGAAATTTCCATCCAGAATTGGTTGCAGATCAAACAGTTGAATTTTAGTCAACTTTAAAAAGTCAGTTTGTGAAATAGACCCTGCAGTCAACAGGATTTAGTTTATGCCAACATCCTCTTACGGAGACTGAGGGGACTGATGAAGTACCAGCCGCTCCAGTAAGTCATCCACTAACAGGATAGAGATCAAACTCTTTGATGCATTTGAGATTCACGGAAGTTCAAGCTAAACCCCGGGCTTCCATTGCTCTTGGGCAACAGGATGACAGACTTGCTTGCAGACAGGTACTACTTCAAATCTATATTCTCCCCCTTAGTAAAGGAGGAGTTGCAGAGGTCTTTAACAGTGAGAGACCAAGTCTATCACAGCCATGAAACTGACTTGGTAAATATCTCAGAAACTGATACTCTTCTCTGATGTATCTGCACTGTTGAGGAGAGATCTTCTGGGCTCTTTATAGCTGTCACTGCTTTAGATGGCTGATGATGTAAAAAAGACTTTCACCTTATGCTGCAATTCAGTGAAGAGCTTTCACTTTTCTCCTTATGAAAAAAAAGTACATTTGATTCATATAAACACAGCACAAACTTAAAGGGGTCATGAACTAAGAAATCAAATTTTCCTTGAGCTTCTGATGTATAAGAGGTCATCATACAATAAGAATATTCTGTAACTTTCAGAACTGAAAACTTCCTTGTTAGTCAAAAAACAGCTTGTGGAACAGCCATGATGGTTAAAGACTGCATGTGCAGTATTTCTGAATATCATGAAGATATTTTAGCTGAAATCCGATGGCTCAGAAAGGCTTCCATTGATAGTAATGTCATTTCCTCTCTCAAGACCCATAAAAGGTACAAAAAACGTTCTCACAGTGGATCTACAATAACTTTATGATCGACAAGAATAGTTTTTGTGCACTAAAAAAACTAAATAACGACTTATATAGTGACTGGCTTCCTGAAGCTTCGGAGCGTTGTGTATCAGTGAATGTGAGTGTAATGATTCATGATTCAGATCGCATGTCAAACCACCAAAATGCTGAAATCACGTGACTTTGGCGATCCGATACGCTGATTCATAAAGCTCCGAAGCTTCAGGAAGCAGTGTTTTGAAATCAGCCCATCACTATATAAGTTGTTATTTTGGGTTTTTTAGCGCACAAAAACGAATAATTGTGGAACCACTGTAGTGATTTGGACTTTGTAACGACGTCTTTAGTGCCTTTTATGGGTCTTGAGAGAGGAAATGACATTACTGTCAATGGAACCCTTTCTGAGCCATTGGATTTCAACAAAAATATCTTCATTTGTGTTCCGAAGATGAACTGAGGTCTTACGGGTCTGGCACGGCATGAGGGTAAGCAATTATTGACTGAATTTTCATTTTTGGATGAACTAACCCTTTAATGGTCACTAGCACAGCTGTCCAAGTCATCTGTTTGGTACACAAAATATATAATCAGGGAACATTATGCTTATAAAGCATGAAATATTTTGGTCAGGATGCACAGCTGTAATAAAAGCACTTTTTGAAGCACAGAGCTTTGTAAAAGAGAATAAAGTTTTCTCTGTGCAATTTAGGGAAAGTTCTTGTAGGCCTGCTATTACCATTACAATCCATGATGTTTGGCATTACTGTTGGGGAGTATTAAAGTGCTAGTTCACACCAAAATTAAAAAAAAATGTCATCAATTACTGTCATTCCAAACCCCTAAGACTTTTGTTCATCTTTGAAACACAAATGAAGATATTTTTAATAAAATCTGAGATTTCTGTCCCTCCATTGACAGCAACTATCTTTGTCGCTTTAAAAAATTCAGAAAGAGATCGTAAAACTAATCTATATGAATTGAGTGGTTTAGTCCAAATTTTCTGAAGAGACACAATCGCTTTATATGATGAGAAGATTGAATTTAGTCTTTCATTAACATATGAACATTGATCATAAACAGTATTATTTGGCGTATTATTTGGCGCACGAGAACTGACCTCATTGGTTTACCATATCTGATGTGTGTGTTGATGAATGTTTATATATGAAGTTGACTGCGGTCATTTAAATGAGTCTTTTGTGCTTTTGAATTTGATGTACTGTGTATTTTTCTAACTTTAACTTCACTCATAACTTCCATATCTGTCAGAGAAATATAGAGAGTGAAAATGGTAATGTACATCCAAGTTACAGGTGTTCTTGGCTCAAGAAACTTAAGTGGACCCTAGAGGAAAACATAAAATGATAAAAAGAAATTATATGGCCATTGTAAAAGCTCCTAGTCCTTCAAAATGTCTTACAGTTGAACAGTTGCAGGGACAGGCTCCCTAGAGTATTTGATGTATAAATGGTCTTCATTGAGTAACCAGCTAGCCTGAGGATATGAAGAACATTGATCGCTTTGAATACTGGCCTTCTGAACCTTACAGCGGTTCTAACATGTCGGTTGATCAGTAAATGTCGATATTTTGACTATTCTGTATCACTGTTGGAACCCTGAAGGGAAATGTTTATTGCTTCTAAAATGTTTTTCATAAGGCGATCATCATGGCTTTTAATAGAATGTATGTGATGGCAAGACTATTGTCAGTTTTTTTACAAAAACTATGAGATCTGAAAATGATCTTATAACTATGAAGAGAAAAGCAACTTGAATTCTTAAATCTTAAATGTGATGTTGTTCATGTGTGTTGGATTTTCTCTGGTGCCGGGCTTGAAAATGTCAGACAGAAAATGCTTTGTAAACTTTGGCTCATTTTCCAAGTTAATTAAACAAATTGCAAGCTACATCCAGCTTCCACCTCCCAAGTTCTTTCATCCACAAAAATGGTAACAGACAATGAGCTGAGATCAAACCTATTGTTTCCATGGAGTCCTCATTTTGTGTAATTTACTGAGACATCATAATCACAGCAGAACCAATCAGAATTCACCTCATGAGAGTCATGCTGGACAAGAATTTCAGACAAAATGGTTTGATATGTTTGGAAAATGATGTATGAATTTAGTGTGCTTCCGTATGATAGGCTATTTGCTTTGTCTCTATTAAATATCTGGTCTTTTATTTTAGTTTTTTAATGATGCATTGGAACAGCATGTGGGTGAATCACATGAAAACATGTCCAGGTCACATTTCACCTCCAAAATAAAAAGAAATATATATTTTTTATTTATTCTGCATAAAGAAAAGGAAGCATATTTTTAAAACCATTTACGGTTGTATTTATTACATTGAGATATTATTTTCATGACAATTAAGATCACTTCCCCTAGATTGCCATTATTATAGCCTTAATTATCGTAATGCATCCAGTTTTTTTAAAGTTTTTTTTTTTGTTATTCTCAAAGGTGACTCATCTCATAGATTCTCATCACTGACTGAAATACCTTTAAAAAAACAAAATCTGCATAAATATTAGGAAATACACGGTGTTATCATGATGTTTAAATTCTTTAGTAAGATTTAATATAATTTTTAATTATAGGTGGCGTGAATAACACTGATTATCCCTTTTATCACGGCACCTGTTAGTGGGTGGGATATATATTAGGCAGTAAGTGAACATTATGGCCTCAAATTTGATGAAGCAGAAAAAATGGGCAAGCATAAGGATTTGAGCGAGTTTGGCCAGGGCCAAATTGTGATGGCAAGACAACTGGGTCAAAGCATCTCCAAAACTGCAGCTCTTGTGGGGTGTTCCCGGTCTGCAGTGGTCAGTATCTGTCAAAAGTGCTCCAAGAAAGGAAAAGTGGTGAACCGGTGACAGGGTCTTGGACGGCCAAGGCTCAGTGATGCAAGTGGGGAGCGAAGGCTGGCCCGTGTGGTCCGATCAAACAGACGAGCTACTGTAGCTCAAATTGCTCAAGAAATTAATGCTGGTTCTGAAAGAAAGGGGTCAGAATACACAGTGCATCACAGTTTGTTGCATAGCTGACCCCTGTCAACCGCCGAAAGCGGCAACAGTGGGCATGTGAGGATGCGTGTTTGTCGCTTACCTGGGGAACACATGGCACCAGGATGCACTATGGGTAGAAGGCAAGCCGGCGGAGGCAGTGTGATGCTTTGGGCGATGTTCTGCTGGCAAACCTTGGTTCCTGCCATCCATGTGGATGTTACTTTGACACGTCCCACCTACCTAAGCATTGCTGCAGACCATGTACACCCTTTTAATGGAAACGGTATTCCCTGGTGACTGTGGATCTTTCAGCAGGATAATGCACCTGCCACAAAGCACAAATGGTTCAGGAATGGTTTGAGGAGCATAATGAGTTTGAGGTGTTGACTTGGCCTACAAATTCCCCAGATCTCAAGCCAATCGAGCATCTGTGGGATGTGCTGAAGAAACAAATCCGATCCATGGAGGCCCCACCTCGCAATTTACAGGACTTAAAGGATCTGCTGTTAACATCTTAGTGCCAGATACCACAGCACACCTTCAGGGTGTCCATGCCTCGACGGAACATATATATATATTGATGACTTATTTTATATATTTAGATTTTTACAATATAGCCTAATATATAATTTCTTTTTCCACATTATTATATTTTGTTGTAATGTCACAATGCAAACAAAAAAATCCTAAAAATGCTTCAGAAATTATATTTAAGCAAAATATAATTTCTTATTTATTTCTTTTGAATTTATGCAGAAACATGACTTGCATGAAGTTTCGTCATATTCACCTGCACATATCACCACACATCCAAATTAATGAGCACACACGCTTATTAAGTGTAGTAAGTTTACAAACTGAGCACCTTCTCGATTGTAAATACAATAGTATTACAAAAAAACAGTATCTAATTTGCATAATTGGTCTGTGCATTGATTGTGAAGCGTATCTCAAAGCACGTGCTGATCCAAGGTTGCTCTGGAACATAATCCCCGGCACGCAGTTTTCCCTCTGCAGTACGCACAACACACAAACTTATCATATGCAATACTCCTCCGACCTGGGAATCCACCCAGCAGTACCAATTACAATCACTGCCTCTCTCTGGCTCGCCCACGCCTAGCATGGGCCCGAGGGAAACAACTGCAACCATGTCAGTGAACTAGATGAGAGAGGTGTATCCGTTAATGTGCTCTCTCTCCCTCGCTCTCTACCTCTGCCGCTCTGTCCCTAGTCCCTGTTTTCCCTGCAGGTACTGTTGAGAAGTCTCTATTAGCTTTATAGCTGATCTACTCCAAGGTTATGATTCTGTTTACCCCTTGTGGTGTGGCACCACGTAATGTTAGGCGTTCTTTCTACTCTGCAAGGTTAGACAAGCCAAACAGGGATAAGTATGTGTTTACCTTGTAAACAGATTTGTAAGGTAAATGCGTGAGTACTCGACAAACAAAAACAGTTACTGGCCTACAGACAAAAGGCAGCAAAAACATGAATTTTGGTATCAATTTTCACACTCTGTTCTCTCTGAATTTAAGCATAGTTGAGTAGGGGTGTAGAAATCAATTGTTGCATCGCGATGCAGATGATTCTGCATTGATGCAGTAATAGACCATAATCGATTATAGCTGACGTTTCTCTGACATCATTCGTCACATGTGCTTGTCGCGCTAGTGTAAAATGGCGGAGGGAGGCGAAACACAAAAGCGAGTTATAAAAAATGCACCCACTATTTTAACATTTACAGCTTGTGAGCCTGAGTGTGTGTGAGGCTGCATGTGTGTGGCGAGTGTGTGAGCGTTATTGTAATACTGTAATATTGATTTGTGAGACAAGTGATGATTCACACCCATATAGCTGAGACAAAGCAATTCAATCTCATGGGAATTTGTACATTTTATACGTTTTGGTGAATTGGTTACGAATTCGTAGAAACAATTTTCACTCAGAAATTGCTAGTACATTACACAATTAATTGCAAAGAAACAGCAAGTAGCACACTGATTTAAGCAATAGAGTAATTTAAGTAGAACGATTGAAATAGTATTTTCTTGAAAAACATACTCTAATAATATTTTCAAATGTATATATACTGTATATATATTTTTTTACAGTGTATGAATACATGCATACATACACTACGTATGAATCTCATTTGTTCATCTGTTTATGCCCCAGTGACGGTTATGTTTATACCAGGCTGATCATCTTAAGTCAAGCGCACGCTAAAACATTTTTGCAATTACATTTTTTGAGTCTGTGACAAAAACCTTTAGGTCAGTGGTCTCAAACTCAATTCCTGGAGAGCCACAGCCCTACAGAGTTTTGTCAGAGATGGTCTTATTATTGGGAGATACTAGTGTCACTGGCTCTACTATTGGAAAAAAAACGTAACAGCTAACTGCAGTACCACATTGTTCAAGTGGTACTGCAGAGTCAAATGACATCTAATGGAGTGGAGGGATAGGGTTAGGGTGTTGTTGGATATTCTAGCTCCACCCATTAGGATTAAATTACATTTGCTCCTCTTCGCTGGACGCCTTGGGTCACGTGTGCCTTGATAACCAATCACATTACAGCCTTGACGTCATTGAATTGTGTTGTGCGATACCAATGAAGGAGTGCTGTAAACTGAATCATACCTGTCGCACAATTGCCCATGACTACTCTTATAAAACAGCTTTTTTTCAGTGTAAACTCTAAAAAACAGATAAACCCAAAACAATACTGAAGATTAGCCGATGTGCTGTCGATTTATTGAGCAAATTCCAATCAGAATTGAACATCCCTATGCCCTGCTCACTCCGAGAGGAGAGCTCTTTTTTTCACTTTCGTTTGGAATGCCCCTATAAATGTGTCCCCTTCCCGAAGTGCCCTTCAAGGGTGCAAAAACGCTGTTTGGAAATCAAGCTATTTCCTCACAAAAGCTGTTCATTCAGTGTAGTGAATCCTCTCCTCCATTGACATCCATTAAAAAAAACGGCCTCTTGTCTACTTCCCTGTGTACAACAGCGTTAGGCACTATGCTTTTTTCGGCTAAGGTTGCATGCTTGCCTTAAAGCGGCTTTTGTTTAGCTCCAACCCTAATTAAAAACACCTCATCCATCTCATCAAGGTCTTTAAGATTACTAGGAACTTCCGAGCAGGGTTTGTTGAAGCTGAGTTTGAGACCACTACCCTAGGTTGTACCCTGTCTTCTAGTGTGCACTTGTGAGACAGGGTGATGTTATAACATCTTTCAAACTGGTTTGAAATCTGTCCATGTGCACCGCTGTCCTGACAAGCAGTGAGCAACAGCAAGTGAAATTACTAGATAGTAAAAGAAGAGCAGGGAAGTAGGCTGGGAGTGATATGTAAAGATACGTTTATTTCAGTCATATCTGTGAGGAAGCAGGGGTATTTTACATAAAATTCAAGTGGTCTTAGTGTAATTCTATGTGGTTGCGATTTGTATTGTAATTGGTATTATGTTGCTAAGTAGTTGCTAGGTGGTTGCTATGGTGTTCTGATTTGTTGCTAGGTGATTAATTGGTGACTCAAGTCAAAACAACTCACCCAGAAGACTGACATTCTGATCTAATCACCGGAGAAAAACAATAGCACACCTCTTATCTTAAAGCTGCATGATTTGAGACACCATTCATCCCAAAGTATGTGCAACAGTGATGCCTGCCTTATAGGAAACACCACGATAAACAACATATAGGCCTAGTTAAAAACAAATAATACTTTTATATTGTAGGCCTACACTATAATCAAGGATGCATTAGTATGTTGACAGTCGAGTCATTTATCATCTTAAAAAATATTTATTTCATATAAATGCTGTTCTTGCAAAAATATATCACGGTTTCCACAAAAATATGAAGCAGCAAAACGAATAAGAAATGTTTCTTAAGCTCTAAATCATCATATCAGAATGATTTCTGAAGGATCATGTGACACTGAAGACTGGAGGAATGATGCTGAAAATACAGCTTTGAATCACAGGAATAAATTCCATTTTAAAAGATATTAAATTTAAAATAGTTATTTAAAATAGTAATAATATTTCACAATATTACTGTTATTACGGTATTTTTGACCAAATAAATGCAGCCTTTGTGAACTTGAGAGACTTCTTTAAACAGTAGTGTAAATAATAATGTAAGCGCAGAATAGTTTTCTTTGACAACCAGCAATGCTTTAATTGCAGAAATGAGTGCACCGCTATTAATGGGTTGGAGCGTGTCAGTGTGTTTATGCATTTCTCGTGTCAGTCTTAACCATGGTTGACTGCTTCCTTGAGGGCTGAATAAGACAAGCTGAAAGGTCACCCATAGCTTGTAGATTCAGGTTTTACTGTGGAGCGAAGGGCAAGTAGTTGTTGCAGAAGAGGGGGCAAAGATTATTGCAATATTCCTCCGAACTGCCAACAGGGTTCGAAATAAACCGTAGGTGGCCCTGGAATCAGATAAGGCTGAGTGAATCAAGGCATAAATAAATAAATCTCAGCCTTCACCCTGAGACAGAAACACCGGTGTTATGAGGAAATGATAGATTCTTTCAACGTCAGCCTTTAACCTGCTTTCAAACAGAACCGGATATTTCTGAAAGCTAATGAGGTTGAATTTCACCTGTGCTGACGCATCGATGTGCCATTGGTTGTATTGATCTTGTGTAGCTCGTATTTCTGTTGATGTATGTATAATTATTCCAGCTCACATTCTGATTCAGCAAATATCAAGTCAATATACTCCGCATCTGCTCTCCTGTTTGATGCTGATTTGAATGCCGATATCATCCTGCAGCTGCATTAATGAGACATGATATTCATTGAAAGATCATTTGAAAAATTCTCAGCTGTTGCGAGTGAAGAGTTTGCAGACACTGATTGCTCATAATAAGCATGTGGCAGGCAATTCATCATGTGTTAAGGAATGAGGTCCTCCTCTCTGCTGTTGAACATTCTATTATCTTTAGAGCTCGGCCTCGTCGCGCTCCGCTCCCGTCTGCTCTGCACCGCTCTTTTAAGGAGAGCCTAGTTACTGTTTTTAATCAATACGGCACTGTTCCACAGTGAGCACAGGCTGAAACAAGCAAGTGACCAATGTATTGCTGTTCAGCTCTCATGCTTCTTTGAAAAATTAGCTTAAAATCAGCATAGACTTTGTGTAATTCAGTGTTTGATATTACTAAGAAAACAAGCTGTTTGCCTAATGTTTTGCTCCGCCTCAGAAATGCAACTCTGCTTCTCAGCGGACATCAGATTTTGGGCCGGGTTTACTAACAGCTTGCGTCAGCACAAACCCTCTTTTGGGGTTAAAAAAAACAACTACTGTCAAGACACATAGGACTCGGCTGACCTAAAAGCATATGCCATATGTAGTTTCTCTTTCATACGCAGAATTTATGGGAGGAGAGTATTTAAATAAATCATGCAATTTACTAAAGTTTGCGCTCATCAATTTACTGGTGTTTGCACCGTTATTTACCACCCCAAATAAAGCATGTCTTAGACCAGATGCTTATTTGCTCTGCTTTTTGTAGATTGCTTTGGTCTGGAAATGACCCGGCTGCGTTTGTGTCCTTTGATTTGCGTTTCGTCAGTAGATCATGCGCAGAACTGTCCACTCCCATCGGCACTTGTATGGGATTGTGCTCTCACACAATCTTTAATTAGCTGTTTAATAAATCTGGCCCTGTATTGTATTTTATTATATATATTATATTATATCAGGAAGTGACGATTTTGTTCTCTTTGACTGACTGAATGGAAACGGTGCTTTATTCGCAAATATTTTAAGGGATATTACAATTTTTTTATTAAAATTAAAAGTTAAATTCGTAATTTTGGATGGAAACATAGCTATTGTTTTAGACTAGTAATGTAGCACAGCCTTTCTACCTAAAGTTAACAATGTAATTTAATGCTGCTTAATGTTAAGTGTAGCAATGTTCTTTGTTCAGGGAAGAAGACGGACGTTTAACAAACTTTAATCAAATAAATAAACAAACTGAAAGTAACGTGGGCAGCCCCTGACGGCCGACTGCCACACACACATAATAAAACCTAAACAAAACACAACATAAAGTCCAGGCCTGGTCCTCCCTCGTCCTTCACTGGTGTCGCTCGTCCTTATATGCCTCCGAGCTCGAGACTCGAGACGGTGTGCCTCGCAGGTGACACTCATTCTCAATCACGCACCAGTCTCACTCGCTCCTCCTACATCTCTCGCTCGTCCACCTCGCCACATTAATATAATAAACATAATAAAGTTTATGGCAACAAAGCAAATTGGGCCTTTTTCTATGGAAGCCCGTTTCTACCACTAACTAAAAAAATAAAAAGAGTAATTGTGACCTTTTAACTCAGAATTCATTTTTTTTTCCTTCTCACAATTGCGAGTTATAAAGTCAGAATTCTGTGATATAAATTAGGAATTGCATGCTATAAAGTCACAATTATTACTCTTTATTTTTTTATTTAGTGGTGGAAATGGGCTTCCATATTGTTCTACATTATAGATTTGAAGAAAAAAAAAACTGCATTTGGATATGTTGAGACAAAAGTAAAATGGGTTGCGAATGCTATTTAATGTTGACATTTAATACAACTGTTGCAAAGGTGACCACCATTTAATTTGAGTCTCTTTGCATACATTCTCTCTATATTAGCTCAATGCATTTGAGTTTGAATGTGAAACTCGGAAATCATCACCTCGAGTCAGAGCTAGCATCTTTTCAGTCTGGCTAAACTATAAGATTGTTGGAGTCATGGCTTAGTGATAACCCCTGGTGCTCAGTAGAATATAAGTATAGCATGTTTTGATGCTTACTAATTTTTCAGTTACGTCATCTATTTAGAACAATTTTGAATTATTTTGAAAAAAGTAAAAGTCTTTATTTCTCCACCATTTTCTAAGCTACAACTTGGCGAGGTTGGTTCCTCATCAAATATATCAATATTTCTGCTGTTTTGTCTGACTGAGTAGAAAAGAAGCGAATGCAAAATCCAGGAGTGAAAATTGCCAAACCCGAAAGAGGCATATTTTATACACAGCAGCTTTTATTTAGGCAAGAGATTTGCATTTGAATGAGTTATAACATTAACCTCAGACAGTGTGCTGCTGAAGTGTCACACATCTTGATTGCACTTTGTCAAATAAAAACAAATGAATGCACAGCAGCGCTCTCCAATAATCTCCCTCTTAATCTTCTCAAAGCTGCCGTCCCTTAAAGGAGACATTTCATCCTTCATTTACAGTTTTGTTGTCTTTAACAATTGTCGAAAGCAAGTTTTGTGGCAGCGACTGTGTGATGCACAGAGCATTGTTTCCTCTTGAGATTCTGCCATCGCTGCGGTGCCAACAGCTCATCTGTTATGTTGCAGGCTGGCTGCAGCGGTGTGTGGGGGCCAAGCAGTGATTAAACACTGATCC
Organism: Gobiocypris rarus; assembly: GCA_023029165.1. Classification (NCBI taxonomy): domain Eukaryota; kingdom Metazoa; phylum Chordata; class Actinopteri; order Cypriniformes; family Gobionidae; genus Gobiocypris; species Gobiocypris rarus. The sequence continues at coordinate 35,494,834 of CM040921.1, read as the reverse complement.
TGCTCTAAGGGTGTGTGTGTGGGGGCAGTAATAGAGCGGCAGCCAGCAGTGATTGATGGTCTGGACTTCAGCTGACAATAACGTGTCAGGGCAAGACAGCGCAGAAATTATTTTGTGGAACCATTTTTTGCTTTCCCAAAGAGGCCAGGTTGGAAGCGCATAAAAACTGCATTAAAGTGCACTCGTTGCTTGTTTTGAGAAAATGTCAAATTTGTAACGTCATTGGAAAACTGAATAGGCCTACACAATAAAAGAATGTAGGATGAGACTTTGGAATAGGTTGAATTGTGAAAAGTAGGTGTTTCCATACTAATGTGGACTAGAGCTAACTGGGTGTGGTCTTTATGTGACAGGTGGTTAAAGTTAAAGGGGTCCTATAATTTACTTATTTAAAATAAGTCTCTGATGTCCCCAGAGTGTGTATGGGAAGTTTTAGCTCATGATACCCCACATATGTTTATTATTATAGCATGTTAAAATTCACTTTTTGAGGGTGAACAAATGCATGTGTCCCTTTAAATGCTAATGAGTTGCTGCTCAGGCCCCCTTTCAAAAAAGGGTGGAGCTTAGAGCTCATGTTAGCAGCTCTGATTACCTCATGCAGACAGCACTGAAAAGGTCAGAATCTGTTCAGCCTTTAATGTTCAAACCGGAGTCGGACAATGATGGAGAGACTCAAGAAGAAGTGACAACATGTAGAATGAGACAGGACGTTTCTGAATGGTTAGTTGATTTTTTTTTTTTTTTTTTTTTTTGCTGATGTGGAGTAAACTATCTTCAAGTCATCTTCTGTCGTGATAATCTATAAATCGCTTGTGTGGGAACTGCTGGTAGATGTTGTAACTGTAGCATCTGGAAGCAAAAGCACCATTCTTTATTATTGACAGACAATCAAAAGTAACTGTGTGTTCTGACCAAGCGTGCCACACTCATCCTGAAAAGTGAAGCCAAATAGGGCTGGACGAAATGGCCAAAATATATATCACAATATATTTCTTAATTTCGGGTCAAAAAACAAGATAATTCAGATATCGATATGAACTATAAAAGCCTCGGAAAAACTGCCAAGAATGCCCACATTGAATGTCTGTTCCTATAAAACGTCTATGAAACCTCCTATAAAACATAATATTTTAGAAATAAAAACAGTACAAATAAATTAATATTCACCTTTTATTTGTATTTAGCCTGCATACAAACAAGAAATGTGACATCACCGTCAAATAAACACAAGACTCTCACTCACTGTATTAGCATTAATATCTTTAACTTTCACTGTAAAAAAAAAAAAATCACAGTAAAATCTACAGTAAAAACTTTACCGTAATATGGTTAAATAGGTTTTACAGATTTAAGTTAAATTTACAGTACATAACCGTATTTAATTAACTGAAATAACGTTAAATTACCAATCTATTGAAATACTAATATCTGTTATGCACCTTTGATATATACTGACACCAGCAGTTACAATGGTGATGAGAGTCACATGATGATTCAAAGCTTTTAGGAGGACAATACTAATACTGTATATAGAAGGTGCACAGTGTCATTCACACAAACACTAAACACCATCATAGTAACACACTATGAAATTTAAAAAAATGCAATAAACATTAATTTAACAACAATAAATGTAACATACCCTAATGTACATAACTGATACCTATATTAAATGTTGAAGAACAGGTTAAGTAGAAATACACTGTACATGTAATATTGAATGGATTGTCTGAGTTAAATGTAACTTCACATCGTTTACAAGCTGTTTTATTTATTGGATGGGAGGCGTGCTACAAAGTTCATCAGCTGAAAACAGCATAGATTGAAAAATTGTATAAGATCGTATAGAGATTTGTATTTTCAATCTAAAATAAATTTTTTACATTATCCAAAATACATGTATAAAAATGTATTTTACATTTACAAATTTATTTTCTTGCCCCTTAATCTCTCATCCTTTACTCGCACTCATTCAATACCAAAAGTATATGCAATTATTTCTTTAGAGGAACACATACAGAGATATTTAGAAAAATCAATGTCTGTGAGTCCATATAATGCAAGCGTACAGGACCTCAGAGTAATCCATACGACCCCGGTTGATGAAGAGCTATCTTCTAAATCGAAACTTTGTTTAATTATAAATCATCACGCCGGCCAACGGTCAAACTAGTCTCATTTTAAGCTCAGGTGATTTTTGGTTTAGCCAAAAATTACATTGCACATAAATATTTTTCTCAGCTATCTGTGAAGCTAAAGATGAGATGCATGTTACTGACAGAATAAACCAAGATTTTTTTTGCTATTTTGTGTAGCGACAGCATCTCAGCCGTCTGAAAGCCCAAGGTTTTGAACTGCTACATTTAGGATGGAAATTGCATCAGATCATTTCTCAGAGTAATAGATCATCCCCTGTTTATATAGGCATGAAATTGGTGAGAAAGAAAAAAGTCTCGTACAGTTTCCATTATGATGTTTTGTAGCTGAGCATGGAAAATCTCCATATCCAAAACCTTATCCACCCAACAAAAGACAAACAGCCGTACAAATAATAATAGCCCCCCTCCCAAATTCTTGACTTCTTCCAAGTATCTCACAGGTCTATAAATTCAGGTCCGTTTCCTGTCAGAGTGTCAGAGTTTGGATGAGCTTTGGGAATTGGTGCAATTGGTGGTACTGGTGGCGTTAGCATTAGCGCTAGCTCATTAATCCTCAGCCGCACATTGACATTTGCTGACAGTATTGAAGTCTGTAGAAATGAATGGAGCCCCAGAGACCACTCAATTACCTTGTCTCGGAGCAATTAGCAGCCAACCAATGCTAGTCAATGTCTGCCCTGTGACTGAGAGGCCAGACGGGACCAAAAACCAAGTATATGCAGTAAAAACACATTCTTGCTAATACATTGGCTAGACTAATTCAGTGGTGTACTATTTTGTTAATATGACTTTTTATTGGTATTAACATTTTTTAAGTAAGCAATTATGGTTCTTATAGTAAAAAGTTACTTGTTAGATTAAAATGAGAAAAGATGCCCCATTTAAGAACTGTGCTCTTAATTTTAAATTGGAACACACATTAAAAAGTAAGCCTAAACCTAACCCACCCTAACCCTAACCCTAACCTAACCTAACCCTAACCCTAACCCCAACCCCACCCTAACCCTAACCCTAACCCTAACCCACTGTACAAACTGTATATTCTATCCTCTAACTCTAAACCTATCCATCACAGAAAACTCTCTGCAGTTTTACATTTTCAAAAAACATCACTTAGTATGATTTATAAGCTGTTTTCCCAATGGATACCAAAAAAAATCCCTCAAGGACAAAGATTTCAGATATTGCCATCCTTGTGGGGACATTTTGTCCCCATAACATAGGGTTTACCAGGACCACACACACATAATTGTTGAGCTATCACGACTTAATTCTGTTTAATCCCTTTATTGCAATTTCAAATGTCCTTTTATCGTTTTCAAAATAAAAACAATATTTTTTATGCATAGTTAAATTAGCATCTCAGTTGGTTTCTCCCCAACACCGTAGCATACTGTGCTCGGACCTGTTCTCTATAGATTATTGACTGTCATACACACAAGGACTTTCTAGTGTTTTAGGCACCGAGTTGTAAGCTTGTGGTGTGTGTGGGAGTTCTTGTCCTTTCTCAAGTTTCGTAAATCAATTGATTCCTTCTTAATGAACCCTAAAGTGGACACCGCCGCCTCGGGTGTATTGTCGAATTTTTCGTCTTTTTGCTGATTGTTTTGAGATAGGAATATAATTTTGACATGCCTTGGAAAATCTATACGCCACCTCTCGCAGGGCAATCAAAGCTGTTTTTATGACTCCACAGCGGTAGTTCACCATCTCTCTCAGAGTATATCTGAGTGTCTAAATGCATCGACTGAATCAATACATTTCATTATTATAAGATGTTCCTTGTTCCAATCCATGAACAAACTGTATATTTATTTGTAATTCCCCCCTCTCCTTTCCTTCCCGCTGCCTCCACACTGCTGTATTGTTTCAGAGTAACACTTTGTTTTGCCAAAGCTTAATCATTGTCTAAATCCTATTCCTTCCTTTCCAATAAGAATGGACCATAATCAGCAAAGTCAAACCCAAAGAGAGTCAAGTCCCAATACAGCGCACAGTTTTCATTACACACTTTTATTATTGTTGTTTTGGCCAAAATGCAGTACGCTGAAGGCGAGCTTTAATAACCTATGTGCAGTTTCTTTATCACCACAAGCGTGAACTAAATACAAAATTACGAGACTCACCAACAATGGGTTACACAAACAAAGCAATACAAAAGACAATGTTAACATGAGGGCTATTTATATATAAGGACTAATCACTGACAAAAAACACCTGCAAAACTATCAAACAATGAGTATCACTTGACTAAATCAACCAATGAAAACATAACACATGAGACTAGGGAAGCACATGACCACATGAGGACCGGCGAGAGCGATACAAGAGCAGCCGGCTGGTTCATTCTGCACAGCTTCTCCAGAGCGGCCGCACAAGCACTGATTACGATTATCAGCATGACATCGATCACGTGCGTTTCGTGTTTATTCTAAAACCTTCAATTCCACTAATGCTCACAAATCTGTATTTTATAACAGTAAAACCTCTTTTCATGTAGTCGCAATGTTGAACTTTATTCTTTTATTCTAAAATTTCTCTGAAACGTCTGTGTTTTTGACAAATATATCGTTTATTTCACTTCAGCTGTGATAAAGAATACAAACACAGTGTGAGTGTCACTACAGAAAGCAGAAAGTGTCCGACTTTGTTTCCTCCTCGCCTGCACGCGGCAACTCGCCGATCGGTTACATCCAGCCGCAGCCGATGTCCAACACACCTAATGACAAACAGGAACCATGAATGTGAATAAACCAAAACCAACCGTGACACATGTATCATGTATACCACTTAGTTATTTGTTTTAAATAAATAAATATTTATATAAATGCATATATGTCTATCGTTCAAAAGTTAGGTGTTTCAAAGGTTTTAGGTTTTTCGTGTCTTATGCTCACCAAGGCTACATTTATTGGATCATAATACAGTAAAAACAGTTTTGCATTTTATATAAATATTATTAAAATATCTATTTTCTATTTTAATATATTTGAAAATGTAATTCCACCCACGCAGTCTTTTTTCAAGAATCAGCTAAAGACACATCTTTTTCATCAACACTTGACCTATTGATATCAAGACTTACTATTCTATTCTATTTTTATTATATATTTTTAAACAACTCTTCTAGACTAACTGGGACTTGTCACAGCTCGTGTTGCCCTATTGTTGGTTTCATTGCTTCATTCTCCACATTTGTAAGTCACTTTGGATAAAAGCGTATGCTAAATGATTAAATGTAAATGTAATTTATTCCTGTGATCAAAGCTGAATTGTCAGCATCATTACTCAGTGTCGCATGATACTTCAGAAATCATTCTAATATGAGGATTTGAGAAATATTTTAATATTGTCAATTGGCATATTTTTGTGGTAATCGTGATATATTTTTTAGGATTCCTTGATGAATAGAAAGATTAAAAGAACGGCAAAAATCTTTACTGTAATTTTTGACTAATTTGAAATTACTTTCTGTTGTAATTGACAAAACAGTACAGATTGTATCAGTAGCTTAATTTGTATTTAACCTGGAATATTCTTTTAATGAGCCCATATGCTTCAAAACAGCACATTGGCTTATTAATAAGTTCATTAAACATCACAAAACCATCTGAGACTGAGTATAATGTGTACTAAAATGCACTTACTCCCTTTTTCCCTGAGCCGTTCGACAGCATAACAGATGGTAACAAGCCAAAACCCATATATCAAACTCTTAAGGAGTTGGGAATTGAAACTGTTAGTGAACCCTCCATTGAGACATAAACGAGTAGCAGAAAACCATGCGGAATAAATGCAATTAAGGCATGTAGCCAAAAAAACAAATGCATGCAATTAATGCTTACACAACAACAGGAGGATATCTGGCTATACTTCATATAATGTAACCTCCACTAAAAAAACATGCATGGAGAACGACAGTATGCCAGCTTGTTAAATATTGCCCTTTTACCCGCACTCCTTCACAGTCTTCATAACTCCAACCCAACTCTTAATTAACTTCCAACGACAAATCAGCCCATTTTCTGGGCCAGACGTTTATTTGCGAGAGCTGGGACTCAAGGTGCGCGCGAGTGTAAAAAATGAAGCACATTTGTAAGGAGCTTGCCAACAGCTGTGAGACAGCCAGTTGGGTTGTTCCTCAATGTAATTAAAATATAAAGCCAAAAACTCATTACCATAGACCGAGTGATATAGCGATAAGGCAGTTTAGCTCTACGTAAGTGGAGACAGTTCATGAATTAGATCTTTTGGTGGTTATTGATTTAGAAGCGTTGGTTGTTTTAAATATGTTGATGTGAGTGTTGAAACTGTGTGTTCAAGCAGAACCCTTTCAGTATTAATTTCCCTATTTTAAGCTTGCATGAGGTTGCCACTCCTCCTCCTGCTTTAATGGCTTATATACGGCTTGATTTGGCATTTGATTGAGCCTGTGGGTGCCTACTGAGCTGGCTGAATCAGAAATGGGCCTTTAAGTGCCTCTCGTGGTGTATGTTATTCACTCCGCTATACAAGCTGATGAACAACTTAAAGCGACGGCAGGCATGTGTGCTACTGTTCCCGAGTCACTGCTAATGGCCGTCCATTGTGTTCTGATGAGGCATTCGAGGTTAACTGTAATGCAGCTTAGTATTATAGGCTATTTCAATGACACTTTAAACAGGTCGGTCATTATGAGATGGATTTTGTTCTCTCATTGACATTCTGCACAGGTCAAATTTGAAAAGGCATATCAATTCTGAAGGGTTCAAAAACATGATATCGCTAAGATGCAGTGTAATCATATCCTACATACAGTAGTGAAACCCAAGGCCGTAACCATGTCTTGAGCATTTAAAAAAAGACATTTTGATGATATGCCGGTCAAATATCGCCTCTTAATTAGTCATGTTGAGGAAAACTGAAAGCAGTTTATGTAACTTTAAAAAAAATGACATAATCAGGCCGTATATGCAACATGTTTATTAGCCTAACTTTCAAATAGATGGGGAAAAAAAATATGAACGTCCGATTGGCGTCAATCAACCAACCTCTAACCCTCTTGTGAATCCGTTGCGTCGTCCTGCCTTTTCGCAGCGTGAACAGAAATTTTTTTCGTTACCATCAACTACCTCACATCTTAGCCATGGGAACATGTCACTCCATTCCGACCGATACGCCCTACACTTCGGCTTTTCCTCCGGTGGTGGCGGAGCTGTCTGGCTCTGGACATCTGAGGCTTCAGGCGTTTCTGATTCAGTATCCTCCTTCACGTCTGGCCTTTGAAAAAAAACTTTTAAGGCTAGTCTGCCTGGGCCTGGCCATATTTGAAACGTCTCTCTATAGTTTGTGGTTTAGGTCTAGATATTATAGCCGCTTTATATGAAATGCAGCATGCAATGTTGTTTAAAAACTTTCAAACGGTCGATTCAGATTGTGTTAGGGGGGCGGGGCCGGGATTATTAGGCAGTTTTAAACTGACAATTTGACCGAAAAGATTTAATTTTTCGGACATTTAATTTTCGGTAATTAGGACAACGGAAACCCTGATATATATATATATATATATATATATATATATATATATATATATATATATATATATATATATATATATATATATATATATATATATAATATAATTTTTTTTTTTTTTTAAATATATATATTTTTAATTTTTTATAAAGCATAAAGAAACAGAACAGTGAATGAAATTCTAGGTCTAATTCTAGTTGGGAAATAATAATTTTCGGAATAATATTTGCATTCAGCGTCAAATATATCGTTAGTCTCGAGATTCTTCTCGTTAGTGAATAAATACATAGATCTGCTATTAACATTTGAATTCCTTAGTGGTCTGGTGGTAGAATATCTGTAAACCATGTCAAAGGTTACAGGTTTAAGTCCGCCCTTATAGTTGTTTTTCTTTATTAAAATCAAAGATGTTCAATGATATTGTATATTAAAGGACACGTTTGTGTGCATAATTGTTTTGTGATTTCACCGGAAAGAATAGATATCCCCGTAATGACATTAACCGAAAGATTGACGCGCTGTCTGTGTGAAGACTGTGCACGAGTCAAAAGAGAACATAAACCCCGCCTACTTTGATTTTATTGGCCATCTCAATCATTTTGACATTGACGAGCGCCGTTAGACCTGAGGCAGACCAGACTAAAAATGTTTAGCCAATTTGGCCATTTCTAATTATTGGGGGGGGGCATGCCCCCAATGTGGTTACGGCCCAAACCTGTCAAGAACATGTCTGCATGGGTCATATTTTTACCACAAAATCAGACACTAGAAGTAAGGTATTATATTTTGCTTAAAAAGTTAAGTCTACTTTTAGGACCACTAAGATTTTGTTTTACATTGTGACATTTATTTGCATTTGCATAATGAGAAAAATGTCCAGGAAAAGTGTATATTACTTAAATTGAGATTTTAACTTATATGTACGCATACATCATAGTAGATTTGTTACTGTCTGCTTAAATAAAAAAATGTGATTATTTTTTCCAAACAGTAATATGAATCAATTTTAAAGTCATATGTGTTTTATTGTTCCCTGCTGTCTAAAAAAAACAGGTTGCCATGAAATAACCCTCAAAAAGAAAAAATCATTATAAGGTATGTCTTTCTTTTGTATTGCTTTTTGAAGGCAAATATATGGAAATCAAGAGCAATAAACACTTGTCTTGTTGCTTCTGTCCTTGTAATTGCATTCAATTTACAATTCTACACTGTGTTTTCCCCTGCTAGAGTTTCTCTCGCATGAGTGAAAGCTGAATAAGGTGTGCGACACTACAAAATGAAGACGAAAAGTGTGGGAACAAAAGCAAAGCCTTGCTTTAGCAACATATAGCTGAAACCATTCATTTTAGTTGGCTATTATATTTGTATGTAAAATGTACACAAACCAGTGTTGTTTTTGTTAAATAAAGCTATCAATAACACTAACTCTTAATAAATCTTAACAATCGTTTATGGTAACTGAAATAAAGATGAAATAAAATAAATATTACATGGAAAAACTTAAATTTAGAAATGATAGGAACTAAATTAAACACATTTCAGTTAAAGTACTAAAATGACTAACTAAAATAAATATAAATGAAAGGGGTCATGAACTGCATTGTTTTATAATGTTTCCTTTGGTGCACTTATGTTAGTATGCAGTTTACATAAAAAATAATCATAATTTAGAAATAAAAGGCATTTTCCCTACCCTTATTTTAGCCTCTGCTCTGAGCTCTGTTTGAAGGGGCGTGTCAGCTCTCAGACTTCAGTGTAAACGCCCACTGCTGTGATTGGCTGCTGTGAGACTTCAGTGTAAACGCCCACTGCTGTGATTGGCTGCTGCTGTACATACTGTAACTAAATACAACCCCATTTCCAGAAAAGTTGGGACATTTTGTAAATTGCAATAAAATCAAGAATCTGTGATTTCAATCATTTGAACACTTATTAAACTGACAGAAGTGCAAAGAAAAGATTTCCATTGTTTTCACTGACAAACTGAATTGTATTTTGTAAATATAAACAACACATTTTCATTTTGACGGCTGCAACACACTCCAAAACAGTTGTGACAGAGGTATGTTTACTACTGTCACATAACCTTTCCTTTCCTTTTTAAATGTTTGGGAATTGAGGGTACTAATTGTTGCAGTTTTGCAAGTGTTTTTTTTTTGTTGCCTAATCTCACCTGATTCAAGACAGCTGCTCAGAAGTCTGTGGTCGTCGTCGTTGTCTGATTCCTCTTTTCATTATGGGCCGTACATTTTCAAGAGTCAGATCTGGACTGCAGGCAGACAGTCAAGCACATCCACTCAACGGTGTAGAGTGACTAGAAACCACTCTGTTGTAGCACATGCAGAATGAAGCCTAGCAGCGTCTTGCTTCCCAGGGAAGATGTCATCTTGATGGCAGTATATGTCTCTGTACAATCCCAATATATGCCTCCGCATCAATACTACCTGTACACATGCAAGTCACCCATGCCGTTTGCACTGATGCACCCCCATGCCATGACAGATGTTTGCTTTTGATGAAAGTCTGGATCATCCCTTTCTGGGACTGTCAGAACTCAATGTCAGTTTTTTGACCACAGCGCACATTTCCACTGTCTTTAGGACCATCTGAGATGAGCCCAGAGAACTCGGCGGCATCTTTCCGTAGAACTGATGTAAAGCTTTCTCCTTGTGTAACAGAAATACAAGTTACATTTCATGATGCAGCGGCAGACTGTGTTAGGCCATAACGTTTTGCTAAGTACTCCCGAGCCCATGTGGCTGTATTCAACACAGTAGCATAATGGTTTCTCATTCAATGCTGTCTGAGAGCTCGAAGGTCATGCACATTCAACAGAGGTTTCCTGCCTTGCCCTGCACAGACTGAGATTTCTCTGGATTCCCTGAATCCTTTCACAATATTACATATGGTAAATGGCGAAATGCCTAAAAACTTGTTTGATAATGTTTACAATTCTCTCATGGTATATGGCACAAGGTGCTGAGGCATGACCCTTCTTTGCTTGCAGCTTTTACCCTCACCAATTACCAGTTCACCTACTTATTGTGGTCTGTTATTCTGTATATTCTATAATCTTTTCACTTTTATTTAGCCTCTGTCCCAACTTTTTTGGAGTGTGTTGCAGCCGTCAAAATCAAAACTTTTTTATATTTGCAAAATGCAGTTTGGTCAGTGAAAACATTAGAAAAACATTTTTGTACTTTTGTCAGTTAAATAAGGGTTCGAGAGAATTAGCAAATCACAGATTCTTGATTTTGTTGCATTTCACAAAATCTTCCAACTTCTGGAATTGGGGTTGTAATAATAGTATATAATAATTATGTTACAGTATATATTAACTGATAACTATTATATGTTTTGAACAAAAATACAAAATGCTCATGGGTATTCTCTACAGCCTTATTTGTGCACTTGATGATTTACTGTTATTAATACCAAAAATGTATGCAAAATATTATTTTAAAGCCAATAAACAGAAAAAGAACAGATATTTGTGTTAAGATGCCAAAACATGACATATTCAAGTGTAGGGACACTTTTTTGTACCTGTAATCTGATTCAAAACAGCCAATAATTAAAATTAGCTCAAGACATTTGCTTAATTAGCTGTTATTATTTACTTCATAGTGTGCTTTTCAATGTCTGTCCAAACATAGAAAAATGTGTTAGAACCTCACATATGAATACTAATGAGATCGAAATGAATTATCACCTGTTACACTAACTGAAGAGAAACGGCATTAGCATACACCTACAGGTACTTTCTGTCCGCTGAAGGTTCTTTCACTGGCAGACAGGTTAATTATAAGCATGCTGATCTTTTGTTTAGTAAAAAGTAATGGATTTTATAGGTCTTTTTGTGTAATTATCCACGCATTTGCATGTTTTTCAGAACTAAAATGGTCTAGTCAAACTTCTAATTTATTTTGACAATTCCCATTCTTAGCCGAGTGTCTTGTAGCAGCTCCCAGTTCCCACCATGGTCCATCAGTATTTAAAAACAGCTTTGTCTCCAAGTAATGTGCTGTCTTCCCCACAGCTGTGATTTGTTTCCTCTGAGAAAACAGCATTTCCATATTATTCAATTACTTTCCCAACACATCACAGGCTTAATTGAATGAAGCATGCCTCCAATTTAGCGGAAAGTCAATTGGGATGGGACCAAACAAAACTAAAGTGGTTAAAGCTCTTGGTTATGGAGTGTCCCAAATGAGTGTGTGAGTCTGAGGAAGCTAAGCAGGTTGTGCAGTATTGCTGCCATTAGCCCTTTTCCTATAGCGTGATCAATTGCGGTACCTGATGATTCACCGCTGCAGTACAGGACGTCTCTGGTGCCGAGGGCACTGCATGATTATTTTTCTTCTCTGCAGACCTCTTATGATGACGGCTGGGGTGTGGAGGGGCAATTTGTCCACACTACTTTCACAGAACCTTCCAGAAGTGGTGATGATTTCAAAGTAAGTTCAGCACTGGTGGCCATTAAGATTTATAAAAGGAGTTTGTTCCCCACAGAACACTGATGAACTCAGTGACACTCCAGACCATTTTAGTGTTCTGCTACCTGGCAATAATATGAGCTGCGAGTTTATATCCCATAATTCTGAGAAAAAAGTCAAAACTGTGAGACGTGAACTCTCAATTCTGACTCTCAATCTTATGGCAATTGCAAGTTTATATCCAGCAAATATTACTTTATTTCTCAGAATTGTGAGATAAAATGTCGCAATTATAATAATAATAATTTGTTACATTTTACCCAAAGCGCTTTACATATAGAAGGGGGGAATCTCCTCAACCACCACCACCTGGATGATCCGACGGCAGCCATATTGTGTCAGAACGCCCACCACACACACCAGCTTATGATGGAGAGGAGACAGTGATGAAGCCAATCAGTATATGGAGATGATTAGGAGGACATGATGGACAGAGGCCAATTGGCAAATTTGGCCATGATTCTGGGGTTACACCCCTACACTTTTTCCGAAGGACATCCTGGGATTTTTTTATATCCCAGTCAGAAGCCTTTATGACTTTGGTTTAATGTCTCACCAGAAGACGGTGCTCTTTGACAGTATGGTGTCCCCATCACTATACATACAGTTCTGTTGTGTTTAAAATGAATTCGATTGTTAAGTCTGACGTCACGCGGCAGCGCTTCCGGTCCATCTCATACCACAAGAAAAAACGACACACACAATGTGGTGTAATACAAAAACAAAACAAAATCATAACCTTTATCTCCATACTAGAATTCCAGACAGGGATTCATCTTTTATAAAGCGTTAAAATATTAATGTCTGTGACACTGTGAGCACAGAGACTGTTGTGTAGACTGTAAGTATTTCAAATGTTTAACTTTTTAAAAGGTTTGATGTTTAATATGAATAAATAGCGCTCATAAACTTCTGTCGATGGCATTCTTAAGTGAAACGAGTTGAGGCTTGGACCCAGAAACGGTGTTGCTTCCTGGGAAAACGGTTTATCATTTAATGAATCGACCACCTATCAGTAAATCTTCAACATGTTTGCTCTTAAACATTTGTTTTGGATTTGTCTATTTTTAGAGTTTACACCAGAAAAAAATGATTTGTTTTATAAGAGAAGTCAAGGACGATTGCACGACAGCAATTCAGCTGACAGCAATTCTCATTCATTTCTATAGTATCAGCAAACGGTGATTGGCTGTCGCACAAGTTTTATTTGACCCTATCACTGCATCTGAAATCATGTATACAGTCTGAAGCCCTATTCGGATGGTAATTGTTTCTCATGTGGACGTCCGTATAAATAAATTAGCATGCCACCTCAGTGATAAAACTCGTGCATTCGGATGGTGATTTATTCACATGCAGTGGAGGAGCGAGTTTTGTGATCCTGCGCACCTGGGAACACCGCTCACGTGATCAGTCGTATGATCGTCTGCTGTAAAAATGTCTTATGCTTAATAAGAATAATAAGAATAAAATCATATTTAATTTAATAATAGGAAATTATTCATTATTTAAATCTCCTGTTTAAAAATAGGATGTCATTTTAAAAATGTGGAATTAAATTGCCACACCACCTTGGTGTTTGTCAAAAAACAGTATTGGTAATTCGGTTGGGGATTTTTATGCCGGTGGTGGGAGGAATACACTGACATTCTGGATTCGGACAGCAAAAAAATCACAGACTAGCCCCTGTAAATGATGAAAATAGCTTACGACCCCACAAGAAACAATCCGAATAGGGCTTAAGTAGCTACTACATCTGAATTTACTTTCCGACTGTTAAAAAAGTAAACTATATATAGATAAGTGAGTGAAATATATTGCCAGGTTCGTGTTTTTTCACTACACCAAACATTATTTGTAGCATTATTTAAGCATTATTTAAACCTCACATTTAATCATCTCAAAGAGCTTTGTGCTTTGTTATATGATAAAAAACAATGCATGCCAATTCTATCAATTGTATCACAAAACAATTCAAACAATAAATGGCGTTGCCTCATAAATGACGTGATGGATCAGAGCTTCAGTTCAAGTGGCAGCGTAAGGCGCAAGTTTTTTCTTCCACTTTAATAAAAGTTATAGCACTAAAAATCATGTGACAACATGTAGTAACTCAATCAGCATTTCAACTGTGGAAAGATGTCAGTAAAACAGCTTGTGTCACTGAACATTGCATTTACCTTAGGAAAGTTATCCAGCGTCACAGTTCATTAATTAGCCTTAAAAAACACTATAGAGAGGAGATTATTTACTGGTAATTATATATGTTTTAATACATTTGTCATGAGGACAAATGTTTATGAAAACAAACATGTGCAACTGAGTTGCGTACAAAGTTACAAACATTTGAATGTAATAGTTTGGGCTCAGTTTTAAGTTTAACCTCTAATATTGTAGTAATATGTACAAAATGAGAGGGTTCCTGTATAGTTTACGGCCTTAGTTGGAAGTGAGACCCCATCCCCACTATACAGGCAAAAACAGTTTTTTGATTTTAGGCTTTTACACTCTTCATAAAGTGTTTATCAGACTAGTGGAAAGAAATAATCTAAAATACACCTTTAACTGTATCTTTTAGAGCACTTTATCTATTTTCATCTGTAGATTTCACTTACTGTACATATCTTTAAAGGCCATTTTCTCAAAATGAGTCAGACATCTCCACTTAAGCAGCACTTACACCAGATATTACAGTTGTATTCATATCTATATTCTGAAGGTTTCTATATTCTGAGGGGTTTGTCCATATGCAATTTGCCTGATTTAAATATGATTAAATAAATATGATAAAAAGAGATATCCAAATCCCCTCTGTACATATGCAATGAGTACATATTTAATTAGATAATGCCTAATTTGCATATTTAATCTTCAGAAATGTTCAGAAAAAGTGTAATACAAAAAATATTTGCAATTCTTAATGTAATCAAACAATTATATATCTATATTAAATTTCTATATTTTTTTTACCCAAATCACCTGGGGTGTCTTGCCTTAAGAAAATCAAACTATCTGTATCAGCAGATATCATTCTGAATAATCGGCTATCGGTATCGGTGGAGAAATCAGTGCATCCCTATTTTTTTTTAATGGTAAGCTCTTTAATATGAACCTTTACAGTAAAAAGATACTATAAAAGATATTTTCATTTTTTTATTTTAATCCACAGACATTAAAGACAATACATCACATGCTAACATGATATATAAATTCACATTAGTTCTTCACAGTAATGAGAAAAAACTGTTTTTCAGACGATCAAGCAGTAATTTCAGAATGATGGAGCTACTGTGTGCTCTTATTGTGTTTAAGGTTACAAACGGCTCTCCTGTGCTGTGCCTGAAGACTAAAATGGATCACTCACATTGGTTCTTCACATAAATTAAAGTAAAATACAGTGGCTTTTTTTTCTTTCTTTCTTTTTTCTTTGATTAAAAGATGTGTGCATCATAGTCCCTCAGCTCTTGGCTAAAAGAGTAAATTGTGCTGGTTTAATAAGTTGTGAAAGCAAAGCTTTCCTTTCTGCACATGATTAATATGCTTATGGTAATTGGGTTGGAATGTCCTCTGAGTAAAAGAGATATTTTTCTTGTAATTTACAAGACAAATTACCCATCATCAATAATATTTTGCCTAGAAAAATCTTTGATTTTGGCATTGTTGCCCGGCTCTTTTAATCAAAAATTCACATACTGCATTTTTTCTTTATTACTGTAGTTCGATTCATATTAATTAAAACATATCCCCATTGTCTGCCTGCAATGCATAGATTTTATTTTTTGAATGATTACATTTCTTGTGTTTTTGCACAAAGCCTTGAGAATAATATAAATGGATGAACTGAGGTATGCCTGGCAATATGAATTAATAAACAAACATAAATTATTCTTTGGGGCGAAAAACACCATTTTGATTTCAATATATAGAGATGTTTATGTGTCATTTTATGCAGAATTTCAACAGAACTGCAACTAATGGTAGCTAGAGGGGCTTATGATTATTATTAATTTGAGAATATATATATATTTTTGGTAGTCTTTGAAGAAGTATGTGAGTTTAAGGGAGGCTCATTAGATTTCATTGTTTCTGTACTGCCGAAATAGTTCAACTTTCCCAACGTTCTTCATGAGGCTGAGTAAATTATGAAAAATCTTGATATATTTGCTATTCTGTTTGGTTCCGCTAGTGGCAAATGACTTACGGCACTGTAATTGAATTCTGAGCCAACTCATAATACAAAGACACTAGCAGCATAGCTCATTATGCGCGTTGGGATTATGTTATTTACACTGCGATTTACTCTGCCCACTGACCTAAGCAGGCAACAGTGTTAGCTGAGCCCAGACACACACATCTTGACGCAGACCTTGTTTACAGCACACACACAAGCACATATTCACTGCCAACTCACAACAAGTGCTATTACAGTCAGTATTAGAACAACACAGAAACCATCTGCCGACCAGATTTAATCTGATCCAATTAGTATACCATTTGCATTGATTAATCCACAAAAATATGATGCATAATATAATTTCTGAATGAGTCAGTTCATGCCAAATAAAATCACTAACAGACAAATGGATGCTAAATCATTGTCAGGGAATCATAACCCATTCCATTCCATGTAAATTAGAGGAGAGAGGGGAAGAGAGAGATGGGCAGAGAAAGAGAGAGAGACAGTGACAGAGAGAGACAGAGAAACAGAAATCAGAATCAGGTTTGAGATGGACTCCGGTCATTTTTCTTGCTGTCTGCTGTTTGCTTTGCAGTGGTGAGGGTGAATGACAATGGGGGCTGTGACATTCTACCTCACGCAGAATTGTAAAACTCGCATGCATGCAGTGAGAAGTAGAATGCATCTGGCAAACTTGTGTTTCCTACAGCTTTTACTTTACTGTACTTTATCCACATTGTGGAAAATTGTCTCTGGCTTCGCAGTACATCACCATATATAGACATAATAAAAACATGCAGTACACTATAATCTATAGGGAAAAAAAACAGCTGTGCTCCTGTTTACTATCACTGCAATCTCTATAAGTGCACTAATAAAATAACTCAAATTAATATTCATATCCATGTATTTATTTAGATAAGGGGCTTTGTGATTATCCCTTATATACCCTTTACTCACTGTAAATCCACATTATTTCCATCTATGGGGTCCAGATTGCATAACTGTTTCAAAACTTGCCTTGCTGTGTCCTAAATATTATGAAACCTCACAAGTGACCGATTTGGGACAGTCTAAATAGACAGCAACACCTGTGAAGCATTTGGAAAATTCAATCACAATTGTTATATGCATGGATCAGTCATAACATTATGACCGTAGACCAGTCAGGGTGCCCATGCTGACCCCTGTCCACCGCCGAAAGCACCAACAGTGGCACGTGAGCATCAGATCTGGACCACGGAGCAATGGAAGAAGGTGGCCTTGTCTGATGAATCACTTTTTCTTTTACATCATGTGGATGGCCGGATGCGTGTTTGTCGCTTACCTGGGGAACACATGGCACCAGGATGCACTATGGGAAGAAGGCAAGCCGGCGGAGGCAGTGTGATGCTTTGGGCGATGTTCTGCTGGGAGACCTCAGGTCCTGCCATCCATGTGGATGTTACTTTGACACGTATCACCTACCTAAGCATTGTTGCAGACCATGTACACCCTTTCATGGAAACGGTATTCCCTGGTGACTGTGGATCTTTCAGCAGGATAATGCACCTGCCACAAAGCACAAATCGTTCAGGAATGGTTTGAGGAGCATAATGAGTTTGAGGTGTTGACTTGGCCTCCAAATTCCCCAGATCTCAAGCCAATCGAGCATCTGTGGGATGTGCTGAACAAACAAATCCGATCCATGGAGGCCCCACCTCGCAACTTACAGGACTTAAAGGATCTGCTGCTAACATCTTGGTGCCAGATACCACAGCACACCTTCAGGGTTCTAGTAGAGTTCATACCTCGATAGGTTTTCTATTTTAATATATTTTAAAATGTAATTTATTCCTGTGACGCAAAGCTGTATTTTCAGCATCATTCCTCCAGTCTTCAGTGTCACATGATCCTTCAGAAATCATTCTAATGTGCTAAATTGCTGCTCAAGCAACATTTATTATTATTATCAGTGCTGAAAACATTTAACTGGCTGTTTCTCTGGCAACCGTAATAAGTTTATCAGGATTCTTTGATGAATAGAATGTTCAGAAGAACAGCATTTATTTGAAATAGAAGTTTTTGTGACAATACAAAAGTCTTTTCTGCCACTCTTGATCCATTTAATACATCATTGCTACATCAAAATATTAAATTGTTTAAAAAAAATTGAATTCATCCTCCACTAGTGCATTTTTAGATGACTTTCTCTACTTTTAGAAGGCAGCTTAAGCAGGCAATTACTTTCTGGAAAATATCTTGTGCCATATTACAGGGCCTTTTATTTTTAGTTCCATATATGCAAGTGCAAGAGACCTTGGTTTGAAGAAGTTCAGACCACAAGCATGCATACTGGAGTTATTAATTTGTTATTAACTTAATTTATTATTTATATTAGCATTGCATTGATCTTAAAGGAATAGTTCACCCAAAAATGAAAATTCTGTTACTCACCCTCATGACGTTCCAAACCCGTAAGACCTTCGTTCATCTTCAGAACACACAGCTAAACGTCAAGCATGTTCTGTTGAGCTTTATATGCTGTTTATGTTCACTGATAAATGTTTAAATGTGGATTAAAGCCTAAATTATATCTGTTCATCATATAAAGTAATAACATCTCTTCAGAAAATTTGGACTTCAGCGTTCATAGTTTTACAATCTCTTTATGGACTTTTTGAAACGTCAAAGTGTCAGTTGTGTAGCTGTCCATGGAGGGACAGAAAGCTCTCAGATTTCATCAAAATTATCTTCATTTGTGTTCAGAAGATGAACGAAAGGGGTTTGGGACGACATGACAGAATTTGTCTTTAATTTTCTTATTCAATGCAACTAACTATAAATGTTATATATATACATGTCTTGCTCAAGGGCACCGTGGCGGTGGCTTATGAAACCATAACACTGTGCTCATGCTGAAGTAGGTAAGCCAATGCATTACTTGACTTCTGCTCCAACAGTATGAAGATACCACTTGTTTCCAGTAAACTGTTTCTGTGCTCAACAACCTTGACATAAAGCCTTTCTTAATTCCCATCTTCACTTTATGCACTCAATGAAATATACTTCTATGCACTGTTACAAAACACAAAACCTTGCTCAGTCTTTCTCAATAGTTTGCCGTGAAGGACACACAACAGGACACAATAAATGTATCCCACACACAGGCAATCTAGAATGGTACAAATGCACCCAAGAGCATCTTTACAAGTTGGTATTTCTTATGGCTGCCCGCAATAGGCACGACTTACAACAATGAAGACAACCTTCACCCACGGCTGTGGCACTTACTTATATATAACACAATAATTTCAGCCCTGAAAAACACATACACCAATAATCTCATTGGAACACTCAATTAGCCTATAAAAAATGTCATTTTATTTGAACCTGTTAATAATAGGCACTATACTGCATGTAATGTATGAGACATCTTAACATTTCTACAATTCATTCCCTATGGTACTGTGAACTCTATAGTCACTATCTTCTGACCTAAATCAATACACAGGTTAAAATCATCTTGTACAGTAGGTGTTATTGCTGATACACATTCTCCATATAGACTCACTAGATGAGCAAAAGCTTTGGAAGAAGTGGTCAGTGACATTTTTACGGCGGGGTGTAGTGAGGAGTCACAGTTAAACGGTCAGTAAATGTGACTGATTGAATATAAATTGCCAACCTGACCTAGTTATTCAAAGTCGTTCAAGGTTTAGAAGAAATGTAAATAGTGAAATTGTAATAAATGAATGCAAGTCTCATCAGCTGTGAAATGATTCTTAGCAACAAAGCGAGGCAGGAGTGTTTTCTTGAGCTCTTGACTGCCAGGTGTGTGCAAGCGTTTTAATTCAATTGCATTAAATACTGTACAGATGATTGCAGCTTAGATTAGTTATTAATTAATGCTGATGCTTGTGATTACTTAAAAGTAATTATAGGCATGTAAACAATTTATTTTAATACATCTGTTACATAAACCTACTTAATTAGTATGAGAATTAGTCATAAAGGATAACTACAACCCCAAATCAGAAAAAGTTGGGACAGTATAGAAAACGCAAATAAAAATAAAAAGAAGTGATTTCTAAATTTACTTTGACTTGTTATTTAATTGCAGACAATATGAACACAAAATATTTCATGATTTGTCTGGTCAACTTCATGTCATTTGTAAATATGCATCCTTTCCTGACATTCAGACCTGCAACACATTTCAAAAAAAGTTGGGACAGTAAAGCATTTACCACTTTGTAATGTTGCCATACCTTTTCACAACACTTAAAAGACGTTTAGGGACTGAAGACACCAAGTGATGAAGTGTTTCAGGTGTAATTTTGTCCCATTCTTCCTGCAAACAAGTCTTAAGGTGGGCAACAGTACGGGGTCTTCGTTGCCACACATTCTCTATTGGAGACAGGGCGGGATGGCAGGCGGGCCAGTCAAGTACCCGTACCCTCTTCCTCTGCAGCCAGGACTTTGTAATGTGTGCAGAATGTGGTTTTGCATTGTCTTGTTGAAATATGCATGGACATCCCTGGAAAAGATGTCTTCTTGAAGGCAGCATATTATGCTCCAAAATCTCTCTGTACTTTTCAGCATTAATGGTGCCTTCACAGAAGTGCAAGTTACCTTTGCCAAGGGCACTGACACAACCCCATACCATGACAGACCCTGGCTTTTGGACTTGTTGCTGGTAACAGTCTGGATGATCCTTTTCTTCTTTGGTACGGAGCACACGTCGTCCATTCCTCCCAAAAAATACCTGAAATGCTGATTCATCTGACCACAGTACACGTTTCCACTGTGTGATGGTCCATCCCAGATGCCTCCGAGCCCAGAGAAGTCGACGGCACTTCTGGACACTGTTAACATAGGGCTTCCTTTTGGCACAGTACAGTTTTAACTGGCATTTGTGGATGTATCTACGTATTGTGGTACTTGACAAAGGTTTGCCAAAGTAGTCCTGAGCCCATGTGGTGATATCGCTTATAGATGAATGACGATTCTTGATGCAGTGCCGCCTGAGGGATCGGAGATCACGGTTGTTCAGCTTAGGCTTGCGCCCTTGTCCTTTACGCACTGAAATTCCTCCAGATTCCTTGAATCTTTTAATTATGTTATGCACTGTTGAATGTGAAATATCCAAATCTCTTCCTATCTTTTTTGAGGAACATTGTTTTTAAACATTTCAATAATTTTCTCACGTATTTGTTGGCAAACTGGCGATCCTCTGCCCATCTTTGACCAGACAAAACATGAAATATTTTTTGTTCATATTGTCTGCAATGAAATACAAGTCAAAGTAAATTTAGAAATCACTTATTTTATTTCTTTTTTTGTGTTTTCCATACTGTCCCAACTTTTTCTGATTTGGGGTTGTAGTTTAAAGGCACAATTCACTCATTACAAACTTATTGTAGTTAGTCTTATTAAAAACACTAACAGTCAAAGAAACGCTTACCGTCTAAGAGGCGCGTGACTGTCATGTTTGTGTGCCTCGCCAATGGGACCAAACTTGTGATGTACGTGATTTTAAAATGTAAGATGGTACATGGTTTTCACTATGAGATGGATAGCCTACATTTAACCAGTATTTACCATTCTTTCAATATGAAAAATAAAATATGCAATATGAAAATTATTTTCAAATAAAAGCAATTCTTTATAAAACACAAGATTTCATCTTCCAAAAGGTATATCTTGAAAAACGGGGGTCATCTTGTATTCGGAACAATACGGTATAATCTGGTTGTAAATTCTTAATAATTTCCAGTTTCTCATCCTGCCTGAAACTTGAGTAATTATCACTTTCTTTTGTTACACTTTAGTTTAGGGTCCAATTCTCACCCTTAACTAACTATTAACTACAACTTTTGCCTTATCAGTAGAGTTAGTTGTTAGGTTTAGGTGTTGGGTAGGATTAAGGGATGTAGAATATGATCATGCAGAATAAGGCATTGATATGTGCTTTATAAGTACTAATAAACAGCCAATATCCTAGTAATATGAGTCCAATGTTAGGCAGAATTCAGAAATAAAGAATTGGCTTCCTGTGTAATTGCATTAGCCACAAAGACGGTGAATAAAATACATTTGAATTTTAACACACTGCTTCTTGCATGCTAATTTGAATTGCAATCTTGTATTATGGCTGTTGAAATAGTCTATATATGAATATTCAGTAGAAGCATCTGTCCAATTCGACGCATGAACTCTCACCTGCACTGGATCCCCAGCACAATTACCCTCCCCGTGAGCCGTGTTTACCTGTTCCATGACATTAGTAGAGACACTGATATCTTCCCACTGTGCCGTGCAGCGAGTCGGAGCAATCAGACATACACGATCATCCTTTTGAAAAATCAAAGCTGGGCTTCCAGCTGAGCCAAGTTTGATATCCAAAGGCAGGCTGCCCAGCGAGACTATCTCTTCTCTGTTTTGATGAGGTGAAGTCTCACACTGTTAAGACGGGTGAATATTTATTTTGGGTGACACCTTCCAAATTTGCTTCCATCATTTGATTGGCCAAGTCTTTTTTCTGCCAGCGACATTCATAAATTTGCGATTTCCCTGTGATTTCAGGCTCTGACACAAAAACTTGAGGATGACCAGCGGTGTGTGTGTGTGCGCAATGACAAAAGCTAGTCGTTCGGTGCATAGCTTGTGTATAGTTTGAAATTTCAGCTAAATAGCTCTCTCTGTGGAACAATGCTACAGAACAGTGAGCCGTGATGGAGTCTGGAGTGCATAGCTTGAGGTGTTTGATAAGACCTGCACAGGCTTAGCTCCGAGGGGTTACTGAGGTGGGCTGACAGCATTGTGCGAATCCTCAGGGACTCTGCCTCTATGATTACAGCTCGCTGCACTTTCTCTCTCTTTCTGTCTCTCTTTTTTACTCTCTCTCTCGTTCTCTCTCTCTCAGCTGTTTGACTCTTAAAATAGACCCTCAAGGTCTGGCTGGCTGCTATTCCCAGCTGTAACTCGAGAGATTTCTAAAACAGAGTGACCACTTGCTCTTTTGTCCACAACCTGCTGCAGAGTGTGAGATGTGGATGGTGTCCAAGGTGGAGGACAAAGGTCAAAAATGCTACTATCTTCAAACTTTTTTTTCATAAATTTTAGCACAGTATGATGCGTTCCTCGATCAATAGTCCCATCAAACAGACATGGAATGTATATGACTGGTTGACTGAATTACTGTTTCCACTTCTGATCAATTGAATGCATCCTTGCTAACTTACATTTATTTGACAAAAATAAACCTTACTGACCCAGACTTTTGAACAATATGTATATCTTTTTTGTGTTCCACCAGCTATGCATGATGCTGTGGATTTCCAATTCAAATTCCAGTTCAAATTCCAAGTTCAAGTTGTGTTCTATTGCACTTTTCCAAATGGAATACTGGAAAGTCTGAGTTGATTTAGTGCAGCGTAATTCTCATGGTAATGAATTCATGTTTATCATCACTCAATCGCCATTGTTCAGCCCTTGTGCCAACTAAACAAACGTATTTGCATATTTTTGAGGCTAATTATATATAAAATCAGAGATGTGACATTTGAGACTGACCTCTTGTGTACGAGCATGAACACATCTCAGGGCTTTGTTCAAGGACACCTCTTGAAAGTGTGAATTTGCACTATAAATGACATTTACTAAGGATAATTTTTATGTTAAAGGTGCATTGAAACCATAAGAATCATGATTTTTAGATTTTACAAAAACCTTTAAATGCATTCTTATTGGCAAGTGGTATTAATATACTAGTGACATTGAAAAATCATCATTAGTTTAACCTGCATTCAGAACACC
This sequence comes from Gobiocypris rarus, assembly GCA_023029165.1. Lineage (NCBI taxonomy): Eukaryota > Metazoa > Chordata > Actinopteri > Cypriniformes > Gobionidae > Gobiocypris > Gobiocypris rarus. The sequence continues at coordinate 35,470,685 of CM040921.1, read as the reverse complement.
TTTTTTTCAGATATCATAAAATTCTTTCGTAATGAATAAGCACAAAGTGAAGTGGATAAGAGGGCTGTGTTTGAAAGAAAATGAGGGCTGAGTAAGTTGATGCGTTTGCCGGGATATTTGCGGTGTTGCAAATGCTGTCTGTGGTTGATGCGTGGGAAGAAAGCACTTCAGTATCCATGCTAAAGTGCTCCTGTTAATCCCCTGTAGCTCCAGAGATGGTAAAACTACCTGTGGAGACACACACACACACACACACACACACACACACACACACACACACACACAGAGTAGTACACACGTGCACACACATACTCACAGTTTCATAGATGGTAGACTGGGTAATGAAGCCGTGAAATTAATCACTGTGTGCAATGATGGTAAGTGTTTTCACTATTCTGCACTGATGGCCACTGTGGGGAGTCATTCATAAAACAGCAGGTGGGGATGCCACTATGATGTCAGTTCCATACCTGTTGTTATATGGTAGAAGAGAACCTGTACATCTTCTGTGTATTTTGAAGAAACCACTATGGGCTCTTCATATAATTAGCTTCATGTCATGTTGCAATTAAAATTTTATTTTATTCATAACATGTTCACATCTAAAAACAAATAATAAATAATAAATAAATAATATTTTTTAGGTGTGATTTTATTGCTTTTTACACATATAGATATGTAAACACACATACAGAAGCCTACATATGTGTGTACATATAAAACGTTTTAAAAACATTCTAGAAATCACACCTATATTTATATATTCTGACTTATAACTATATATTCAGTATTTACATATACTATATTGTCAAAACGTTTTGGGACGCCTGCCTTTACATACACATGAACTTCAATGACATCCCATTCTTAATCCGTAGGGTTTAATATGGAGTTGGCCCACCCTTTGCAGCTCTAACAGCTTCAACTCATCTGGGAAGGCTTTTTAGTGTGTTTATGGGAATTTTTGACCATTCTTCTAGATGCGCATTTGTGAGGTCAGGCACTGATGTTTGGACGAGAAGGCCTGGCTCGCAATCTCTGCTCTAATTCATCGCAAAGGTGTTCTATCGGGATGAGGTCAGGACTCTGTGCAGGCCAGTCAAGTTCCTCCACACCAATCTCGCTCATCCATGTCTTTATGGACCGATGCTTTGTGCACTAGTGCGCAGTCATGTTGGGACAGGAAGAGGCCATCCCCGAACTGTTCCCACAAAGTTGGGAGCATGAAATTGTCCAAAATGTCTTGGTATGCTGAAGCATTAAGAGTTCTTTTCCAAGCCCAACCCCTGAAAAACATCCCCACACCATAATCCCCCCTCCACCAAACTTTACACTTGACACAATGCAGTTAGGCAAGTCCCGTTCTCCTGGCAACCGCTAAACCCAGACTCATCCATCGAATTGCCAGATAGAGAAGTGTGATTCGTCACTCCAGAGAACAGGTCTCCACTTCTCTAGAGTCCAGATATTCACATTTACATTTATATATTCAGGCATTTATATATATATATATATATATATATTCAGATTAACATGTATATATTCATACACAGCATATATATTTATTATGCTATATAATTAATTAATAATAAAACAAATTATTTTGAATATGTTGTTTATTTACAGTATAGTTGTGCTAACCAGGTTGATTTAGTTACGCTACTACTTACTTAATGTGTCTTTGCCGATCCATGACAAACCTTCACTTTGCATCAGAGGAGAAAATGTGTCAATCTTTCAAAAATGCTCTTTGAATGTTAAAGAAACATCCGTCTCCTCAATGAAAGCAGGAGGAGAGATCAGTAACATGCACTGACCCGTAGATGAAACCTGTCTTGCTTTCTATTTTCCAGAAGGAGGGTTCTCAGAATCAAGAAGGTCTATAATACCTGGAGAGAACTATTCATTAGCAACCCCATTCATCGCAATGGCAGTTTGTTGGCTGGCACGGGAATCCTCAGAAGTATTCAACCATCTTTCTCCCATCTCTTCACATGGAGATTCTGACGTAAGACTGTTTCATGCTTTTAAGAGCTCTCCAAAAAAATTCTCACACAAGAATGTAATGTCTTTGAATAATCTTCATTTGAGGGCTTTTGTCCGTAAGTATTGATTGTGTGAATAATTTAATTTTACCAATTAGTTGGATTAACATTTTAAATCGATTGACAGCCCTAAAAACTTTTCAAATTGGATCCTGAAAAAATGTAATTATCATTTGATGTGAATACAAAGTACTTCCACAGCTTATTTTCAACAGCTCTGGCATAACCGTATGCAGCTACGTCTTTAATTTCACAAACATCACTCCAAACAACTTATCATGAATGCAGCCCATATGCTGAACTGACTGCCTTTGTGTCAAACAGCTGAATAGACACTGAGAATGTGAATAACATTGTGCAGTATCACAAAAAAGCCATGTTGTTCATATTGATTCTTTTGTTACAATGCTAGACAAAGCAAAGCCTTATATTCTGAGAAATATATTCTGAGAAACTCTTGAATCTGTGCCGAACTGACACTTTGGATGCAAGCATGACAGATGTGTTCAGGGGTTATGGGACAGTACACAGCTACGGACATCTCTGTTTCCAGATTTCAATTTTTAACACAAATTTGGGGTATTCACACACTGTGAAGTCAGAAGTACAGTCCAGATATGGTGGCGGCACTAACATGCTAATAACAGCACATATCTGTTGGAAGTTGCAAACATGAACACTAATAAAGACGTTGGCATAAATATTCAGCACTTTCAGATCACTATGGATTAACGCAGTTCTTTCTTCAAGGCATTGTGGGAATAGCACATTTCAATTTGGTGGCACTTAACGTCAATTGAGTCAGTGATGTGAGCCAAAAACTTTATATGATAAGTCAGGAGAATAATATGAATGAAAGTACACATGCAATGTCGTCTGAGATATATCTGAGATTGCGCAATAGACGATTAAAAAGATGTTTGTGTCTTGATGATATAATCGTGCTGTAAGAGAACAAGCATTGTGTCATAAATAGCACTTTGAGCTTAAGTGCACTAAAAGTGGAGTACAGTGGAGAACACAAGTGAGTAGTCAATTAGCAGATGCTTTTATCTCAAGCGACCTTGCAGCACCCTGCTGTTAAGATCCTTGCTCAAGAGCCCACTGGTGATCGCTCAAGACCAGAAACCTTCCACTGTACCAGCCCTGAGCTTTAGCTATTAGACCACATGACCCCCATACATCTCTAGATCAGGGTGCTGAGAGGGCACGTCTTTGAAGCCCTCTTCTCTTTTATTAAAATACACTGTACCATAGTGGCTAAAAGCTTGGAGAGGCGAGGAGAGGATATTTGTTTTGAATGGCCCTACAAGATTGATAAAACCATCAAAATATGAGGGACAAATTGTATATATGTTTATTTTTTTAAATATGAGGGAAGAACAAAACACTAAACTTGATTAAGATATTATGACAAAAAAGCAAGGCATTTTACTATGAAACAAAATGCACAGAAAAACAAAAGGCTCCCAGGAAAAAGAATACATTAAACATAATCAGTAATTAATATTTTGTTGGTTCTTTTCTCGTTTCTGCATGTTCATAATTTCTTTGTATGACAGCCAGGCCAAAATTATGTCCGCACAATTTGGCATGTTTCATTGCGTTATCACAAAAAAACAACTGGCTCGCAGCACAGCTGTGCAATATACATTTTCAACACATTTTTAATATTTGAATTATGGAGGGGGATTTTTTTAATATAATAATATTTTAAAATGTTATTATATAAAATACTGCTCAAATGTTTGGGATCTATATTTTTTATTCAAGGATTCATTAAACTGATCAAAAGTGACAGTAGATATTTATATTACTTAATTATATCTACTTTATCTACTTATATATAACAAATATAATAACTATTTCAAATAAATGCTTTTTTGTTTTGTGACAATTACAAGACCCATTCATTTTTTACAGTGAATAACAATAATTTACATGAGAATTTAATAAGAATGTATAAAAATGATGGTAACACTTTATTTTAAGGTTCAATTCTCACTATTAACTAGTTGCTTGTTAGCATGCATATTACTAGGATATTGGCTGTTTATTAAAGCACATATTAATGCCTTATTCTATTCTACATCCCTTAATCCTTCCCAACACCTAAACCTAACAACTAACTCACTAACTATTAATAAGCAGTAATTCGTTTATTGAGGCAAAAGTCATAGTTAATAGTGAATATGTGTTCTTCCTATGAGTGTTACCATAATAATAATAATAGTAATAATCTTTTTTTATATAGCGCCTTTAAAAAGTGTATCAAAGCGCTTTACAAGCATAAACATAAAAGGCACACAATGCATGTAAAAAATAAAAAAAATCACATAAAAGTCATTCTGAAAAAAAGGGTTTTAAGAGCAGTTTTTTTATTACACTTTCAAATTTGACTCAACATTTTCATTTAATATTTAATTTAGCCTTTAAGAAAGAGTTAGACGAATCTTGACATATGATGCAAGTCCAGCTGTCAAGTCATTTCAAACCAAACCTGAATTTAGCATATATGGAAAATGAACAAATACAAATTCTTTCAGTAGTTACTGTGTTTGCACTGAATTGAACAGAGAACATGAAAATTATAAAAGGATAATTGTCTTTTCACAAAAAGACACCATAAAAACTGGTCACAAGAGAGATGTGTTCCCTGACAGCATTACTCTTGAAAGTCTTCATTCTCTGTGTACTAAAACAAACAGAGTACAGCGTACTTCAATTCAACAATTCCAATGTAAGGCACAAGCCCTCGTGCTCTGCCCACCACTTCTTTCTCCAACCAGTGCTGTCCCTGCTTGTGAAGACCTCGGTCATCCTCAGAATTATTGTCACCTTTCGCCAAGAACTTGATTTCGCCATTTTCTTTTTCATGAATTTTTAGGACTCTGTGTACAATGGGAATTTCTCTTCCTTCGATCCTGAACACAACAATCTCTCCCTCTCTGATTGGATCTTCACCACGATTTGTGCTCCATGCTTCCTCTGAGAACAACCACAATCGGGCTTTCACTTCCAGCTACAACCATCAAGCCTTTCCAGATCATCAAGGCTGAAGATACAATCATTCCAAAATTCAGCACCTGATAGTAAAGCTGACGCTTATTCATTCGCCAGAGGAAATCTAATGATATCATCTTGCCTGTAGATTAAATATGTATGGCAAAAGTCAATTAGAACAATCGCAAAATTATGATTATGGACCAAATGTTTGGCTGCCGCTGGTTGCTGAAAATTCAGTTTTGCCATCACAAGAATACATTACAGTTAAAATGTATGCAAATAGGAAATATTTCACACACATTTCACAATATCATTAAATAAAAAAATACAAGTTTAAACAAATAAATGTAGCCTTGGTGAGCATAAGAGACATTTAAAAACACTTAAAAAAATGTACTGACCTCAAACATTTGAACAGTCATGTACACAAGCGTTTCTCCGGGCACTTTTACGTCCCAGGGCTTGACTGCTATTAAAACAATTTCCTTGCTATTTCCTTGTTTTATAAAGGTCACATTAAATGCATTGGAAGGACGTTGCCTTTTTCAAAGTTTGTGTGATGTGTGGGGGGAATCAAGGGACTGTGAACAGAATATTTTCAGTATCTATCAAGTTGTTTGTTAAAGGAACACGCCCACTTTTTGGGACTTTCGTTTATTCACTATATCCCCCAGAGTTTTTTATCTCCATGCGTGCCATAACTCTGTCTGACGCACCCACCGCTAGCCTAGCTTAGCACAAAGACTGGAGGTAAACGGCTCCATCTAGCCTACCGCTCAATAAGTGACAAAATAACACAAACATTTTGCTGTTTGCAATGATATTACACAGCGCCTGAAAATAGTCCCTGCCATGCTCTCTGTGCAAGCAGTTTGTCACGTTGGTTATGATGACTGAAGCTGGCCTATTGTCAGGCGCTGCATAATATCATTGCACCGCTGCACCCATGGTACTGCAGCAAAGTTCCCTGATTATTACGCAGGAATGAGAGACACAGTTCCAAGCCATATCGGTCTCGAAAATCACAACTTTTCATTTTCCGTCGGTCTTAGTACACAATAACTATACACAATATATCACAACATGTAAATAGGAAAATGTTGGCATTATTTTGTCACTCGTTGAGCGGTAGGCTAAATGGAGCCGTTTACCTCCAGTCTTTGTGCTAAGCTAGGCTAGCGGTGGGTGCGTCAGACAGAGTTATGGCACGCACAGAGATGAGAATGGTATGTATGGACTTATCTGACTCTGGGGGATACGGTGAATAAGCTAAAGTCCCAAAAAGTCAGCGTGTTCCTTTAAATTATGCAAAAACTATGGATATATATTTAATTTTGTGTATTTACATGAAATGCTAGCAATGAAATTAGCCTTAACTAGACTGCATCCAACTTTATTACAATCCAATTAATTCCTAATGGACACATTTGCTGGGCTTCATTTTTCTTTCTGAATATCCTGTTTCACTGCGAAATATCAGTGAAACATTACAGAAGTAAAAGTGTTTTGTTCTGATTTTAAGGGCAGATACTGTAGCGTTTATATAGTATGCAAGAGCTCAGCTAAACTCCAAAAAAGAAAAATATCAAATTCAGTTCTCTTCATTTCTTTAAGAAAAATAGCTGATTCAGTACTTTGCATGTGACCTCAAGTTATTTTTCCATTATGATTCTTTTTAAGCCATGTGCGACTTTCAGCCAAACGATCAATTCATGTTCGTTCTTAGCAGATCAGAGGAGAGGCTAATTAAGCGGATGCCCTGGACTGCAGGCAGTTTCAGGATCTCAGTCACATGCGTATTCTCCGTACTTGTAGACCTATGCATACAGAATTATTAATGATGATTAATGCATGAGTTCACACCTACTATTCGTGGCTTCATGCATGGCTGCACTATTAAACACTCCTCCTGACTGGTGCTGTGTGGAGGAAAGTGATTCACAAATGTGCCACACTCACATGTTCTTCTTTGTCTTGTTTTTTATAATGCGAAATGTGTTTACACACGATAACACGCACATCACACCATTGCTAACATCTTCATCGTTCCTGATTCCTATGCTCCATGTCTATGAATAACTCCATTTGTCCAGGGACGGTAACACAATCAGCTGCTAATGTTATTTCATTAGCCGTCCCCTCATGTGACACAACCACACACACACGCAGACAGAGAAATCCACAAACATAGTTCTGTCTATTCACCATAGAGACGGTTCAGAGTTATAGATCATAATCACACTTTGATTGGTGAAGAATGGTTTTTATGGTGCCATATATATATATATATATATATATATATATATATATATTATATGTGTGTGTATATATACTGTACGTATATATAACCATTATTATTACTACACTTATAAGGCGATTTCATGGGGTCTCTGTGAAAATCTGTTGCTGCCGTTTAGAAATGAGGTTGTAAAGTTCATTGAAGTTCATTAAAGAAGTGAAAGTTATTGGTGCATACCAACCATTGTTTTTCCTTTCTTTTATTTGCTGTTTTGTGTATAGTTTCAGTTATGGTTTAAACAATCATATAGTAAAATGGATTGACAGCAGCCCTGAGACACTCTAAATGCCATTATAAATAAACACATTTACATTCACATATGCTTTCATACCGAGTGACTCTCATATTGTGTTTGCAACAATAACATTTAGTCAAGGAAAACATCAAGTAAAAAGGGAAGACCTTGGTGCAAATACCAATGATGCATCAACACAATTGCAGTAGTGAAATACATGTTTTTAAAGTTCTTACGTTTTTCTTTCCAGTGGTCTTGGCCTTTTGATATCAGTTGGTGTGGATGCATGAAGCTGCCTGCTGTCATTTCACTAAAGCTGTGAGTTCATCTTTTGTTCCTCTTGTCTATGTTGTTTTAACTAGGTCAACTATCTTGGACTCATCCCATGAAGGGTAAAACCGCTTTTTCTAGAAGACTGATATATGTGGCATCTTCATTGCATGTGAGTGAACATGAAGTACTGTTCATTTTTTAATGTGTGAAAAATGAGTGCACCTTTCAACCACAAGGTTCCAATTCCAATTAGCCTACTGTATTAAAAAGAAAATAGAAGTTGTCCTTTATGTAGTTTTTAAAGTGCCCCTTTTATGTTTTTTCAAGTTTTCCCTTTCGTGCAGTGTGTAATCACATATACGAGTCATTTGAATTTCGAATCTCACTGCGTGACAGTTCTCCGTCACTAGAAAACACATTCGCAAAATGGCCGCTATGTTGTACAAAATTCACCTGCGAACTACTTGACCCGCCCACAGACACGTCTTTTTACTGACCACTGCTTCTCAGAGTTCAACGCAGAATTTGAAAAACACTTGCTCTTGAAAGATAGGTCAGTACCATAGACTGTAAAAAAATATGGATGTAGTGTCCGTGACGTCACCCATAGGATTCTGAAGAGTAAAGTAGGGTTGAGCTTAGCAGCGCGTCACTCCCAGATAACTGACAATGGGAAAAGAGGCGGGACTAGGGCGGAGCTGAGGTAATGTGATGACTAACAGACAGCAGACAAACGGCTACCCACCTGCCACTCAATGTGGCCACGCCCTTAATTATGCAGAACTTTAAGGCTTTATATAATGTGAACAAATGAGTTAAATTCACCCCCCTCACACTTGTCATGAAGGGCAAAATTAGATATATAGACCAAAATCACAATTTGTACCAGGCCGTAAACATGTTTTTTTTTCTGCTGTTAAGTTGGGCATTTTAACATGAGGCTCAATGAGATTCTGCTCCTTCTGGAGCCTGTCCCTAGTGGCCAGTCGATAAACTGCAGTTTAAGTCACTTCCGTATCGGCTTTAAGAGAAACTGAGGGAGGCTGCTGCTTGGTCAGTACCAATTTATTTGGACCAGCTCCTCAGAATCACAGCCTGTAAATATGAATAATTATTGATGAATATATTTAGTACCGGGTGTTCAAAATATATAATTTTGTGATTTATTTTGTGTACGTTTCCGGCTGAAAGGCTAACTTGCATTATTACTGCACCATTATTACCTAAAACTGTGTCTATTAATGCAGATTATCTGTCGTTCTTACTACTTTGAGTAAAGATAAAGGATGGAGCAAGATTTGATTTACAAACGTTTTTCAGTCATTTACGTTAGTGCTGGGCTAACTTGTTCCCACATGTGCGCTGCAATGAATTCGAAATATACACATGGGTTTGCTGATGGACATACACTTGTTAATGCTGAGGAATTACAGCTGCAACATCTCATAATGTGCCCTAAAATGAGTAGCATATCACTGAGAAACGTCTTGCTCAAGTCGTACTTGTGATGGAGGTTCGGGTTGAATAACTAGCTCTTCCAATGTTTCATCATCGGACTCGCGCTTGGATTGATATGGTAAAATTTACTGCATCATTATTTATATATTAGTATATATATATATATATATATATATATATATATATATATTTTTTTGTACCTTTAATGCATGTAAAGCAGTTGTAGGAGACCAAAACAAAATTAGGAAACTTTAAAATAGCTTAAAAAAACAGCTGATTGCTTAACTTATGTTTCACACAGCCTCTCGTACCTTCTTGCTTACATAATAGGTGCACTTTAATGGCAAAACAGGGGTTATTATAAGTGATTTTTTTTATTATTTTTTTGGAGCTAGAAAACTTGTAGAAAAAAATAAGCTATTGTGGAGCAATGTGCTCAGGTGATAAGACCGATAAGTGATTGAATTGTCCTGATGAGTCAATAAGGCATCTGACTCTGAGCATATGTTTTAGCTTCTGTCTAATTGAGCGCTGTCTAACTGAGTTATTGTATTGAGTTGTTTTGTCCTTGAAGTGCATGTCCACATCATTGGCAGAGATTGTAGATTTAATTTTTCTGAGTTAAAGCATCCCTATTGCTGTTGCTCATACTTTTGAACAAATTTGAACAAACCCTGTTTGTAACCCATTTGATTCCAAAATGTTAAATACTTTAAAAGAATGTTTGGTATTATCCATCAGGAAAACACTGGACCGTGAAAAGTTGGTGTTTCAGACCTGAATGAGTTTGCAGCCGATTGTTGAGGATAACACTCATCTTAAAACACCACCAACACACACTTTTGAGGTGTATTTTGACCAGGATGTGAGAGCTAAAGATCAAGTTCACCCTCCAAACATCTCATCGCATTCCAATGGTAACATTTGTTTTTTAAAATGTACTAAAGTTCAAGTTTGAAGACAGTCAGTTGTTGCATTTTGCATCTTTAATGAAATGATCAATCACTTAAAGGGGCCATATTGTACCCTTTTACAAAGTCTTGATTTAGTTTTTGGGCTCTACTAGAATAGGTTTTCATGTTCAAAAAACATTATTTAACATTTTTGCAGCACATCTCTTCCCATTCTGTCAGTAACGCTCTGTTTAGTTCCTGTCTATGTGAAGCTCCTCCTTCTGAAAAGCACACTGTGCTCTGATTGGTCGGCTGGACCAGTGTGTTGTGATTGGTCAGCCAATCACAACACTTTGAGCGTGTTTTGAATATGTCACACCATAACTATGAGTTTCAACACACTAATGCTACTCAACCAGCCCTTCCTTCTTTTTTTTTGTGCATGGGTGGGAATTATTTAAATGAGGAATATCATGACGTGTTCGTTCCCAGGAGAAAACTCAAGACTTCAATGGAGGCGTTTTTTAGGAAGTTCAGAAACAGTGCGTGCTGATATAGAGAATAACTCCCTTTGGAGTGACTTTTTGCTTTGTAACTTTGCAGATCTTTTTATTTTCAAACAGCAACGTTACTCACTAAAGAAAGATGAAAATATAAAAAAGCATAATACGTCCTCTTTAAAATTTAGTTTGAGGCCTGTTAAATATTATTCAAGCCCTTTTTTAAAAACAAAACAAGTGTAGCACAGATTAAGAGCGAGTAAGGGAAGACAAGAAAAGCATGAAGTGGTTCCTGTTCTTCTAGACTGCTTGATTTACACTCTTTCGGACATTTTTATGGATGGCAGAAGGCACTCCCTCACTGCACGCTATAACGGTGCAGTAATTGCATCCACTGCATGTCCTCCAAAGTGCTCAATTACTCTTTCCTCATCTTCACCCGACCTGGAGGCGCACACAACAATAACCTTGTCATGAGCTGGCTGTTTAAATGTCCCATATATATCTCTTTAACATCCCCCTTCTCCCACGTCAGCACAGAGCTCAGACCGCGAGAGCGGATGGACGTTTTAATAGCACACAAGAAGTTTTGGCGTGTGAATGAGGCTGTGTGTGTTCGTCAGTTTGGCTTATTTTGTTTGTGAGGTTGTTAGCAACCGCATATTTGCGAGGAGGGTTGTTTACTTCAATTTGTACTGTCTGATGCTGAATAATTGATAAGACATCTTAATAGCAGTTGACCAGAGCAAACCATCAGACGTGCTTCTTGATTCATTGATGATATCATCATCTTTTTCATCTATTTTCACCACTCGTCATGAATGTGATTTTACTTTGCACTCAGTAAGTGCCATTATATTGTTTACAGAACTGTTTTTAGATGGTGTAGATATTAGGTTGTGCTTGGGTAATTTTTCAAATCTGTATTATTACAGTTATAGATAAGAGAGTTGGGCTGATTTCACAGATGGGGCTTAGATTAAGCCATGATTGGGCCTTAGTTTAATTAGTTTGTTTAATAGCTTTTATAAAAAGAGCTTGCATCAGGTGTGGAGCTCGCATCAGTGCAGGCTCTGCAGAAGTGCACATTGAAGGCATACATCAAGCACAAAGGGGGTGCTTGCGAGCACCCTTCTGAGACCTAAAATGACAAATGGGACATGGGTACAAATTTAAACAGCCTCCGTGTCCTAACCAGGTACGACCAGAGACGCGACGCAACAAGATTTTCAGCGGCAAACCAGACTCAATCAGAGATAAATCAAAAGTCACAGCCAATCAGAAGAGCGTATGGGTGGGCTGTCTCTGCAAGCGCACTGACTGCTTTCACAACGAAATGGATAAGTACAATATCGAATTCCCAAATCTTACACCATTTTAGCATGATTAAAAATACATACTGAGTGACTGAAAAAATTTAATTGACAGTTCGAACATGTTGTTTCCATTTATTATCTATTGATGTATCTATAAAGGTCACGAAAAATGATATCAAACTCACTTTAAATTCCCTTTACATTAAATAAAGCACATAATCTGCACTCGTCATACTTTGTATGTTGTTCCAGCCACAACAGCACAGAAATAAAAACGGTTTGAAAAAAAGAATCGTTGTGAATCGCGTTTGGTTAGGTCACAATGAAGGTTTATAGGGCTGTTTCAGTATTTGCATTGATTTTGTATTGTTTTTAAGTCTGTGGATAAGTTCTTTTAGTGGATTTTTGTCTGCATTTTGTTTAGATATAGGCTAATGTGATTATTTGGGAATGTTGTTGTATGGCCAGAAGGACTCATGCCATACCCTAGGTTTTAGGGTAGGCCACTGAGTTGGAGTCTATAGTTTAAGTCTTTAAGATGAATGCTCCTATTAAAACTGGTTAAGTTTCTTTGTATATAAAAAGCATTTTATTATATAAAGTGCTTCTGATTGATTCCAGATCTGTTATGAGGGTAATATGCATAGTGGTACTAAAACATTAGAGCTTTAAAAATGTAAAAGATTGATAAGATATTGATCAAGCATGAATTTGGTATATATACACACTATATGTTCAAAAGTTTTGGGTTTTGGTCAAAGAAATTAATACTTTTATTCAGCAAAGGTGCATCAAAATTGATCAAAAGTGGCAGTGAAGGCATGCTGTTCTTAAAAGCTTATACGTTGTATATATATGTATATATATATTAGAGGTGGGCATAGATACATTTTTTAAATCTAGATTAATCTAGATTAAAATGGCTCATATATATATATATATATATATATATATATATATATATATATATATATATATATATATATATATATATATATATATATATATATATATATATATATATATATATATATACAGGGCTTGACATTAACACCCGCCAAATGCAGGTAATTTCAGCTGTGGCGTGTGGTCAGCCACTCTCACTAGCCAATTCTTTATCTACAATTTTTTTAATTTAGCCTACTATAGTTTTTGTAATTTGCTAACAAAAATAACTCATATCATTTTACATTTCTCATATTAGCCTATGCTCATATTGCCCACATGCTCATTCCAGCTGAGCTCAGGCTACAATGTTGTCTTGATTTGGGTGGTCACTCTAATTTAAGCAATGCTAAAATCTATTTTAATCACATAAAGTGGCTAGTAACTTTGGAAAACCACAAGCCACACACACACAAAGAATATAGCAACAACAACAGGTATGTTTTTTGAGCAGGAAATCAGCATATTAGAATGATTTTTAAAGGATCATGTGAAACTGAAGAATTGAAAAAATTCAGGAATAAATTACATTTTGAAATATATTAAAATACAAAACTATAATTAAATTATAAACCAATATTTCACAATATTGCAGTTTTTATTGTATATTTTATCAAATAATTTTAATCAGCCTTGGTGAGCATAGAGGGTTTTTTTTTTAAATATGAATCTTACCAATTTTTTTTTTTTTTTAATCAACTAAAAATTGACCCTCTTCTTGATCCTGATCTTATTAGGCATGATTCATCAGTGCACATTATTCTCCACCCCTTCAACATTTATCACACAGAGAGCACTACTCGCCATCCAGTGAGTTCCTGGTGGATACATTCAAGAGTTATTCTCTGCGTAAACAATAACAGTACATATTTTCTATGGGAAGCTGGTGAACAAATGTTTTGTGTCATAGCTGTTACTATATTGTGCATTTTAGCTCGGTCGCTGTCCGGTTATCATCCAGGACCAGAACTGTATATATATACAACACAGTTAATGATGACATACAGGGAGGATTGATAGTCATCTCCCAATCCCCTGACGTCGATAGGAATCTCCGTCAGTGTTTCTCTCGCACTCTCTGTTTACCCCAGAAATCGTGCATCAAAACGTAAATCTATCCACGGGAACTGAGTGAAATGCCTGCAAGCTGCATGTGTAAAATATTAAGACCCCTTGACTAAATCTAATCCTCATTTCCCTTTGCCTCACTTATCACGTTGTATATGTGTGAACAGCCAATGGGTCTTTCTCCCTCCATCAGCAGAGCTCCTCTCCCAAAAGACATCCTGTCAGCAGTACATATAGACAGTACAGTTTACTCCACTTCTCAATCATTTCTTTCATAATTTACCACTATTTCACTGCTACTTTGACATTAGCCAAATGGCAGTATTTCTGAAATTAATGTTTAGAGTTTTTTCTGTTCAAATCAACATTTCAATTCTGTTAATTTAAAAGCTATATTTATAAGAATTCATAAAAAGTAATTGATATTAATATGAATATGAAGAAGGTATTAATATGCATATGTAATTGTTAATATATATACTGCAGGGCTGTTGAATGCTTGAATCTGATTGGTTACAATTATTTTCGGGCATGGCTAAAGTAGTTCCAGGCAGGTCTTGACCGTATTATAGTTTTGTATCATTTCGCCAAGTGATTTCCATTATTTATTTTCCATTAAGGTCCTTACAGCCGACAACAGCAATAGAACCAAAACCCACTGACCAAACAAATACATATAGTAAACAAAAGGATAAAAACCACGTGTTTGCCACAAAATTACACTTTAGTATGTACGGACAGCACTTTCTCCCGTTCTATCTAGGGCTGAGGGCTCATCCCCCAGTGTGGATACTCGCATATAAATGTTTTGTCAGCGCTGCTCTGACGATTTTATCAGTAAAATAGTTTAACAACTTAATAGCTACATGACATTTCTCACTAGCGAGGTAATAGCAGATTTGTTCTGTGGCCATGCACATTACCACCTTGGGTGTGCATTATTTTTAGAATAATTCAATGGCCAGTTGTCAATTATTCCTTATGTTTTGTGCCAAAATTACACCCTCACTTTTAAGTCGAGCAATCATTAGCTCACTGGAGTAAAATGGTTTGAATATTTCTCAGGATTGTTTTTTTTGGTTTCGGTTTATTTTAGAAAGTCAGTTTCTATATAGATTCATCCTTTAATGTCTTAGCTACAAAAGAAAGGTATTGTTTTACAGCAATATTAATAAGGAGGACAAATTCATTTTGTTTCGATCCCAGCGGTCACCACCAGTGTGTCCTTGAGCAAGGCACTCCACGTTGCTTCAGGGTGATTGACCCTGTAATTAGTGCACTGTAAGTCGCTTTGGATAAAAGCGTCTGCCAAATGCATAAATAATAAAAATAATATAGTGAATTTTAGGCTCCACTAAATATAAACTATAATTCATGAAACTGAAAAAATTGAAAGACTAACATGAAAAAAAATGGCAAACTATTGCATTGGCCAACATTGTAAATTATGAATTGCATGCTGCGTAAAATTATAATATATAAACCACACATGACAATTTAAATGAAGCACTGTTGTAACACTGCACATGGAGATAAAACCCACTGGAACCAATAGATGAATTAAACATTATTTCACTCAGACTTGATATTTGTTAGCGTATTGATGGTTTAGAATTAACAGTGTGAAGTCAGACCAGGATACTCGAAATGCTTTGCCAATAAGACCGGGCAGACCTTTGCAGGAGCTAATCACAAAGGAAATGGTACGTTGCAGCCATCATTGATTAGACCTCCTAGAAATCAGCATGATTGCACATCACCAATTAAAGAGATTTGAGAAAGAAAAGAAACAGTTATCTGCTCATTCTCATCCTGTATTCTCTCATCTTTTTTCACCTTTCTTCCGCTCTCTAAGCATGACTCGGTTGTTGTTGTTGTGTCTGGTTTCAACCTGTTCCCCCTGCGCTAACATGCTAAGCTAACGTGCTCATTACAGTTGATTCAGATGTGTCTTGGCAGCACAGTAGTGGGTCAGCAGGCATTGGCGCGAGCGCGGATAGATGTTAATTAAAACGCACTTGGCATGGCCCGCTATCTGTTCGCTCCAATACGCAGCACATGTGGAGCAACAGAAACCTGCGGTGTGCAAGTGTGTACCATTTGGAGTTTTGATTGAGGACATAGAGATGCTGGCCAGTGTAAACCAGAAGGCATTTAATGACTTGCAGGAGATAGAAATAATAATTGCTCCCCGACTACACAACTTTATAAATATTTATATTGTTTTAATGTTATCTGGACTGCAAGAGTTGTTCTGAGATGCTTCCCTGTCTGTGCGTTGCTTACTTTGGTCCCACACAAAGCTTGATGCTTTGACTTCATGTGGACGATTTTTATTGTTCGAAAAGAAATATACAATACAAACTTGATTTTGTGTGAAAAGCAATTATTGATATTTACTTCTTGCAAGTAGAACTGCTGTATAAAGATAAAGGTAGGATGTGATTGGTTCTAATATTGGAATCAGGCCTTAATAATCATTGAAACTATTAAATAAATAAAAAATATATATATATTTTTTAAAGTGGACAAATGACATTTGTTCAATCTAGTCATCACTAGACCTCTCTCTGTCAGAACTAAGCAGATTTTGGTTTGATATGTAAAGCAGTCAGCACGTAGTACAAGAGGTGCAGGAAATAGGAGATTAAGTATGGTAAAATAATTGAATACGGAGTAATCTTAGTTGCATGATTGCTTCTCTATGATCAATATGCCTTTGTCTGATCAGCATAAAAACAGATTTTTTTTGCCAGGCGAAGTAAAATGAATCTTCACAACATTGTCTGTGACGTTAAAAACCTTGAGATGACAATACAGCACAGAACATGGAAGTATATGTGTATTGAATAGATAAAGACATTAATACAAAGTATAAAAGAGAATAAAGAAAAATGAATGTAGATGTTTGTGTCTGCTATCTAGATGTCACGGTAAAGGTGTATAAACCTGAAAAATACAGGGAACAGTAAGTGTGTAATAATAATTTAACACTGTACTGCTGCACATATGGCAAAATATCTTCATCACTAAACAATGAGTGCTCATAAAAATGTTTTCACTAAGTAAAAAACAATGCTAAGTGGGAGCTATTGACCACCCAGATGATTGTTTTGCAATCATTTGCATGATTGTAACTGACTGAGGGGCTCTGTACCTGCAGCTAAAATACAACAAAACAGCATCATTTCAGATGTCATATGGGACATCTGATTACCACAGTAGTTGCTTACATCTGGTAATATTTAATAAACTATCGCTTCAACTGATCTCTAACTTCTTAGTTTCAGTAAACAAATAAATGAACCGATCAAACTGCACATACCTCTGCTTAGCCATGACGAACTGTGGTCGAAAGCTGATGACGTAACACCAGTTGGGCCCACAAAATGCAAAAATTATATAAAATATAATAAAATATAATTTTATTTTGCGCCCCTGAATTGTTTTTTGTGTACATGAATTTGGTTTCATGCATTTGAAATTGGCTATGAATGTGTGCATCGTGTTTTTTTGCATAAATTATTAATGGGTCTATTCTGTCTCCATATTCGTTGGCCTTAAATGTGTTGAGTTTTGAATTCATTTGCTTGAATGGTCGTTTTTTATAGGCTGTTCTGGGTGTTTACTGCCCCCAGTCAAAAAAGCCCACGCACAATATGATATTGTGTCTTGAGTCCTTCCTTAGAGCACCGATAAAGAAAGAATTCATACTGCTAATCTTAGTTCTGCAGTATACACCAACTTTCTGTACTGTTTACATTATCTTTTCTTGTAAACAACAGCAGGAATGGATTATCTGATTGAATCTCTTTGTGAGTCAGATATGAGGAAACAGAAAATTCAATTAGTTCATCCCTAACCAAACAGATGAGCTCAGTGTTTAATTTCTATCACACGTAGGACATCCACCAGCTGTCACTGAGTCAGTTTGAAATTAAACATTGACAGGTTATCTGAGATAACAAGCCTGTTTGACAGATACGTGGCATTTGACCAAACATCCACATCTGTGACAAAAATATGATTTGATTTGGCGAGATGAAATGATAATGTGTACCGCTCTGTACTTTCTTTATGTACTTAATATATTCTACTGTTGTTAATTAATTTGTTTGTTTTCTTTCTTCGCAGTGTTACAATTTATTTCCACTACGAATGATGCATATGAGCAATATAACCAGGACAGATGAGAGAAACCGGTCTAGTGCTGCACTGGGTTCAACACACATAAAAAAAACCTTCAACTTCCTGCTTGGAAAAGTGCAATAGAGTGCCCAGTTATGCGCTTCCAACCTGTGCAGAAATCCACACACCAGTGATTTGTAGGTGTATTAGTCCAGATTTTGCAAATATTTGCAGAAACAGGTCTGTGACACTTTATAGGATCCATCTGCAGAACAGATTATCACGTTTATTTCAAGTAGGAATATCCCACAACTAATGCATCAGAGAAACAAAATGATTTAGTGGCACGTTAGTGAAATCAAAATTGACACTAAAAAGTTTGGGCTCAGTTTATATTAGTGCTGTCAATCTTTAGTTTTTATAATATTTTATATTTCTAATGTAATCTCCAGATTAGTGTATAAACAACTTAAAGACAGTATATTTTACTTTTTTGTTTAATGGCATCTGTGTATGAATGAAGGCCAGTATCACTGATACTAATACTGCTACTCATGTCTCAATGAAAACTATTTAAAATGTTAAACATTAATAATTATAGCCATTCAGCATTACAGTGTAATTGAAAGCTATCAATCTTTAATATTTATTAGGCTCCAAAAATATAACAACTTTTAATTTAAGTGAACTTAAAACAACCCTCACATAAACCCATAATACATTTTTACCTGTGCCTGTTAGACAGGTAGGAAATATACAGAAATTAAATAAAGATATCAAACAGCCTGCACTGCATAAATTATGAATTAAATATAGATGAATCCTTATTACATCTACATAAGCTAATAAGGATAGCTATTAAAGCTGTCAAAAGTTAATATCAAAGTTCTATAGTCAAGAGCAGTGATTCATTTTCTCTGTTAGCTTTGTTCTTTGATTAACATTAATGACAGACATCATTAGTGGCTGCTGTCACTTTAAGATCTGCCGCTGCTGCACATGACGCGGATCTCACAGACGTCTCATTTTCTCACAACTCTATACATTCATTTAAGGCGTTATTTAACTAATTTAAGACTGCTCTTATGAGTATAAGTGACAAAACTGACATTTTGGCATTGTGTGTGTGTGTGTGTGTGTCAGTGTGTGTTATTGTTTGTTCAAGCATGAAAGAGAACTCAAATCTGGTGCTCGTTTGTCTGTGCGTCACATAGACATGACATTCACAAGCACATTCTTTTTTGTCTTGTCGCACTTGAATTTGTTCGGGCCGATGAGATCTACATGTGTACTGAGTTTCATACATGTATGTGCAAGTGTGTTTAATAAATGGACCAAGGTTTCAGACCCCACTAAAGGGGGCGCTGTGGGGCCCCTCTGCCACACCCAGGTACCAGCTTTGGCCTGGCTCTGATGGCTGCAGATTCTGGTGTGTGTGCAAAGTTTCTCGAACGGTTTGGCCATGGCGTTGATACGAATTTATGGGAGGAAAAGGAAAATTGGAAGTGTGTTATTACATCTGCAAACATTGACTGTTTCTGATGAAACTTCAGATGTGTGTTCATATAAGGCTGATCACATGGGTGTGACTATTGTGAGTCAAAGTTATAGCGCCACCAACTGGCAGCAGGAAGTGTGTCACTTTCAAAATGCTTTGAAATCACCCTCTTATTTTTATCCGATTTGCTTCAAAATTAATCAATATAATGTCAAAGCACAGCAGATGTAGACCTGGTAAGCAATTCTTAATAGCTTAAATACTGTTGCCATGGAAACACATCAAACTATAATATAAAAGCATTTGCATGAATAAGAGCGCTACTACGTTAGCCCAAGGGAGACTGAAAAAAACGGATGCTGCGTTATGTTCGTTAAATGTTTTTACAATGTTGAACTGGACGAAAATAATCGCATGTGTAAATGTGTTAATGTTTTAATGTTGACTGCACTAGTTTGTATATATTAAATAAATAAATATTTTCATTCAAAAAAGATTTAATTGATCAAAAGTGACAGCAAAGACATTTACAAAATAATTTCAATGTTCTTTTGATCTTTCTATTCATCAAAGGAAAAGGAAAAAAAATAACTGTTTTTTACATTGATAATAATCAATAATGTTTCGTGAGCATCAAATGAGCATGTTGGAATGATTTCTGAAGGATCATGTGACACTGAAGACTGGAGTAATAATGCAGAAATAAACACAAAATAAACAAAAAAAATTTTTTTAAAGGTTCCAAAGGAGGGTTTTGCAGTGATGCCATAGAAAAACCAATTCTGGTTCCCCAAATGTTTTCAAAATCTAAACATGCTAATGCTTATTCATTGAACCATCAATGCCAATAAAGAACAGTGGCATCATTTGAGTGTATATTCAAATAGAACACAGTTATGGGTTAGCGTTTGCCTTAGAAACCCTCCACCTTCCCCAGCTCCACCTGTATAGATCTGCTATGGGTAATTCATGTACGCTGTATTGTACAACGTACACTTGCTCACAGCAGCGTGTATGATATACTGGCATATACAACAGCAGTCGCGTAGCAGATCTATTCCTCCAAGTACATCAGCATCATCATTCCCATTACCATGCCAAACTGCACGGGAGTTGTCATGACAGAAATACCTATTTAGGTAACTTTTCACAATTCCAGATGATAAAATCAAGTCTCACTCAGTATTTTTCTGTTGAATGTTTCTCTCAAAAATGCAAACAAATGGCAACTTTGAAACAGTCTGATTAATTCTGGTTGTCTGTGCTGAATCTAGAGTCATGTCATGCCAGTTTGCAGTGGAAGATCTCTTCACATTAGCTTACAGAACTAGCAGTGTCCTGGTCAAGGGCTCTCCCAAGGACAGCTGTTAGTTGAGAGCCTATTGATGAAAGGATGCTGTGATTGAAAATTGTACCTCAGATTGCTGCACACTTGGGCGTGGGGAAACTGAAAGACTCTCGATCTGCCCTGTTGAGCTCACCCTGTGGACTCGTGTGTACGAATGTTGCATTATGAGATGAGAGATCAGTAGCATTTTATTTTGGAGGGAACATTAGGCTGCACCCCAAAATAAATAATATAGGAGACTTAACATGGGTAGCCAACCTTGAACACCAGTTTGTCTATAATTGCGCCATGACAGAGGGAAGCACATTAGCATCATGCCTTGTTGCGTGAACCAACTAGTCAAAACAGTTGTAGCGCCACGCTTATTCTCAGTTTTTGTTACATAAGAGATGTCCTGTATGTTTTGCATGTGGATGGATTTTGAGTAAAAGAGAAGGTTTTCTTTGCACTAATGCCAGAACATTTTAGTACATTTTACTTTGCACTGCTGCTAGAAATCAGATGCTATGTAAAATATACAATACATTGCCTTTTAAAAATAATTTATTTGATAACAAATGGCAGAAATCATAGGCAAATCGGTGCTCATTCAAAAGTGACAGTCACGCATTGTGAATTATCAAAGACGCTATCTGAGAGAATTTGCCCATGATATATTTGGCATGCTAAATATTTGGACTTGTCAGTGATTCCTGCTGTGTGAAATGTTCTGACTGAAAATTACAATGGCGATGACCTACAGCCAATGAGAGAGCAAGATACAGGGCAGTGGGATGTTTGGGGGTTATAGACCAGAATCAGTATTTTAATAGCTATATTTACAATGATATCAAACATTTGCTTGACCAGCCACAACAGCAGCACATTCGTCAGAGCACACAATTCTTGCTCCCAGCATCTCCCAAACCACTTCCTGCAAATCAGTGCACAGACAATTTAGATCGCAAACTACTTGCGGGCTACCATTTTTTTAATAACAATTCCAGTCTTGCACGAGAACTCTGGTCTCACGCACGAGTTGTCTGCAATTCTTATTATTGTAAAGTCATGCAATGTGTAACCCACTGTCACAGATTCATCGTGCAATGTGCACACAGCAGCGACCGATTGCTATCCCAGATAGTCGTGCAGTGTGAAAAGAACAGTGGTCTGATGTCAGTATAATGAGAAGTGTCCTAAATCAGGGATGGGCAACTTCTGTCCGGGAGGTACCCTGATTAAAAACTCGCCTGCCTGTAGCTTGATTAGCTTGTTCAGGTGTGTTTGATTAGGTTTGGTGCTAAACTCTGGACAGTGGCCCTCCAGGACAGAAGTTTTCCATCTCTGTCCTAAATGATTGCATAATACTTTTATGTTTATTGGGTTTTATTAAGTTATTTCAAGTGATAAAATATGTCTAGGACCTGCTAATTCATACAATTTAATTAAATGTAAAAATCAATTAAAACTAAATTAAAAATCCATAAAATGATCCCCTGATGGGAACCCCTAAAAGGTTCTACACATCAATGTTATATATTTTGTTGACTTGTGTACTTACATTATCCCAAATGTTTCCAAGAATGTTTAAATCCAGCAATTTTAACCAGGACATGGACCGTGTTCATGCGTCGCCTATTAGTTATCCTTGATTTATTTTGTAGAAACCATGGAAACACCAAAGATGTTTTAATATATGATGTGTTTTATTAGAAAGGTGAGCAACTGTTTGGAGACATTCATCAACAGAAAACGTCTGGGGTTACGTATGTAACCACTGTTCCCTGAGAACAGGGAACGAGCGCTGCGTCTAGCTGATGCTATGGGGAACGCCCTCAGCGTGACTGGTGTCTGAAGCTACTATCGAATCACGGCAACGTTTTTGACCGACGTCAGCCCATGACGTCATCATCATGCGACCCGGAAGTATATAAGGGCGCTGTGCCAACACAGATACATCTCTTTCGTCTGAAGGGACTGTATGGCAGATAGGCCCTGAAGCATGGCAATGCGACGCAGCGCTCGTTCCCTGTTCTCAGGGAACAGTGGTTACATACGTAACCCCAGACGTTCCCTTTCGAAGGGAACTCTCGCTGCGTCTAGCTGACGCTATGGGGAACGATATACCAACGCCGCCATGCTGAAGGGAGTGTCTGCCTATTGGCAGTGACAACTGTCAACACAAGTAATTCACTGAAAAACCTGAGCGACTCCCCCTCAGGTCACACTGGGCTGACAGCGACAGCACTCCCTACGGTCATAGCCCAAGCTATGCCACTAAATGGAACCCCAAAGCACTGCGTGGGGTTCTATCTAGACTGCTCAAAGGCCTGGGACCACTACTTCAACAGAAGGGGTCCCTTTAAGGGAATGTGGCTAGGGGACCCGAAGGAGCCCCAGCCAGTCACTGCTCGGGAAATCAAATACCCCGAGTACCACCAGGGAGGCCTGACCTGGTGCCCTAAGTGTTATGGACACTTTGGTTTAGCCAACCCTGTCTGTTCACAAACAGAGCCTCTGGAAGGTGCCCAGGGGGCATCCAAACTAAGGGACTGAAAGACTGGCAGTCCTACTTAGCCCGGAACTCAGAGACGGGTCATCCTAGAGAGCAATACTCAGCGTAGCGCTTTACAACCCTTGCTAGCGAGGGGAGTCTGTCTGCTCAAATCAAGGATCTACCAGGTGCTTGTGTTTCAAAGCAGTAGGGAGGCCGGAGAGGCCTATGGACTGATCTAACAGGGAGGCCTCGAGAGAGGCCTGCGACTGCCTGACCAGGCTCAGGCGGCTGAGTACTCATAGACGACCCTCATTGAGGGGAGCAACTGAACCTGCCTGGCGGGTAACCTCCAGCTGTAGGCCCAACTACCACAAGTTCTAACACCGAGAACTGATAGCCAAGAAGTGCCTTACTTGGGAACTTCACCTTCAAGGAGGCCCCGTGGGCCTACTACCTGATAGCGGGATTTCCAGGGAGGCCTATAGAGGCCTACTACCTAACAGCACGCCCTGCTGGCAACCCGAGCATCCTGGCTCGGGAACCCATCCTCAGGAGGCCTAGCGAGGCCTACTACCTGATAGCGGATTTCCAGGAGGCCTATAGAGGCCTACTACCTAATAGCACGCCCTGCTGGCAACCCGAGCATCCTGGCTCGGGAACCCATCCTCAGGGAGGCCTAGCGAGGCCTACTACCTGATAGCGGGATTTCCAGGAGGCCTATAGAGGCCTACTACCTAACAGCACTCCTGCTGGCGACCCGAGCACCCTGGCTCGGGAGTCTATCCTCAGGAGGCCTTGTAAGGCCTACTACCTGACCTCAACATACACCATTTTTCAGAGCGTTCGAGCTCACCTTCAGGGAGGCCTAGAGAGCCTGCCAGTGAAGCATGCTAACTGCTGAGGTTACATCTTGTTTTCTCAAGGAGGCCTAATGAGGCCTACTACTTGACAGTCAGCTACGCAGGCTAGCCGAGCATCCTGATTCAGGAACTCGCCTCAAGGGAGGCCTATTGAGGCCTACTACCTGATAGCCAGCCTTTAGGGAGGCCTGGAGAGGCCTGCTACCTGTTTTGCACCTCGTGCTAACTGTTTCTTCAAGTGACTGGGTCCCAGGAACGCCTTAGGGAGGCCTGATGTGGCCTACTACCTGCCTCTGGGAGTGACCACAACCTGGGAGCTCACCCTCAGGGAGGCCTGGTAAGGCCTTACATTAACAGCAGGCCTTCAGGGAGGCCTGATGAGGCCTACTACCTGCCTCTGGGAGTGACCACAACCTGGGAGCTCACCCTCAGGGAGGCCTGGTAAGGCCTTACATTAACAGCAGGCCTTCAGGGAGGCCTGATGAGGCCTACTACCTGCCTCTGGGAGTGACCACAACCTGGGAGCTCACCCTCAGGGAGGCCTGGTAAGGCCTTACATTAACAGCAGGCCTTCAGGGAGGCCTGATGAAGCCTACAACCTGATAGCCGGCAGGCCATCTATCCCGATGCACACATCGGTCCTTACATCCAGTGAGGCCTGGTCGAGGCCTTCCAACTGATAATGCGCTTGTTCAAGAGGCCTATTTAGGCCTACAATTGACAGCCGACCTTCAGGAGAGCGTATTGCCCCTTTTTAACCTGATAGCCAGCTAGGCTAGCCGTACCTTGATGCCTCAGCATCGGCACCTGCCTTCATGGAGGCCTACCATCCTGATAGGCCTACCATCCTGATAGCCTGCCAAGCTAGAATACTCCTGGGACCAAACATCGGTACTCACCTTCAGGGAGGCCTGACTGAGGCCTTCCACCTGACAGCCGACCATTAGGGAGGCTTAGTTCGTGGCCTATACCCTGATAGCCAGCCGGGCTATTTTTTCCCCCGATGCCCTGCATCAAAACCTGCCCTCTCAGGAGGCCTGGTGAGGCCTACCTGATAGCAAGTCATGCTAGCTGCCCGGGAAACCTCCTCCGGAAGCTCACTAAAAGAAGCCTATTGAGGCCTTCTATCTGATCGCAAGCCTACTAGGGAGGCCTAATGAGGCCTACCACCTGCTAGCACTACTGTTAGCAATCCTCCAGCGAGGCCTAACTTTAGAGGCCTGCTAACTGGGAACAAACATTCACAATGTGTGGCCATGACTGCTCCATGGAGGCCTGCTGAGGCCTACCACATGATATAACCACCCATTGCTCTATGGGGACCCGTTCCAGGGAGGCTTGTAAAGCCTACAAGCTGTACGAGTTTTGTAAAGACGAGAGATAACCGCCAGAAAGACAAGCTGGCTGCTATTTAAACCAACGACTCTCAATGAGAGGAGGCTCACACATGCAGGGATGGAACAACAGGCTCAGATCCACGTCCAAAGGTGACGGTGCCTCAGCAACGCGCCTCCGTCATCCACATCCCAACTGACGCCATAGCGCTCAGTCCTAACAGAGACAAACTTAATCCACCCTGCAGTGGCTTAGGGAACCAAAGACACAAAGTAACCCTAAGCGGTAGACAAACACTCCATTCTCCCAGAAAGGTGTGCTACCGCTTAGTACTCCGCAAACATTTCAAAGAAAAGAGCGGCGGCCTAAACACTACTCTCACTATGAGAGGAGGCCCTTCTTCTGATACCCATGCGCAGCGCGCAACCTACACAGCCCAGAGCCTGGCGCTGTGCTAAGCCACTAATCCAGGGAAAGGACAGTTCTCTCTGGCATAAATACCCAACTCTATACAGGAACCGGGGGTCTGTAAGAAATACACCTTTTTAGTGTTCTATACAAAAAATGACCACTCTCACCTGCGGCATGTTGAGCGAAGACTCACTGTGCAGTTCTCACCACCATGTTCTACCGCCCCTGCACGCCTGAAAGGGGCGTTCTCACTGAGCCTGTCTGGGCGGGCCGTCAGAACATAGTTCTACTCATCATGGGCCCGCCTCAGGCCTGATGTAAGAAGCGCCTGGGAACAAAATTCATTAAAAGAGGAAAAAGGAGAGGGCTAGGATGTAACCGCCCTCAAGTGATCCATCACCCGCGCCGAGCGCGTTTGCCCTGGATCACTTCCCTCAGGTCCTTTCTCCCGCGGGACTCTCGTCTCCTCTGTGCCCTGCTCCTCCATGGAGGGGGGGCACGAGAGGAGACGCTTACCCTCTGGTCCTGCCTACGGTCCTCAGACCGTGAAGGACCAGGTCCCGCCTGCCTGGGTGCGGATCTCAGCGGTATGCATGTCCTAAATGCTGCTGGCGCTTCGCCTCCTGAACTTTCCAACCACCGCCAACGGAGGTGCCAAAAAGTTCAGTCGGCGAATCGGCGAATCGAGGAGAAAGCCCTTCTCTTTCTCCCCGATATCGGCCAGGCTCAGCCACAGATGCCTCTCCGTAACCACCATAGCCGCCATTGAGCGGCCGATAGCAGCCGCAGTCTGCTTGGTGGCCCGGAGAGCCAGATCTGTGGTGCGGCGCAACTCAGCAACCGCCTCAGGGGACAGCCCGGCCCCCTGGTCGAGATCCTCCAGCAGGTCCGCCTGGTACGCCTGCAACACCGCCATCGTGTGCAGGGTCGCACCAGCCTGACCTGCTGCCACGTACGCCCTGCCATTCAACCGCGAGGTAGTTCTCAGTGGTTTGGATGGCAGAGATGGAGCTCTTAGCGTCGATGCCCGTCCTGAGACGAGATAGTTCGCAAACGTCTCGTCTATGGGAGGCATCGACTCATACCCGTGCCTACCCATTCCCTCGACATCAGCGAAGCTTGCCCGCTGATGTCGGTGAATGCGGGCAGACAACGGGTTCTTCCATGCCGCCTGGACCTTAGTATGCAAGTCCGGGAGGAATGGAAGGCTCGTCTGAGGTGCTGGCCTATGACCGGGGAGAAATCGATCGTCTAACCTTCCACGAGCGACCTCTCCCCCAGCGCGCCGCCAGGGCAGCCTCAGCCTGTCCGTGGCGCGCTCCATAGCGTCCAGCAGCTCGGCGTACGCGGGACAGGGTGGCTGAGAGGGTCCAGGCTGGTCCTGGTCGCTGTCGCCACCCTCCTCAGCCATCTCCTGCCCGTCCCGAAGAGCACCCGCCGCAGAGCTCGGTGGAGAACTGTCATTCTCCACGTCAACCTGCAGGACGCTCGCCAGCCGCCAAATCGCCTGAGAGAACCACACCCTCTCCAGACGATCAGCGAGCTCCATCTGGGAGCCCCACGACGTGCGCCGCCGCTCCGCCTCAGCGAGCGCGGGACCCACATCGGCAGTCCCAGATGAAGTGCCCTCCTCCCTCGGGAAAAGGGCCAGACGAGAACGGAGCGTTCTCACGGGAAACTGTTCACAGTTTGCACAGGCAGCTCCCTCAAGAACTGCCTGTGCATGCTCTTCGCCCAAGCAGAAAACGCACAGAGTGTGTGTGTCTCCCGGTGTCAAAAACCTCTGACACGGGTCGACACACTTCCTGAAGCCCTGCTTCCTTTTCTCTGTGCGCTTCATTTTTCTTACCAGATCCGCAGATACCGCTTGCAAACAGACAGTCCCTGAAGACGAAGAAGATGTATCTGTGTTGGCACAGCGCCCTTATATACTTCCGGGTCGCATGATGATGACGTCATGGGCTGACGTCGGTCAAAAACGTTGCCGTGATTCGATAGTAGCTTCAGACACCAGTCACACTGAGGGCGTTCCCCATAGCGTCAGCTAGACGCAGCGAGAGTTCCCTTCGAAAGGGAACTAATCATTGTTCTCCAGCTCAACACAGTTACCGCGAGTACCATGTTTTACCGCCTAATATGATCTCGCTCACTGCAGTGTGAACAAATGTCTCATAGCCACGGCGAGCAACAGAGTAGCATAACTTTCAAGACACTCAAATGTATGTAATATGATAAAACAATGCTGCGTTCCACCACATACGCTGAATGTACACAATGAATATGATTTCTGTCTGAGTCCCGTCGGATTTTTTCCACCGGCTGTAGAGGTGAAGACAACAACTCGTCATCAAACTACGCCTTTGTTTTGAATAAGCGAACTCTAGCGGTGAAAATTACATATTGTACCTCTTAAGCACCTGACAGAACCCTTTAAGGTTTTATATAAAATCTATTCTTCTGGGTTAATTTCATTCATTGGCATATTGTATCAATTATGTAATAAAATATTTTACATGGCGCTGTTTTCAACAAAAAAATAACCAGATTTTAAACTACAAAAATGCTACTCTTTACAAAGTGACATCGCAACTACAGGCCCAGCAGCAGAATACAGCGTTTTCAGTCGATTTCGTGGATCTGTGTGAACGGGGATCATTTCGACAACGTTGACGACTGTTTATGAAACTTTTGAAAAATGCAAAAACTTAGTACATTGTTGTTTTGTAAACACACCCTAAATCTGTTGACAACTCTCGTAGACTCACTGTCTATTCTGTTGTATGAAGTATACGTCACTCGTCTTCATGCAGATGTGTTGTGTTGTTAACATTCACAACACAGAGCAAACATTATATATTCCTCATTGTTTATCATACCACTTTTGTCAGATAGATGCAATTTTCTCTCAAATGCACCAGCAGTCCATCTCAGCACTTAAGCTTTTGTTTGGCCATCCTCATTGTTGAGAGCTTTCACCTTAATTTACGAACATCTGAATAGATGTATGGAAGGTAGATGAATGGATGAAAGTTGGTCAAAGTAGACATCTAGTCTAAGTTAATGTCTTTGGAATTATCGCTGCAGTCTCTTGTGCTTATTTAGACATAATTTACTATTTATTCTGTTTCTGAGACACATTTAATTTCTTCTGCAGGAATATTTTACTACTGAGACAACCTTATTTGTGAGTTGAATATGCTGTCTTTTTCAGTCTTTACTTTTATAACATTTGTGTCTTTTGTCATGTCTCTGGTTATTCCGACTGCACAGCATGACATTATATATTAAACGGCATGAAACACAATGTTCCTGATGTGCTCATTTGATTAGAAGAGAGAGTGATGTCATTCTGCCAAATTTAGTTTGGTAATGGGATATAATGGAAAATAATGGGACTAGGAGAAAGCAAGGATTTTACAGTTTTGCTCATTTACCCATTGACCAACACTTTTGACATGTCCAGCAGTCATTATGTTAATTTAATGTATAACTTAATTGAGTAAGCTAGAACTGCACGAAGGTTGATGTTATATTCATACGACCTTGGCTGTACAATTGTAAATAATACAGTAAATAATGTATATTTTACTTGTGCATATAGTAGGGCTGGGTATTGACACATATTTCACGATTCGATTTTGATTCATAAGCTTTCAATTCGATATTGATTATTTTAGATGTATATCAGGTACAATACATGGCGCATTTTATCAAGGAAAACAATGGCAGTCAGTTGGTACTACATTAGGGGCAGCAGTGGCTCAGTGGTTCATGTAGATTGTCTACAAACCGGAAGGTTGGTGGTTCGATCCCCGGTTCCACCTGTCCAAGTGTCGAGGTGTCCATGAGCAAGACACCTAACCCCAGCTGCTCCGACGAGCTGGATGGCGCCTTGCATGGCTGATACTGCCGTCGGTGTGTGAATGAGAGAGTGAATGGGTGAATGTGAGGGAATATGTAAAGCGCTTTGGATGGCCATGGGTCTGTTAAAAGCGCTATATAAATGCAGTCCATTTACCATTTGTAAGTTGCTAGATAAGAAGCTAGATGTTTAACTTTATAACGTATTAAATATGGATATTTTTCTTACACAAATGCATTGTTTGTTTTCAGAAGGCCTTTATTAACCCCCTGGAATCTTGTGGATTACTTTTATAATGGATGCACTTTTTTGGGATTAAAATGTTCGGCTGCCATTATAAAGCTTGGAAGAGCCAGGACATTTTTAATATAACTCTGATTGTATTCGTCTTAAAGAAGAATGTCATAGACACTTGGGATGGCTTGAGGGTGAGTATACACTGTAAAAATAAAAGGTGCCTGGTGGAACCTTTTGGGGATCTTCACTTTGCCAAACTGGCAGAACCATCTGTAGATCCTCTAGGCACCCTTTACAAAGAGACAGTTCTCTAAGGAACCACCCAGGATTCCTGAGGAACCCTTCCTTTAGGAACCACCTTGGGTGCTTCAAGGCACCATTTCCCAATGTAACCCCTTACCCTCCCCTTCCATTCCCCCCTCCCTCACCCTATCTCCTTCCCCTCCCAGTCTCTTTCCCCCTCCCTCTTTATTTACTAATAAATAAAATTTATTTAATTTTTTGGACAAATTAAAAACTAAAACCATATGTAAAGCAAACATTGTTTATTAATAAACAACAACAATATTCGTAGAATAAAAAGTTCAATAATCATTTACATTGAATAGTCAATACTGCTATTAACATCTAATTCATGGAAGCCAATATATAATGTTACTATTGTTATACATTAAGAGTTTATTAAGAGTATATTGGCAAAACTGTAAATTATAAATATGACTATTACCTTACAACTTAGTACAAAATAGAATAATTCAAACTTTTTTGTGCCTCAGTCATAAGTTTTTCTGCAGTGGTCCCAAATCCAGTCAAAATTCTTCCATCCACATCAGTATCATATTTTGATTTTATTTCTGAACAAAACTGATTTGCATTTTTTTTTTTTTTAGAAATGACACTACTATATCAATATTTTTGGGGAACTAACCCTTTAAATTACAATCAAGGAAGTTTTATAATAATAAAGTTATAATAGTAACTTTACAATTATATTTCTACTCCAATTAAAAATGATAATGATTTTGTAATATGGTGCACATATTATGCAAAATGCTTCTCTCTAGAGTCATTCTTCTAGCTGACTTACAAGTTTATGGTCACTGAATATGGTTTTTCTGAGGTAAATGTGACATTACGTGACATTGTTTGCAAGATGAAAAACGGCGCATAAGGCAAGGGAAGCTGTTATATCTTTTATTTTACGTTATTTGTAAAAAACGTGTACGACTCCCATAAACACAGCATCCGTAGGGGCTGCCATTGTTGTCTTGTAGGCTATGTGACGTCAGAGCTCGTAACTGGGAGTGCATCGATCTAGTACGAGTTCACGGGTGGGAAGTCAGGGGTTTAACAGCCGTTCCAGAGCACTTTCACTGGTAGAAGGTTGGAAAAACACGGGTTAAGGGTTGCCTGGAACCGTGGCATTAGAAGTGATATTGGTTTGTAAAAATCTATTAAAATCAAGAAATCTTTATTTTTATTTTTTACCCAGCCCTATATGCAGTGGAACCATTCTCAGATTAGGAAGGACAGACTTCAAAAGTGCCGTTAGACTAAACACAGCAAGACAATCAAGCTGAAATGGAAAATACATATTTGAATAAACGTTTTTTTCTCTCAAGTCTATGATTGCAACAAATACACAAAATTGCTTTGTCAATGTCCATTTTTGCTTCTTTTATTAAACAGTTTTGGTTTGTTTTTTGACAAGAGTGCATAATCGCATATATATATAAGAGTAAAAATGAATAAAAGTATCACTTTAAAATACAAACATGCCATTGTTACCTCAAGGAGCCTCTTTTTTTACCTGATACTTAATATTTGTATCAATTATATGTAAACCAAGGTAGCCAGGTTCCTGTTCAATTATGTTAAATAATTGATTTGACTTTAAAACCAGTTAATTTAGATGTTACCATGGAATTTATTTTTAGGTTTACTGGCTTGCAGCAGACATCAAAGATTTTTGGATGAATCTTTTTTTTATTCTGCTAAAGCTCATGTATTCTATTGACCTGCTTTTCTAAATGCATATATAGAAGTCAGCATATGTGCTATTTTTCAAGAATTAAATCAGAAGCAGCTGTACTGTATTTTTCAGCACAGCAGTTCCATCACGCGTCATGATTGGGAATCCCTGGCATTTAAAGACATTTGAACACTGGGGTTTCATGAGACTTGAGGGCGCAGTGGGAATTGCCTCCCTGAAGGTGTGAATTGGGATGAAAATGCCAGGTTTAAGTTGTTACAGTGTACAGATGTTATGTGTGTTGTGAGTAGCTGACAAATTGGCTCAACATTACCTCTTTTGAACTACCAGTCCGGTTTAAGATCTATACACTACTGTCCTCAAATGTGTGACCCTTCTTAAATGCCAGGGACTCCCCACTATCAGATAACTGGAGAAGTCATTGAAAGGAGGGGCAGGCACTTCTCAGCAAATGCCAAACAAAGTCCAATAGATTTGATTCTATAATATGTTCGTAAAAAATAATAACACTTTTAAAGATGGGACACAGGGTCCTGTGATTGTAGCTCTGTGTATCTTTGTTTTGAATCTTACTAGCATTCTTTGTTGTTTAAACGGCTAAATATTACTTAATCCTCACCATCTATCACGTTAATCTGACACCACTAGTTTTTAATGTAAATCGCTTTCGCTAGTACAATACATTAGCAGTCACCTAGCCTGTTAATTTGTCATTCGTGCTTACTGTCTCTGTTCTCTCTTGCGCTCCATCTTTTACGAGCACATCAAACAACCGTGGTAAGTTGTAATCAATCAACAAACACGGTGAGTCATGGCATCCTCTCCTGTTATTGTTGCTTGCACTGCTTGTCACACGTTTAAGGTAGCCTTCTCCGTCAGCGGCGAGGGATTCACATGATAAATGCAGGGAAATAGTTAGGCTGATTCTGACAGAAGATTTCAGTGCATCTAAGCTTTAAATAGATGCAGGTAATATACATTTTAAATATTTTATACACAATAAAATATAAAATAAGTGTCCATGTCTATTCATCGTTATTCAAGACATTTTTATAACATGCTTTTTCAGTTGAAGTAGGTAGAAAAACATTTGTTTTATTTTTATGGTTTTTCTAGTGTCTGGGAGGCTCAAAGTGTGTAATAAGAACCTTCACATCTATTCTGCATCAGCGATTGAGAGAAAAAGCACATAAACATGGTGCACATCAGTTCTCCAAAACAACATGTTGAATAAACACTATATTGCCAAAAGTTTTGGGACACCTGCCTTTACATGCACATGACCTTTAATGGCATCCCATTCTTAATCCGGGTTTAATATGGAGTTGGCCCACCCTCAACTCTTCTGAGAAGACTTTCCACAAGGTTTAAGTGTGTTTATAGGAATTTTTGACCATTCTCTTCAAGAATCGCTTTTGTGAGGTCAGGCACTGATGTTGGACGAGAAGGCCTATCGGGATGAGGTCAGGACTCTGTGCGGGCCGATCAAGTTCCTCCACACCAAATTCGCTCATCCATCCAAGGTCTTTATGGACTGACGCTATGTGCACTAGTGCGCAGTCATGTTGGAACAGGTAGGGGCCATCCCCAAACTGTTCTCACAAAGTTGGGAGCATGAAATTGTCCAAAATGTCTTGGTATGCTGAAGCATTAAGAGTTCCTTTCACTGGAACTAAGGGGTCAAGCCTAACCCCTGAAAAACAACCCCACAACATAATCCCCCCTCCACCAAACTTTACACTCTTTTTTTACACTTTTTCTCTTGGCAATCACCAAACTCAGACTTCATATGCTGACCCGGCTCTGTGACTTTACGTGGCCAACTTTGTGGCTGAGTTGCTGTTCTCAATTGCTTCCACTTTGTTATAATACCAATAACAGTTGACCGTGGAATATTTAGTAGTGAGGAAATTTCACAAATGGATTTATTGCACAGGTGGCAACCTATCACGGTACCATGCTTGAATTCACTGAGCTCCTGAGAGTGACCCATTCTTTCACAAATGTTTGTAGAAGCGTCTGCATGCCTAGTGCTTTATTTTATAGGCCTTTTTCACAGCAGCGCCATCTTTGATTTTTAACGAGAATGAAAGCGAGGCTGTGAGGGATAGACATACATCTCTTCAGTGGTTGTACTGTTATTTAATGCGTTTTTGGGTTGTTCTGCTGATGAAACACTGCAAAAATATCTTTCCAAGAAGTTTTAGTGGACAAAAAACGTCTCAGGTTACTCGCGTAACCTATGTTCTCTGAATAGGGAACGAGACGCTGCGTAGTGACGCATTTGGGAACGCCCACTGGGTGTGCCGATTGTCTGAAGCCCTTATAGAATCACGCCAATTCATTGGCTGATGGCGCAGCGCCGCCCCCAAGCTCAACACCTTGAGCCTATACTAGCGCGCGCACGCCATCTTATCTCCAGATTTTTCTGCCGAAAAGAAAGCCTGTCGGCAGTACAAGGAGCTTGCAGCGACGCAGCGTCGTTCCTATTCAGAGAACATAGGTTACGCGAGTAACCTGAGACGTTCTCTTTCATAGGTTCACTCGCCGCGAGTGACGCATTTGGGAACGGTATACCAAACACGCCAAGCTAACGTGCTGCCGCATCTGGCACAAAAACGCCAGGAAAAATCCTGCATGGCTGGATTTAAGCAGAAAGAACATGCGAACCCGGAGCCATGTCAAGATCCAAACTATAAAACTTCACAAATGTGTGCGGAGAGGACCAACCTGCCGCTACACAAATGTCTTCTAAACAAACTCCCTTAAAAAGAGCCTGAGAGGCGGCCACACCTCTAGTAGAGTGTGCTCGAACGCCTAGAGGTGAAGGAAGTCCGCGACCTCATAAGCTAAGGAAATAGCCTCTGTTAGCCAATGCGAAACTCTCTGTTTTGAAGCGGCGAGCCCACTGCAGCCAGCTCCAAAACATACCAGTAACTGGCTAGACTTCCTCCAACCACCCGAACGGTCCACATATATCTTCAATGCCCGGACCGGACATAACAAGTTCAACCTTTCGCCCTCCGAAGAGGCAAAAGGCGGAGGGTGGAAAGAATGGAGGACAGTAACCTGAGCTAAAAAGAGGTTGACAAAACCTTGGGCACATAACCCGCCTGGGTCTTAAGGAAACCTTAACCAGCCCCGGAGCAAAATCCAAACAAGTCTCGCTAACAGAGAGCTTGTAAGTCCCCTACTCGCTTCAAAGAGGTCAAAGCCAACAAAAGAGCCACCTTCAGAGTCAGAATCCGAACTGGTGCTGACTCCAAGGGTTCAAAGGGAGCCTCCGACAACCCCTCCAGGACAACTGACAGGTCCCAAGGAGGAACAGTAGGGGCGACTGGTCTCAGGCGCCTAACCCCTCTCATGAAGGACGAAACTAGCCTCTGTCTCCCCAAAGGAATCTCGTCCGTCTCTCTGTGAGCGGCCATGGCGGCTATATACACCCTGAGCGTAGTGGCCGGCCGCAAACTTCTCTTGTAAGAACTCCAGTACTGAACCAACGGGGCAGTTAACTGGGTTCACTCTACGAGCCGAACACCATGTCCCAAACACTCCCCACTTCGAGGAATAGAGCTTTCTAGTAGAGGGAGCTCTAGCATTATCAATGGTCTCCTGGACATCTGCGGGAAGACCAACACTTACAGTGGGTGGCCCTTGATCGGCCACACCCATAGCTTCCAAATCTCTGGACGAGGATGCCAGATCCTGCCCTGAAGCTGGGACAACAGGTCTTTCCTGACTGGAATCTCCCAGGGGGAGGACTCCAGAAGAGGAATCAGCTCTGAGAACCATATCTGGGACGGCCAAAATGGTGCTACCAGCAGGAGAGACAGACCGCTCTGTCTCACCCTGTGCAGGACCGCCGGGATCAACTTGATGGGCGGAAATGCATAAAGTTTCATCCTTGGCCAAGGATGAGCCAACGATCCAGTCCCAGCGAAGCTGGGGGGTTTAGGGAGAACCAAAGTGGACACTGGGACGACTCTTCCGACGCAAAGAGGTCCACCTCTGCCCTGCCGAACCTCTCCCAAATCTGGGCCACCACTAGTGGGTTCAGCATCCATTCCCCTGACCTGAGTTTCTGCCTCGATAGAAAATCTGCTGCGAGGTTCAGGATCCCAGGAACATGGACCGCCCTGAGGGATAGGAACTTGTCCTGTGCCCACAGGAGAAGGCGACGCATGCCCGCTTCAGGGTGCGCGACCGCGATCCCCCCTGGCGATTTACATAAGACACCACCGCCATGTTGTCTGTCCTGACAATGACATGGTGCCCTATAAGGAAGGGAAGAAAGTGCCAAAGGCCCAGGAAGACCGCTCTTAACTCTAGACAGTTTATGTGCCAGGTTAGAGTCTCCCCCGTCCAGATTCCGTAAGCTGGCGGCCTTCAACACCGCACCCCAACCGGTGAGAGAGCGTCCGTCGTAATCATCTGACGACGGAATACAACCCCATGCTGACACCTCTCTGGAGAAAGAGAGGGTCTCGCCACACTGATAGAGCTCAAAACAACTGCGACACTCTCAGTAGGCGATAGGGCGATCCTGTTGATCGAGCCCCTGCAGACTTCATCCACCAGTGGAACGGTCTCATATGAAGCAGACCCAAAGGAAGCACTTGGGAGGCTGCGGCCATGAGACCTAGAAGCCTGCGACAGGTCCCGACAGACACATGCTGGCCGAGCACGAAGCGGGCCAGACATGTCCTGATGCTGGAAATCCGGGCAGGAGCCAACCGGGCCTGCATTGACACGGATTCCAGACAGACCCCTAAAAAGATGGTCTGCTGGGACGGTATGAGAACACTCTTGTCGGTGTTCACTCTTAGGCCAAGAGACTGGACATGGCGAAGCACAATGTCCCTGTGACGGATTGCCAGCTCCTTGGACTGAGCCAGAAGGAGCCAATCGTCCAGATAGTTGAGTATACGGATGCCCTGGAGCCTCAGCGGGGCCAGCGCGGCATCCATGCACTTGGTAAAAGTCCTTGGCGCTAGAGCAAGACCAAAGGGGAGTACTTTGTATTGAAAACCTTCCTCGAAGGCAAACCTGAGGAACTTCCTGTGTCGAACAACCTGAATATGAAAATAAGCATCCTTCAGGTCTATCGACACGAACCAGTCCCCTGCACGAACTTGGGCAATGATAGACTTCAGTGTAAGCATCTTGAAACGCCCTCTGATGAGGGAGAAGTTCAAACGACGCAGGTCTAGTATAGGCCGCAAACCGCCGTCCTTCTTCAGAACCAGGAAGTAACGGCTGAAAAACCCCTGTTCTACCTCCGTAGGTGGAATTTCCTCTATCGCTCCTTTGAGAAGGAGGGAAGATAGTTCCTGTTGTAGAACAGAGGCCTCTGAGACGCTGTTTACTACAGTTTGGAGGATCCCGTTGAAACGGGAGGGCTTGCAAAACTGAAGTGTGTAGCCCGACCGAATCGTGCGAACTACCCATGGCGATACCCCTGGTAGACATTCCCACTCGCGAAGAAAAGAGACAGAGGAAGCGGAGTGGTGAGGTGCAGAAAGCATACCTGTTTTGCTGAGGTGAAGACTTGTTGGACCTCGGTGGGGCACATCTGACCGCAACGGAGAGCCCTTGGCGTCCGGATGCGGAGAGGAACTTCCTGGCCTGGGTAGATGAAAGAAGGTTGGCCTCCTGGAGAAAATCGACTGTGTCTCCTATACAACGGGCGGCGCGTTAGGCTCGACGGACGTAAGGGGAGAAAGTCTAAAACGCTCTCCTTTCTAACGCCGGAGGTGAAAAGGGAAGAGTCAATTCCGCACATCGAGACGCGCTGGGCGGCGAATGTGACGGGTGTGGACTCAGAGAGCAGCCAAGGGAGGGCAGAAACGCTTGCGCGGTCTGACCCTGTCCTGCACGCCGGACGCTGCTCTCCTTTTTCTGACCAGAGGGTCAGGAATGGCTCAGGGGAGCCGGAGCGTTCTTGGGTCTGCCACCAGAACGCTTAGGCTCGAGCACGTCTATGAGGCCTCTGGCGCGGGAATGGACGGCCACGAGCTCCCAAACTGTAGCAGGTGGGAGATGACTCTGGTCACTCCTTCCGCAGGGAAATCCTCCCGCGGGAAGGGCGCTCTCTAGGCTGGGAGGAGGAAGTAGTAGGGGAATCCTCGTCCTCCTAGGCATAAACTGCCTAAAAGCAGCTGACTGGGATTTGGCGGCTCTGAATTTTTCAACTACCGTGCTAACGGCCTCGCCAAATAATCCGGACTGGGACATAGGAGCGTCCAGGAGGAAGACCTTCTCCTTGTCACGGATTTCTGTTAAATTCAGCCAAAGGTGGCGCTCAGCGGCCACCGACCCAGCCATCGAGCGTCCAACAGCACGCGCAGTATGTTTAGTGGCCCTAAGAGCCAAGTCCGTAGCTCTACGAAGCTCCTTAACGGCCTCAGGAGTGAGGCCGCCGCCTCGCCCAAGTCCTTCAATACATCCGCTGATAGGCCTGGAGAATGGCCATCGATGAAGGGCCAGACCAGCCTGACCGGCCGCGACGTAGGACTTTCCGATTAACGCGAAGTGGTCCTGCACGGTTTAGACGGAAGGAGAGGCGTGACTTCCACGTGGCGGCCGAGGAAGGAGA
The DNA here is from genome assembly GCA_023029165.1 of Gobiocypris rarus. Lineage (NCBI taxonomy): Eukaryota > Metazoa > Chordata > Actinopteri > Cypriniformes > Gobionidae > Gobiocypris > Gobiocypris rarus. The sequence continues at coordinate 35,431,904 of CM040921.1, read as the reverse complement.
GAGATGCGACGCCAGCGTATCCTCGACTGACGGAACGGTAGAGTAACCGTGCTCCACTGAACCAACTAGGTTGGTGAAGTCAGCGCCGCCGCGTTAGTCAGTCGGGAGGAGAACGGCTGTTTCCAGGATCTAGATATCTCATTATGTAGATCAAAAACGCGGCAGCTTTCTCCTCGCTGGGCGAGCGTTAGAACCACTCAAAAACCTCTCATCGAGTTTGGAGGTTTGAGACTCGTGAGGTTCGTCAGGCCAGTCGATCGCGAAGCTTCGTGGCACGCAAGCACGCCAATAAGCTCCGAATAGGCCGCTGAAGGCCGCGCTCCTGGCCGCTGGGCGGAGAGCGCATCAAGTGAAACAGGCCCGAAATCCTCGGAGTCGGACGCTGTAGTAAACACGACATCATCCAGACCGAAAGAAACGGCATCGCGTGCTTCCGGGCTAGGCATCATATAGTCGTGAACATACTCGACTGGCAAACGCACGTGCTCGGGAGAGGGAGGGAGAGAGAGGGGAAGGCCCGTCTGCTCGCACTCGACGTCCTCGAGCTCAACATCCGAACCCCAGGCCGCGGATCCGAGGGAGGCCTCGGCCGCCTCTGAAGCGCGGCGGGGGGGAGCGGATGATTCCTTCTCAAAAAGCGCGAGCCTCGTACGGAGGGTTTTGAGAAGGAGATTTTCACAAAATCTACATTTCGAGGTGCCGCGCGTGAGCAAAACCCATGCACTTAACGCACTTACCATGCGGGTCGTCACTCGAGATAAAGCGAGTGCACGGCGGGGGACAACGACGAAACTCCATCGCACTTCACGAAGAGGAGAACAAAGTTCCGCTATCCGAAGTCGCTGAAGTGCAAAGGTGATAGTAAAGTAGTAGTTTTGGGTCAGAAGAATCGCACGAAGGGAGCGATGCTACCACTTCGTGAAGGCAGAAAAATCTGGAGATAAGATGGCGTGCGCGCGCTAGTATAGGCTCAAGGTGTTGAGCTTGGGGGCGGCGCTGCGCCATCAGCCAATGAATTGGCGTGATTCTATAAGGGCTTCAGACAATCGGCACACCCAGTGGGCGTTCCCAAATGCGTCACTACGCAGCGTCGAGTGAACCTATGAAAGAGAACTCCAGATAACATGAGCTGTGGAAAATGATAAGTGATTTATGAGCTTTATACAGCTTTTTACAGTGGATGCCATTGAAAACACGGTAAGTCTTACCCTCACAGCCTCGCTTTCATACCTGTTATGGCGCTGCTCTGAATAAGGCCTATACACCTGTGGCCATGGAAGTGATTGAACCACCTGAATTCAATGATTTGGAGGGATGTCCCAATAATTTGCCAAAATAGTGTATATTCACAATACAAGTCCTCGATTAGTACAAGAGAGTTACATTGCATATATATATATATATATATATATATATATATATATATATATATATATATATATATCGTACAGCTGGTACAATCGTTGTTCCTGTTCAGATACTCAGGTCATTGTTTAGCTATAGAAACAGCAGACTGAGTAATACATCAGTGGGAGAGAGAATTTGTACCTGTGAATTAGCTTTGAATTTCTCTGTAATAGATGACAAGAGGCATTTCTTGTACACTCTAAAAAATGCTGGGTTGTTTTAACCCAATGTTGGGTCAAATATGGATTAACCCAGCAATTTGGGTTGTTTTAACCCAGCGATTGGGTTGTCTTAAGCAAATATTCAACCCAACCGCAGGGTTAAAACAACCCAATCGCTGAATTAAAACAACCCAAATTGCTGGGTTAGTCCATATTTGACCCAACATTGGGTTAAAACAACCCAGCATTTTTAAACCCATTCGCTGGGTTAAAACAACCCAATTGCTGGGTTAGTCCATATTTGACCCAACATTGGGTTGTTTTTTATCCAGAATTTTTTAGTGTATGATTGTTCTTTGTATATGAATCTGCGTAAGACATATTTGGGTGATCTTGTGCTTGTTGGTGATGTCGATGTGTCACATGTTTGTGATTCAGAGTATGCATGGAGATTGGCACTGTATATATACTATGGTATGAAGAAAAGAGCATCTGCCATGCTATTGTGATTCTGTGGAAATATTGTCTGAGAGGCCGTGTATTCCCTAAATAAACTTGAATTGAATAACAAATAACCAAAAACCTGCACCCTTAAAAATAAAGGTTCCAAAATTTAATTTTCACAGTGATGAACCCTTTTCTGGTCTTATTTCCAATATAAAAGGACCTTTTATGGAATCTTACATTTCATTTTTTTTTTTTTTAAAGGTCCTTCATTGAACCATCATCGCCAGTAAAACCTTTACTTTTAAGAGTATAGATATAATAATCATCAACAAAAGCTCAAGCATACATTTTCGTCTGGGACTAGCCTTAAACCTTGTCTGTGATGTGTTATATTTGCTCTCTTACAATGGGCTTCATTTTCAATTTACCCGTGCCATTTCTACATGATGTGTGAACCAGGAAAGCTTGTCTCCCTGTGTGCACCAGGACAAATCGACAGGCCAAATCTGAGCAAACAAACATCAAAAGTGTGATTCAATTCCACAGTTTTTCATTTTTTGAACATTCCTTGTCTAGCTTCTAGATATGCAATGAACAGATAGCTTAGATATGCAGTGCAATTTGATGCCATAACACTGTTACATTTCAGCCTTGTACCCTTGGACCTTAAATCCCTGTCAGATGTTCAGGTATGTGAATTATTAGCATACGAAAGAACATGCAATTTACATCAGGTAGACAGGTGCGAGCTAACATGCTTTATATTTTAAGGTTATAACCTCTTACTTCATGCGTCATTGAGATAGATCCTTGTGCAGCACTGACCCGAGGAATATATCAATACATTATTGAGTAGCTCATTAACCTAAAGTTCAACCCAGCCACTGTTCTATGAAAAACATCATAAGAATGCAAACTACATTGTATATTGTCACACTGCATGGCCTGTTTATTGTATCTATAAGGGGATGAGTGTTTTAGGTCCATAAAAGGAGCAAAGCCAATAGTCCTAACATGGACTAAAATCCACAATATTTTGTAGATAAAAATAAATCATGCATAAATTCTTACATTAATTCCAATGAATGAGTTGAATGAATGATTCCCAATTAAGATAAAGCACAAAGATTTTCAGGAATGAAAATTCCGCAACAGTTTTTCTTTCTTTTGACCCTTTAGGAAAAGGTCACAGAGAGACAGATGAGCAGCTTTCTTCAGACTGAGGTTATTGTGCAAGTTTTATTTAAATGCACACAGATGCACTGCATTTTGATGTTTAAAATTCATAACAAATGCATGATCATATATCATGCAACACTGCTTGTTGTAAATAAAAAAATATTTATGATGTTTTACAAGAAAATACTCTTTCAGTTTTTCTAATTTAGTGACGACAATGCATACCCTCTCCCAAAAAAGAACACAGACGCAGTGCGTGCATCATTTCCATAATGACCAACACAATCTACGAGAGCAGTGCAAATTAGCGTCTGGTTTAAAATGCTTTTTTTTAGCTGTAAATAGTGGTGCAAATACCAGTGCAAACCTCAGTAAATCACCTTGCATGATATATTTAAATACTCTCCTCCCATAAATTTTGTGTCTGAAAGGGAAACTCCTACAAATGCATATGCAATAAGGTCAACCGCAAAAATAACTGTCCGCGCCTTTTCAGCGCTAATTTTTCACGGTGTGTCTTTAGTACATACTAGTTTTTTTAACGGCAAAAGAGGGTGTTCACTGGCGTGAGCTGTGAATTTGGCCCTTAGTCTTCTGCAGAACACGAAAGAAGATATTTCTAAATATGTTTTCGCAAAACAATGCCATAGAACCATTTTTAACTCCATTGTTTAAATCTTTTGCATCCACATAAGAAATAAAGTCATACAGGTTTGAAACGCCATGAGGGTGAGTAAATAATGACAGAATTGTCATTTTTTATTGAAGTAAACATTTTGTAAAATGTCCATTGTCTTATTTTATTTTTTGAGGCTGGTTTTCAGAGCACAAACGAAGCGACAGAGCAAGCCTGGACAACTGGCAGTTTCTCAGTCGTCTTCACCTCCATCACACTATCCGCCTTGTGTTTGACGATGTGTTAACACATGATCTCTGGTGCTATGGCATCATCTGACCTTTCCTTTTTGTACATTGTCCTCATTTAAGAGGACCATCAGTGTTGACTTTAGGTATTCAGTGCAGCGTCAAAGAATTATTGAGACTCCTGATTCGTCAATATGTTTACAGGCAAAGAAGGGCTGTATTAGTAAACAGCCGGCCATCGCTCTACATAATTACCTCTGGATGACGAGGTAAACAACCAAATTAGCATTGGATATTTCTCTCTGATTTTTTAAGCAAGGACAACGTAAGAGGAAGTATTGCTGCCAGGGTTTTGACAGTGCAGACCTATTTTAGCCTGTAATATTCAGCAGAATGAGTAATACACCCAGTGTGAACCATTTATTTCACTGGAAAAATGTCAAACACCCTCACGCAAACACTGTATATTTATGATTCTGGCCTTCAGGCTGAGTTACAGGCTATCTTGGACTACCACCAGCTCAGGTTTTTGTGTTACCTAAGTTGTTGCTTTTGAAATACTGCCACGGCATCAGAATTGCCTTTGTGACTAATGACTGACTGGAAAGAAAGAAGTCGCAAACACGAAATTCCAAGTCTCTTTTTTTGTCTTTGTTCTATAATGGTTTCTCTCAGCCCTCTTACAGGCGAGCATAAAATCTAGACTCTTTTGATACTGTTGTGGTGTTTTCTCAGAGGACCTGTGTGCCATTTAGCTTCTGTTTCTTTTGCAGTGTGTTTTAAATAAGCAAATCAGAGTGTGACAAATCCACACAGATATCCAGTCTTTTGTCTTCACTTCTTCAGTCCCCAAACCCCGTTAACAGGATTCAACAAATCTTGAGAGCACTATGGAGAGAGTTAAACTCTCAAGGGATGGTGTGAAGCTGTGAATTTGGAGGAGTTTCAACTGGAGCAGATGTGCAAGGACTAATGCACGTTATTGATGCTCAGATTTTCTCTCTTCGCTGCCCTTCTGTTTTGGTAGGTTGTTTCCTAAATCCTCATTCAGTTGTTTTCTCACTTACTGCCTTTCCTTTTTCTACTCTGTCGCCCCTTTGCAGTTCCCGTTTTTTTCCTCCCACACTGCCTGTGTCACCTATGCCTAACACCTCCCGTGTTATCATTAATAGTGGCATATCTATATTTGTTTGCCCTGATACATTTTTACTTCCCTCTGAGGAATTGAATTAAAATCTCAAGCTTTCAGTTGAATTTTATCTTGTAGCTCTGGGCTTTAGGCTAAACTGTTGCTTGCTCACAGTATGATGTCTCCATCTCAACGCAAACAAAAAAATAGATGTGAAATGGGCACATAAGCCCCACGGAGATATGGTAAATACCAGAGAAAAACATCTTGGTAATCCTTGCCCTGAGTGTCGCTTTCTGGCATTGTCTCATATCTTTGAGAGAGGCATGGCTGCCTGTGTGTGTGTGTGTGTGTGTGTGTGTGTGTGTGTGTGTGTGTGTGTGTGTGTGTGTGTGTGTGTGTGTGTGTGTGTGTGTGTGTGTGTGTGTGTGTGTGTGTGTGTGTGTGTGTGTGTGTGTGTGTGTCTGTGTGTGTGGGCATGTTTTTGTGAAATATCAGGACACAAATGTGTATAATGACATGGGTATGACATAGGTATTACAAAAAGAGGGTGAAATATGAGGACGTTCCCCATGTCCTCACTTTTCAAAATGCTTATAAATCACACAGGATGAGGTTTTTTTCACAGAAAGTAAACTGTGCAGTCTCCTGTGATGGGTAGGTTTAGGGTCAGGGGCAGTGTAGGGGGATAGAAAATACGGTTTGTACAGTATAAAATGCATTACGCCTATGGAATGTCCCCACATTTCACAAAACAAACATGTGTGTGTGCGCGCAGAGACACTGTTTGTGTGGTGTGTACTTTTGATTGTTGTTTAATTTAATATATATAAACTATATAATAGATATGAATAGTTTTTAATCTCTTAGGATATTTGACATGCACATAAATAGTCCAACAGTTCTGTAATCTGGCATTGCTACAAATTGAAATATTGTAGTCCCTTAGTCTCAGCTTCAAGCTGCGGTCACACTAGACTTTGAGCATGTGACATTTTTTTCGGACACTGCAACTGTTGTGATATGACATCGTCCTCTGAAGTGTATTTTTGATAAACTTGAATTTAGCATTTAACAAATAGGAATATAGCGTCAAATATAGGGTGCAACAGGGCTATAGACACATTTTAGGAAAAAATAGCTTTTCACTACTCCCAAAGTGTAATATTGCAAAAAAAAAAAAAAATTATATTAAACATTGGTGAAGCAACAGATTTTGTGTGGAAATAAATCACAAAAGTAGTTAATTTTGTTTAAAAATCGTACACATGTATGAGGTGGTGCAACGCTATCTCACGACCAATTCGTACATATTTTACGAGGTGGCTATTTCGTACGAATTTGTACGACCTCATTCATACGAATGCGTACGTTTTGCCTAAACCCCAGTGATGGGTAGGTTTAGGGGCGGGGTTGAGCTAGGTAATTCGTACGAATTCATACGAATTTGCCAACTCACAAATATGTACGATGAAGTTAAAATCGCATTTAATTCGAACGAGTGAGGTCGTACAAATTTGTACAAATTAGCCACCTCGTAAAATATGTACGAATTGCCGTGAGATCGGGTTGGGTGGTGAGGGGGCCTTTTACCCCCAGCAGTTCAGGAGTTTCGAAGTCGTCATCTGATTGGTGGAATTCTACAGGATTTCACGCCATGGACTCTTTAAAATACATCCAACAGTTTTCCACGCTGGTCTGTAAAGACATCAACATTACATTTTCACACCCTTAAACAGGACGCTGAACAGAATGATCTGTGATTGTGATTGGTTTACATTCAGACGGCCTCTGGATGTTCCTTGGCCAATGAAAGCTGCTATTGAGTACAGACCTTCTGCCTTCATTCTATCATTCAAGACTGTAGTGAGTTAGCTCAAAAAGGAATTAATAATAATTATTCTTAACTTATGATTATTCATTATGATTAATTATGAATATTTGAATTTGAATTTAATGAGATGTAGCTACATTAACATTACAATCAATCAGTTCATCCTGTGAACAGTCAGTATTGATTATTAATTAACTCTAAGAGAAGGGTATTTTCATGGCCACAGACAAATAATTAGCATTTACAGCTCTTAAAGCGTGTGACAAAATCAATAATTTAAGTGACAGTTTGTTTGCAGGTAGGGAGTCAGAACCAGATATGTATTGTGCACAATTTTTATCAACTAAATCACAAACACAACTAAACTAACAGAAATGCATACATACAGAACTTACAAACATCCGGGCATACTGTTCAGAAAGTCTTGATAGTTTGGTCCGATGGTGTTGAAGCTGCAATCGATTTCTTCTGCGTTGACTGAAGAAGATATGATAAACTTGCATGGTATAGTTTGTGGTAGAGCAAGTTGCATGTGGCTTGCGGTGTTGGGCCTGCCAGCCTGTGGCCGTGTGATCGGATCGGGTTTCTGGTTCCACACACTTACATGGCTTGGTGTGTGTGTAGGCCTGCCAGCCGGGCTGGCTTGGCCAGTTGGGAGCCAGCAGATGTGTGTCGGTCAAGAGAGAGAGAGCCGTTGAAGAGTGTCTCTTTTTAAAGTTCTGGGACAGGTCATACCCCTCAAATTTACCAGTGAGGAAGGCCAAATCTTCCAAGCGGGAAGATTCCTCTGTTGGAGATTTTATGTCCCTTTGCATGTGCAGCTGGATTGGTTGCAGATGAAGCAACTATTGAAGATTCTTGTAATACTAATATGTTGCGTAGCTATCGACACATCATATGCACAATCATTTCAGTCTTCAAAGTACAAATTTATAGAGACCAAACATGGCATAGGTGAGGTTACATTGATCGTTGGTTCTATCATGAAATATGCATAAAACAAAAATACCATACAAAAACATTACAAGAGACAAGCATAAAGCATTTAAAGCATATTTGTTTAATGTAACAAGTAATTATGTGTCTGATTTGTTTCAGTCGTTACAAGACAATAGAGTAGTGCAGGTATGACGTCAGAACCTGAAGTCTAATTCGCCGCTGGTTCCATTCTCATTCTCATTCTCATTTTTGTTATGGGTGTATGTAATTTACAGCAGAGAATAGTCAAGTTGTTTTTTGGTTGTTAGTCAAAATGTTTACCACAGGCTTTATTTTACACAAAAACTCCATTATGAAACCCCATAGGAAAATCTTGAAGGAACCATTCAAGATTTTCATTGTTTAAATACGATTACATGAAATCACATGTATTGGCAAAAACACCAGGATTTTAAAAAAATTTCATTCGCCAATCAATTTTCAGATTTCAGATTTTTTTTAAACAAACTTTGTATAAAGGTGATTCTCATGTATGTTATGAAAGATATAACGGAATGAACTGATATATTTAACTTTTTGCATGTGGGTAAAATGGCCATACATCAATACAAAATTTGCATTTTAGTGTGTTCTTGGGGCAACATTTAATGAAAAAAGAAGTGTATAATTGGCAACATTTTCATAATGTTTCTAGGAATATTGATATGTAATTTATTTCCCTATTCACTTGTCGTGTCTCCCAAAATGCCTGATAATAATTGAAGTCCTCTGGGTGTCCTCTACAGTGGACATGTATGAAATCAGTGCCCTGTTTTTAACAGAAAGTCATATTTTGATTAGAAACCCCACAACATTTTTCAGAGATGTTAAATAATTGTTTGTCGATTTAAATGATAAATACAAAGCATTATAATTATTTCCATAAGAGTGCTACATTTGATCACTAAAGTAATGTCAGACATTTTTAAAAACCATAGAGAAGTTGCTGTCATGGTGAAACCTCCAAACATTTGGTGTCTCTGAAAGGCCCTGAATGTGCTCTTTACGGGACATGTATGGTGTCAGAGAAATTCACTAAAATATAATGTCCACTGCAGGAGACAAAAGTCTATTCCTGGGTCCCAGGATATACAGGACATAAGACACTATGCATGTTCTTTATCAAAAAGGATATGGAAAGCCTGTCTTATTTTTGTACTATTTTATGCCTGTCTCTAAATAAGGTTGTATATTAAATTAATTAAATTTCTTTCATGTTACAATACATTAAAAAAACTCACAATGTAATAACTGCACGTTATGTAATGCGTATTACATTATTATTAAAATACAATGTTCATAATGTAATAACTATCTCAAAATGTAATAAAATATTGAGCTCATAATGTATTACATTAAAAACTCAACAAAAACAGACCTAATAATAATATAATATAATAATTGCATGAATTAAATCTGTTGCATTTAGCAGCTAGTTTAAAACTGCATTTAGATTTTTTAAAAATGAATGTAAAGGATTTTTTTATGTTAAAAGCACAGTTTCGGTGAGTTTATAATGTAATACATTTCTCATGATGTAAAATTTTTATTATGTTAAGAGCTAAACAATGTAAGCTATTACACTGAGAAAATTATTACATTATGAACATTTTACTACAATAATAATGTAATATATTATGTGCATTTATTACATTATGAGCTACAGACCTTTTTAGAAGGCTCATGTGATGGAACTCTTCATCTCATGCATGCGTAAAATATCATTATAATGCTATTTATCAAAATACTGTCCATTACTTGGGTGTAAAACTTTTTAATTAGCAAATGACTGAGTTTAATTACAAAATTACTGAGTGCACCTTTAAGTAATGCATGCCGTCTCCCCCCTGCGCAGTCGCAATGGTTTGCTCCACACCAGCCGGCGCTGTTGATACTGTCGAGCCGCTGCTTTCCTCAGTCACTGCGCCGCTGACTGCTCCTCCTCACTCACTAGCTCTTGTTGCTCTTTCTACATTTTTGCTCTCTGACATTTTCACCGGTGAGTACTTTCTTTTTATTTTCTCTTTTCTTCATCTTTACCTCTTTTCCACGTCCTCTTTTGATTTGAGAAGTACTTGAATTTTGTTCTTCTTCTTAATTCAACTGACAGACTGTTTTTAATGTTTTACCTTCTTGGAGAGGGGGAACGTCAGGTTAACTTTGGTTAACATAGGCAACTCTTTGAGTGTATTCGTTTCTTTATTTTGTATGGGAGCAAGTGCTGAACACGAATTTGTTTTGCTTTTATTTTTATTTTTTGTATTTATCAGTTGGACGTTTACATGCTGTTCCTGACAAATTACTTCAATGAGAACATTTTTCTTTTGTGTTTTATTTTCTCAGTTTTGAGAGAACAGTTATGTTTCAAAGATGTGGAGCGAAGGTTTTTTTTTTTTTTTTTTTTTTTTTTTTTGTATTGATCAAAAACATTTTTTTTTTCTGTGCGGACTGATGTGATGTCAGTGTGTTTTGGAGCGCGTGTCAATGCAGCGCAGCGCGCGACTCCACCACTGCAGATCTCTGCGAACATTTAAACACGCCTGGACTGTTGAATAACACCCTAGATCTGCTATCCAACACTAGTTATCCATGCTATGTACTGAGAGACCACAATTGTGGACATGCTGCGCATATAGGTTGACATGATTTAGTTTATTGAGGTCTGTTTTCCAGGGGCATTCCACGAAATGTGTGCTTTTTCTGTTTTAAAAAGCTGATAAACATATTTTTCAAGATCAATGCAGCATTGTGCCATGTCAAGTAGTTAATGCATGCTGGTATACACTTTAATTACTGAATGCTTTTATAAAAGTGACATATTTTAAGTTTATATGTTGGTATGTCTACAAATATTTAGTGTTACATACCCTATATCACCTATAAAAGAATATGGGGGAAATGGCCAAAAAAATGTGTTGGTGTTTTAGGAAAATGCTGTAATAACACATTGTAAAATGTGGTGTCATTATTAAAGTCATGTTTACATATATTAGCACTAGGGACAGCAAAGGCACCCTATTTGTGGAATGACCCTTCAAGCATGTTGTGAAATTGCTTCTGTGAATTACTGGCTGTGTCTCAAAATGAAGTGAGCTATCTACTTAGGCAGCATTTTTGGACATAGCTGACTGGAAACAGGCTATACGATCCCAAAAATGCAGTCTATGGGTCACCTTGTTTTACCATGTACAAGATTCTTCAGTCAGCTGTAGATTTTAATTGCATCTATGCAACAGTTTAATCTGTAGAAGACGTAACTGGGCTAATAAAGGTTTGTGATGTGCAGTGGTTTGAAGTGCAATGTCCCTGAACTAAAAAAAAAAAAATATATATATGTATATATATATATAATATAAAATATGCACACACACACACATATATATTCAGAACTCGTTTAAGGATATTTTTGCTGGTCATTTTTGACCTAAAGCAGCATCACTGAACACAAAATATATATTTCTGCCCTTGGTGCCACTTAAGTTGCCACACAACTTTTTTTGGAGGTCACAACAAACAAGAGTCAAATGTTTTCTCCTGTCTCTTTCAAAATCTCATGCTTCTTGTCTCAATACATAAATGCACTCACTTGCTTCTCCTGAAAGTCCTCAATGGCTCCATATGGTCTTTAGTGCATGCACTTTCACTTCAAAAGTCCATTATTGCATGTGTCCAGGTATACTTTTTGCCATTTAGCATTAAGAAAGCATACAGTTTGACCTTCCAAAAACAGTGAAGCACTTTAAGCCATTTTTTGGTACTTTTCTACAGTAATGCTTTGTATTGCTCATGCCGTCATATTGATGCACTTGTATTTTTGTTCATGAAAGAGTTTGAAGGACACTATTATCTGTAAGTTGTCATGGCATTAAAGGAAATATTCTGGGTTAGGCACATCTTAACGTCTTTGTCAATAAGTTACATAGAGTATTCCTTTAAGGCAGAGATGTGACCATGTACAGTTTTTTGGGGGGGAATTTTTGTTGTTTGGTTGGTCCATTACGGTCTTCCTCCGCTTGTACTGCCGTTAGCTTATCTATGGCATTTGTTGCTTACCTCAAGGACATCCAACTCAAGTTGACCACTTACAGCAACTGAATTCAAATGACAGAATACAGCGACAGCACTAAAAGTGAAGCTCTAATAAAATAATGGGTCCATGCTTTAAAATTCAGTTAAAATCTGCACATTCAGACAAAATTCCCAGAGCATACATGTTTGAAATGTAGTAAAATATGTTTGTGCAAAAAAGCAGTATTCAGAATATGTGATTAATCCTGGGAGAAAATCATGCAAAAAGCTCTAGTACCAATTTGAACAGTTTACCAATTAGTAGGGGTGTAACAATACATCGTGTCACAATATATCACAATACAAAAATGCAACAATATGTATCGTGGATAGTGACGATCTGTATTGTGTATAGTTCACCCAAAATTAAAATAGTTTTTTAGTGTCAGTACTACATTAAAATTATATTTCTGGGTCCTGATAATGCTAAATGTGTTATGTTAACAGTAAAAAGAGTCCTACTTTATTTTAAATATATCTAGTCAGTGACAGAGTGCATATTTGTCTAAAATTATTTTGTATTTTCAGCTTCAGAATCATGAATATTTGTATTCTGGTGTGATCATCGTCCTGTGCATTGGGTCAACAGCACCAAGTCCACCACCAGTGTAATACCAAATTTAGCATTTTAATCAACAGTTCCCTTTCGAGGGAACTCACACTGCGTCGGAACGACGATTTGGGGATGCTCCCTAAGCATCAGCGAATCTGAAGTCTGAATAAACACTAGTCCAATCCGATTGGTCGTGCGTGATGACGTCATTGTGACGGCATACCCGGAAGTATAAAGGGAGCCGCGCGTAATGGCGGCAGTTATTGCTCTTCAGCATAGCGCTCTCTGTCAAACTGTCTGTCATATTTACTGTTGTCTGTCCAGTTGAGAAAGTGTGTGAGAATGGAAAGAGTGAGAGAATACAAGCAGTGTGTGCATCCGTGTCCCGCTATATTTGGGCTCGGATACACACCTGCTGTGTGTTCAATGCCTGGGTGCTCAGCATGCTCGGGCGGCTCGAGGAGCCGCTTGCGAACACTGCGAAGCTGACACTCAGGCTGCTTCGCTCTAGGCTGGCCGTGTTTGATGAGGCCGGCCAGCCTCGTGAGCCCCATGGTTCTGGACCCGCGGTTGCTGAGGCAGCGCGGCGTCGCAGATCATGGGGTTCACAGCGGGATTTGTCAGAGGTTTTGGGACTGCTGCGGCACTTTCCCAATCCTCCTCTGACAGTTCCGAGATCTTCCTCCCGTGTGGAAGCCGGCAGCGGCATCTTCCCCGGGTTGGAGGGTCCGATGCTCGTGCTCTCGGTTCCGAGGAACCAGAGGAGGCGGGCATCGAGGCGAGATGAAGTGCAAAATATAACGCTTCATCCACCCGCCCATGAGAGCTGGTTGAGTGTTGACCGGCGGTGGCCAAATTAAATATCGATTGGCCACAAGAGACTCAGGAAGTTCAGCCACCCAGTAGGCTGGGCGACCGGTTTCTCGCACCGGGTCCAAACACGCGCCGGGCTTGCCTTTCTTCCCGGATCTGCACGCCGAGGTGTGCAGATCGTGGAGGAAGCCCTATTCTTGCGTGTTTCCAATCCCCGGTGTTGGATTATTCCAGCGTTCTGGGGCACGCGAAGCGGGCTATGGGGCGATGCCTCGGTGGAGGGAGCTCTCGCGAGCTATCTTTCACCCAGTCGGCGTCGTCCCTTAAGGCCAGTGCTGCCCACCAAGCCCTGCAGGGATACCTCATCCTTGGTGGGCAAGGCTTATATGGCGGCTGGGCGGGCTGGTAGTTCCCTGCACACTCTATCTATCTTGCAGGCCTACCAGGCTGACCTCCTTAAAGAGCTAGATGAGGCGAGGTCCCTCTCCGGAGGATATACTGGAGCTGCGGAAGGCCGCAGATTTGTCTCTCCGCATCACCAAGGAGGCGGCCCGTGCCATCGGCGCTCCATGGCTTCCATGGTGACTGTGGAGAGGCATCTCTGGCTGAATCTGTCGGGGATAAAGGAGAGGATCGAGCTTTCCTCCTTGACTCCCGATTTCGCCTTCTGGTTTGTTTGGGGGACGCGGTTAATACCGTCGTCTCCAGGCACCAGGAGGCGAAGAGTCAGTCAGCGGCCTTCCACCAGTACCTCCCTCGCCGCTCAAAGCCGGGAAGGCTGGCCCTAGTGGGCAGCCTCAGCCGTCCACCAGCTCCTCGCACCGGCAGGTGCAGAGAGAGCGTCGCCTCTAGAGCCCCTCCTCCGGGAGCTTGGCAACAGAGGCGGCGCTCTCACCAGCAACCTTCAGCACCTGAGGCGATCTGAGAGGAACGTCCTTCAGGCGCGGAAGGCTGCAGGAAGAAGTCCTAGCTGCGGCAGGGCTTCTCAGAGCGGTCCCTCCCGCGGAAGGGCAACTGAGGTTGCTTCTTCGCGGCGCTCTGGGAAATCGATGTGGTAATCCCGCCCGTCTATGGCGCCTCGGGCCACATCGATTTCCCACGAACCTGCGCTGCTCCAGCCGCCTCCGAAAGGACTTGCGGCGGGCAGCTCAGCGTCCGCACATAGAGGCTCGTTCCCAACTACTCCCTGCCGGTCAGCCGCTTCAGGGGTTGGGAGCGAGGCTCGTGTAACACCACGACGCCAGCCTCGAGAGGCTGGTTCCTTAGTAGATTATCTCGGCGCATGGAAATGCCTTCCGAATATTTCTACATGGGTCCTGCGTACTGTAAGCGGTTACAGACTGCAGTTCGGTCATCCTCCTCCAGGGTTCAGGGGTTGAACTGGACTGTAGTGGTACCGGAGCGGTTCGGGTAATGGAACTAGAAGTAAAAACCTTACTGGCGAAGGAAGCCATGGCGTGTTCCTCCGCTGGAAAGGGAATCCGGGTTCTACAGCCGGTACTTTATAGTTCCCAAAAAGGACGGAGGGTTGCGTCCGATCATAGATCTGAGGTATTTGAATCGGTCTCTGAGGAGATTCAGGTTCAAAATGCTCACTATTCCCATGATCGTGAGTCAGATCCAGTCCGAGGACTGGTTTCGCGATAGATCTAAAGGCGCATATTTCCACATCTCCATCCTTCCATGTCACAGGAAGTTCTTGAGGTTCGCTTTGGGCGGCGTACCAATATCGAGTGCTTCCCGGCCTAGCCCTCTCCCCACGCACATTCACGAAGTGCATGGATGCAGCTCTGGCTCAAATGAGGCTTCAGGGCATCCGTGTGCTGAATTACATCGACGACTGGCTCATATTGGCCCAGTCGTGCGATATAACAGTTCGGCATCGAGATGTCGTTCTGGCCCACATAAAGCGTTTGGGGCTGAGACTCAACACGAAAAGAGTGTGTTGACGCCATCCCAGAGGACTACGTTCCTGGGAATTGTGTGGGACTCGACAACGATGCGGGCACAATTGTCTCCACAGTCGAGACCATACGGGCGATGGTCTCAGGAATAAGGCTAGGCCACAGCGTCACTGTGAGGCACTTTCAGAGAGTGCTGGGGCACATGGCAGCAGCGTCCAACGTGATACCTTTTGGCCTGCTACACATGAGACCCCTCCAGTGGTGGCTGAAAACCAAGGGGTTTTCCCCCAGAGGAATCCTTTCCGTATGATCAGGGTAACGCGCAGATGCCTTGTTCCCTAGTCATATGGAAGAAACCTTGGTTTCTGTCCCAGGGAGCCAGTATTGGGAGCGTCCTGTTGCCGGAGATCCGTTTCAACAGACGCCTCCCTTACTGGTTGGGGCGCGGTCATGGAAGGCCACTTTGCGAGAGGTCTATGGGAGGCCCGGCATTCCTCCTGGCACATAAATTGCCTGGAGATGCTGGCGGTCTACAAAGCTCTCAGGAGCTTTTCCCGGACCTCCGCGGCCAACATGTCCTGGTGCGGACAGACAATACGGCTGTCGTGGCGTGCCTCAATCGTCAGGGAGGGTTGAGGTCGCGCCTCTATGCAGATTGGCGCATCTAATCCTCCTGTGGTCCCAAGGAAACTGTTGTCCATCAGGGCAATGTGTCCCAGGGTCCAGAATCAGGAGCAGACATCCTGTCAAGGCAGGGGCTGAGGCCCGGGAGTGGCGGCTCCACCCAGAGGTGGTGGAGGCCATATGCAAGAGGTTCGGCCCAGTGGAAGTGGACCTATTTGCGTCTCGAGAGACGTCCCACTGCCCACTGTGGTTCTCCCTCACGCATCCAGCCCCTCTGGGGTTGGATGCCATGGTGCAGACGTGGCCGAGGCTGCGTCTGTCGCATTTCCCCGATTGCTCTGCTCCCGGGAGTCCTGGAGAGGGTCCGTCAACAAGGGGTCAGCCTACTTCTGGTAGCACCCTGTTGGCCGACCAGTATGGTTCTCGGATATCATAGCTCTGCTGGCAGGTCATCCATGGCAGATTCCTCTGAGGAGGGATCTCCTGTCTCAGGCGGCGGGTACAATATTTTACCCCGGCCCGAGATTTGGAACCTTTGGGTCTGGCCCTGA
Source organism: Gobiocypris rarus (assembly GCA_023029165.1). NCBI lineage: Eukaryota > Metazoa > Chordata > Actinopteri > Cypriniformes > Gobionidae > Gobiocypris > Gobiocypris rarus. Next base: position 35,415,392 of record CM040921.1, on the reverse strand, counting down.
GGGGCCAGGTACCTAGAGGCTGGCCTGTCGGCAGAGGTGGTAGAGGCGTTACTCAGTTCCAGGGCTCCGTCTACAAGGAGACTGTACAGCCTCAAGTGGAATGTATTTTCCACTTGGTGTAGAGCGTGAGGTGGACCCAGTTAACTGCCCGGTGGCTTCAGTGCTGGAGTTCCTCCAAGATCGCTTCTCTCGGTCTAACCCGTCCACACTCAAGGTGTACGTGGCTGCCATTGCGGCTTTCCACACTCCTATGGGTGATGGGCCTTTGGGTAGGCACCAGTTGGTTGTACAGTTCCTCCGTGGGGTTCGGAGGATGAGGCCTGCGGCTCAATCCAGAGTTCCAACTTGGGATCTGGCAGTGGTTCTCGGAGGGCTGGCTGAGGCCCCCTTCGAGCCATTGGAGTCGGCTGAACCAAAGAACCTGACCCTTAAGGTGGCTTTTCTCCTTGCCATTACCTCTCTGAGGAGAGTGGGTGACCTCCAGGCCTTGGCGCCGACTTGCCTGGAGTTTGCCCCGGTGGAGTAAAGCCATCTTACACCCTAGGCCAGGCTACGTGCCTAAGGTCCCATCAAGGGTGGTCAGGTCTTTGGTTCTGCAGGCATTTCATCCTCCGCCTCACGTGGCGGAAGAAGGGAGACTTCACCTGCTCTGCCCGGTTAGGGCGCTTAGAGTGTATTTGGCGGTCGGCACAGTGGAGAGATCTCAACAACTGTTGGTGTGTTTTGCTCACCCAAGAAAGGGTTGCCTGCGTCTACTCAGACAATCAGTAACTGGATTGTCAGGCGATAACCATGGCCTATCAGGTGCGCAGTTTGCCTTCACCTATGGCCGTGAGGGCACATTCCACCAGAGGCATGGCCTCTTCGGTGGCCCTCCTTTCTGGGGTCCCCTTGCAGGATATCTGTGAGGCGGCGGGTGGGCTACCCACACACCTTCATTAGGTTTTATAGCCTAGATCTCCCTCGACGCCTGGCGCTAGGGTGCTCCAGTCCTAGCTGTGCCCGGTCTCGGCTTCACACTAGGACAGGCGCTACCCTCGGTGTGGCCTAGTGGGTACTCGTTAATCGTCGTTCCGACGCAGTGTGAGTTCCTCGAAGGGAGCTCGGGTTATGTATATAACCCTTGTTCCCTGAGAAAGGGAACGAGCACTGCGTCAGCGTCGCCACACCTCGCACGCCTGGGCGCATGCTTCAGAGCAATAGCTGCCGCCATTACGCGCCGGCTCCCTTTTATACTTCCGGTATGCCGTCACAATGACGTCATCACGCACGACCAATCGGATTGGACTAGTGTTTATTCAGACTTCAGATTCGCTGATGCTTAGGAGCATCCCCAAATCGTCGTTCGGCGCGGTGCTCGTTCCCTTTCTCAGGGAACAAGGGTTATATACATAACCCGAGCCGTTTTGGAGTATCGCAATTATATCGTATCATGAGTTCAGTACCATGATATGTATCGAATCGTGACATGAGGGTTTCATTACACCCCTATAAATTAGTGATTTATTTAGAAGCTTCACATCTGTATGTGTTCACATTTGTCAACATGGTTTTCTATTGCTATTAATTATTTCTCAACTTTTAGAAATGTACTCTATATTGTTAAGGTCATATGATGTCTTGTGACTGTTCAAGATACTAACTATACCCCTGCTTTAAGTAGTTAGCAGCACCACTGATGGGACATTGACATGGCAGTTGGATATATTTGGATTAGCTTGCAGCTTTGTTGTGAAAAGTTCAGATATTATTAGTCATTATACTTTTTTTCTTCCATCAAAAGCCAGTGGCAAAATTACTTTAAGCTAGCTAAATGTCAGGAATATTAAAGTCTTATGGGTATTTTTTATGTTTTTCACATTCAGGCCGCACTCATATTATTTGAAATATCGGATATTAAAAAAAAGATTATCATACTAATTAATTAGTTTGGTCGAATCAAGCTCGTTATGAATTAGAAATTAAGATTACATGTGCATGAAAGTTTTATGAGTAAATTGGCAGTTGTGCTGTTAACACACTCTAGGTCTCTGTGATGTGTAATGAATTCAGTCAGCCAGTCAGAGGAAATCACAACTTCGTTATTTCACCCACATAAACCAACACACACACACACACACACACACACACACACACACACACACACAAACACAAACACACACACACACACACACACACACACACACACACACACACACACACACACACACACACACACACACACCGTAGAGCTCCTGTAGTTACATGTGAATGTAAACCATTACTGCCAGTACCGTTTCCTATCATCACACAAAAAATGCATGTCATTTTAGCAGAAATAGACTGCAAAGAAAGGCTGTTATATTGTAAAAAACAATACATTGTATTGTCAAATGTTGTAGTGTATGTATAATCTGTATATATGATTTAAGGGAAAAGTGTATTTATGTATGTATGCATTGTTTATGTAGGCTTTTATGGTAAAACATTGTTAAAATGATGATGTTGAGTAAAAATAAATGTAAAAAAATACAACTGTGTTATAATTTCCCTGCATGAAACATCACTTTTGTTTGGGTTTTATGCAAAAAATATTTTCTATACATTTGAGTGTGCATTTTATATTATTTAGTTTGTTTATTGCATTGTTGCAATAATGTTTGTTATTATTTACAGTAACTTACTGATTTTAAGATCAAATGGTTTGTATATTATATTACATATAATTCTATAGTTTAATGCCATATACTGTAAATAGTCACCAAAATGCCATCCTCTAACGTTTGTAACATCACCACTGTGTTTTTTACCGTAAAGCTCTGCCAACCGCAATGTCTTTTTATTTATCTATCAAATAATTAGAGCATTTGATTCTAAATATTTGGCATTTCAACTTCAGTGTTTGATGGCGTCTAACATTTGTTTTTCAGTTAATGTTACTGACTGATGTTTTGGGAAGGATGCGTGGCGTGACTGTCAGTGCTTATTGCAGCAGGGGGCAGTGGCTGAGCACACGGGATATTGTATGACTGGAATGCTCCTCAAATGTCAGTGGCTGCCGCCACCCAAACAACTAATCCCACGATAAAGCCCCTGCGACACATTCAGAATTAAACATCAGAACTGTGCTTAGATTGATCGTCCTCTGCTTCATTTGGCCAGCCTTGATGTAAAACAGGCTTATGTGTGTCAGCATCATCATGATTGAAATGATAGAATATCTCAAGTTACTCATGAGTTATGTTGTCAAGGGAAGTTTCTATTTGGCGTGACTGTGAAAGAGACATACAAGGGTCAAGAGAGAGACATTGGATTGAAAATGTGATGTTTTTCCCATAGTAAAAGTAAAATTGCTTGTGAACTGGGAATTGGGAAACAAATTTCATTCATGCGTTATTGTGAATCATACAAACCCCATAACTATTTAAATCCACATTCCGCATTGTGTTACAGACATGAATGATGCCTCAGATCATGCAGCTTGTATTTAGGTATCGGTCTTGACCTGGGTGGTAAAAAATTCCCATAGACTAAGGGTGTCCAAACCTGCTCCTAGAAGGAGACTGTCCCACAGTTTAGCCCCAACTTACCTCAACAAACCTGCCTGGATGACCTTTATTACCCTGGTCATAGACTCACATTGAGCTGCTCTTTTGACTTGTGTTAATAAGCAACCATTCTGAAAACCCTAGCAACTCCATCACAACACCCTGGTAACCCCCCACAACATTGAGGCACTGAGGGCTGCACAAGAAGGCACAATTTTTTTTAAATCTGATAATGTAGTATTATTCATGTGTTCAGCTGCTGAAATCCTGCTACTAAAAGCATTTGCTTTGTTTTGAACCGCAGGATCCCTCACACACTCCAGGTCACAAGCGCTGGGACCAAGCAGCATATCCACATCCGTTCCCTGGTCACAGAAGAGATCTGAGAGGTACGTGTAACTCCGGTTTCCAAGCCTGAGTCTCTACAAACATAGACTTAGCTCTGTTTGATCTGAGTGAAGGTGTTAAAGTTCAGTGTTTACTGACAAATGTTAACAGGGCTTTTGTGCAGAACTCTCATTGGGCCCAAAGCAGTATGCATGTTCTCTGCAAATCATGAGAGGGGATTTTAAAGACAGGGCAGGTTTGTAGACATGCTGTAAGGGCCGGTTCACACAGAATGCATTTTTGCACTGATTTTTAATTGTCTTTCTTTGCAACATGCAATAGATGGATGTCTTTGATCCTTATATGTTTTTAAAGATGATGTATCTTTCTTTAGAGTGTAACGTTGCTGTTTGAGCATGAAAAAGGTCTTCAAAGTTATAAAGCACAAAGTCACTCCAAAGGGAGTTATTCTCTATACCAGTGTTCACTGTTTCTGAAAACTCCTTGAAATGCCTCGATTGAAGTCTTGAATTTTTTTCCGGGAACATACATCCCGTATGTATTTCCGTAACAGTATTACTCATTTAAATCATTCCCATCCAAGGCTTATGCAAAATAAAGGGGGCGAGGCCTGTTTGAGTTGCGTTATAGTGTGCTGTCACTGCAAGGCTGAATCCGAAATTGCTCCCTATACCCTCAAATATGGTATTATTTGAGGGGGCAGACATCAAGTGCACTCTTTCAATCCCACAGTGATTCGCCATAATGAATGTACAACCGATGTGAAATCATCGGCTGTCCGAATTTGTTTGCTTGTTTTCCTTCACTTTTTCAAGTGAACTGTATTACTGAAATAACAAAGGGGAATAGGGATTGAGGGTTTAGGGGGCGATTTCGGATTCAGAGCAATAGACAGTGTTTTTTTCCACCATGGTTCTAATGCATTTATAGAAAGGGTGTGACATTTCCAAAACACGGTTAAAGTGGTTGACCTTAAGATGACACACTGACCCAGTCAACCAATTAGAGGACATTGCGCTTTTCGGAAGGACATGCTTCATAGAGACGGGACCTAAACAGAGCATTACTAACAGACAGGGAAGAGAACTGCAACAATGTCAATTATGTGAAAAACAGTGTGTTTTTTGAACATTAAAGCATGAAAACCTATTCTAGTAGAGCTCAAAATCAAGACTTTGTAAAAGGGCATAATAAGACGCCATGTCAAGTTAAAAAAGTGCAACTTTCTCCACCCTACCGTCATCTGCAGTTGGATATTATTTTGTGGCATCTCACATATTCAGAAGCAAAAATGTGTCCTGTGTGAACAGCCCCTTATCTTGCTAAAACTGGTTTGATGCAACCTATAGTACTTAGTAGTTGTTAGGTGATTTTCTTAGTTTGTGTTGAGCTGTTGATTTCATTAAGTCTGAATCATTGGTGTATCACTCTTGTGATGAATTGAAAGCATTAACCCTCAAATGCATGAATATTTTGCAAATCATTACTACTTATTTGGGTCTTTAGCGACCCGGATCTACCACTGATGGATGTCTACCTGTCGCCATAATATAAAACTCTCCTGATATTAGAGTAACAATTACAGAAGAATAAAATAAAGCACAGTTTGTTACCGTTTGGAGCTTGTAAGGGTTCAGTTTGAGCAGATGTTTTATACCATCATCAATGTCATCATCAGAGTACATTTCCCAGTATATTCAGCCTATGGCTCATATTCGCCATTTCAAACATATTCTCAAAACTATCTTTTTTTAAATCTTCAAAATCAATATTTCGATAGCTGACAGCTTCTTCACCAGATACACCATCAAGTGACAGCGACACTAATATTTTATTGATTGAGTTCATCTGCAGTAAATCTCTGAGCCATTTCAAGTTTTGCTGATGGTACTTCCTATTCTTTTGTTTCCTGTCCGCGGTAACTATGAGTGAAACATCACTTCATCATTGTATATCAGACATTGCCACCTTAAAGGTGAATTGCATTTATTCAGTCATCAAAGATTCAACTATTGTTGTACAGAAAAATATATTTACATTATTACACATCTTGGGTCATTAGCGACCCTACACAATTTTTACAAAAAAAAAGAATGGAAAACAGGCTTTCTTTTATAATTGTATTCTTTTTTTCTTGTTATATTGTTTTTAATGAATTGATTGAGGAAGGTTGATGTCTAACGTCAAAAAATTAATGAGGAGGAGGGTAGTGAATGACGTTCCAGGTCACTAAAGACCCAAGGAATGCGTTTAAGGGTTAAAGAAAACCATGTGCAAAATAATTCACATACAGAAGTTTAAAGAAATAAAGAGTGTGACTCACTCCCTAACTTTTTATGCTCTTTGCAATGCCTATAGGGCATTCACAGAGATGGGTGTAATTTCTCGGGACACCTATTTCAGTGATATCTGTCACATACAGTACAGCACATTTTATATATGGTATTAAAACATTGCTTACAGCACCTTTAAAGTTTAATGGCCAAGACATAAGGAAAGAAATATCACAATCTCTGAGATCTCTAATATCTCAGTTGTTTTACCTGGACAGTAGACACAGATTAAATGCAGTGCAAATGGCGGGTTTGTAGAAGTTCTCATCTAAAGTCTCTTCTATAGAGTTCATAATAAGTGCTCAGATTTGCAGAGTCTGGAATCAGTCTTCAGATATGAACTTTAAAGACCAAATTTTCTGAGCTATGCTAAGAAATTTTGGAGAGGTATCTGAGACTAAGTTGATACAAAAATGAAATATTCCTGATCTTCTGATCTGAGCAACCTCTTAGCAATCGAAGAGTTTTTATGAAGAGTACACTGCATATATATTAAGTCAAACTGAAAGGGTTTTGTGTATGAGATTTTGTTTATAAAAATCTGTGTAAAATCAGTAAATTTGTAGCAAATTAAATTTGAACTTTTCAATGCATGTATATAAAATCACTCTTCATTCAGTCACTAAACAGCAAACAATCATGCAATCTTGAGAATGTGATTTGCAAATTTGTTTTGAATGTGGGTGGGCTGAATATTTTTAGATGAACTGAGCTAAATATGTTTGGCATGAAAGTCTTGAATGAGCGTTAATTAGAGGAAGCGCTGCAACAAGGTTGGTTTGGCGTTTTAGACAAGAATGTCTGGAATGAGTGTTTTGAATGGTGAACGTGCATCAGAGATGCGGTGAGCAGATCCCGACAGTGATTCCAGCATCTCTCTCTAATCAGCACCAGCTAGGAGAGGGCATGTGAATTATAGATTCACCTCTATGAAAATTTCATGAAAATGTTATTCATTCGTTCAGATATGTCACACAGCGACTGCAACATTGGCCAGAGATCATGGAAAACTGCTTACTGAGAGAGAGAGAGAGAGAGAGAGAGAGAGAGAGAGAGAGAGAGAGAGAGAGAGACAGAGACAGAGACAGAGACAGAGACAGAGACAGAGACAGAGACAGAGACAGAGACAGAGAGAGAGAGAGAGAGAGAGAGAGAGAGAGAGAGAGAGAGAGAGAGAGAGAGAGAGAGAGAGAGAGAGAGAGAGAGAGAGAGAGAGAGGAGGCTAAAGGAAACCATACACTGCTTCACTTAAGTTAAATTAGCCGTCAGAGTTCATTCATATCTACGGAAGGGAAGACAAACTTCTTTTGAAGTCAATTTCATGAGCTATTTCCATCACCTGCCTCACCAGGACTGCAATTAGGCCCATGCTTTGCCAATCAGGCACAATTATGTGTGTTTAGTAAAAGTACATTTAAAAAAAAGAGAACTAAATGAGCTTGCAGTGAATATATCTGATGTGTTTCATGGAAAGGAGTAAGCCTTTCCTTGGAACACTACCCACATTGGGGGGCTGTAGCCAGGGGTTAAATTTGGAAATTTTGGGATTTTGGAGGTGGGTGAAAGCGTATTAACATGCTACCATTTAAAAGTCTTTTTTAAGAAATAAATTAATACTTTTATTCAGCAAAATGCATTAAATTTATCAAAAGTGAAGTAAAGATGTTTACCGAAAAAAAAGATTCCAAAAGATTTCTATTTCAAATAAATGCTGTTCTTTTATACTTTCTATTATTTGCCTTAATAAATGAATAATGAATAATTAAATCTAAATATTGTATATTCAAAAAGATTATAAATGAATAGATTCTAAACTGCAATGTAAAATTTGTAAATTTTTATGTGAATTCACATTATAAAGTTGTCTTTAGCATGCCACTGTAAGAAATTATATTTTTAGTACTGTAATTGTAATTGTTTTACTGTAAAAGCTACATTGGTCACAATTGTATAGCTCTTTACTCTTAATGCACCGTATGTTAACAGTGGACTCATTTGTTTAGACAAATTTGATATTTTAATGAAAGTGAATGAACTTACATCTCAAGTTTAAAGGGGACATCGGACACCCCTTTTACAAAATGTAAAATAAGTCTCTTATGTTCCCAGAGTGTGTATGTGAAGTTTTAGCTCAAAATAATCCACAGATCATTTTTTATAGCATGTTTAAATTGAAAAGCAAAAAGTTCTGTTTTTGTGTGTGTCCCTTTAAATGCAAATGAGCTGGTGCTCATGACACAGAGGGCAGAACTTCAAGAGCTCATGCTCGAAGACACTACAATCTCTGTCATGCTCTGGCAACAAAACAGAACAATCGCACGCTATATGTCAGAAATTGTCAGTACCAGATAATTGCATATTTCTGATGTTGAGAGTGCAGTTAAATACAGGAGAAGTCCTGTGGAATTACTGTGAAAGAAATGCAATTATTAACCTGGAATATACTGTAATTTCACACAAAAAAAATAACAGTGATAATAATATTTCACAGTATTACTGTTTTTAAGGTATTTTAGATCAAATAAATGCAACCTTGATGAGCAGAAGAGACTCAAAAACCTTAAAGAATCGTATATCGACCCCAAACTTTTGAACTGTAGAACAAAAAGCTTAGTTAAATAAATGCATATGGATTAATAATATAAATATTGTCCATGTATATGGGCTGTGCGTCAGTCTGGCTCAGTTTAACCCCTGTGGCTTATTTACAGAAGTGGTCTTGTTCATTGTACAAAGCTCATGACAGTGGTCAATTTTGCTAGATGAAGAGAACATTTATTTGATGGATGGCATCCCAGTGAGCTTTAAGCCAAGTCATCTGTTTATTATATATTGCTGGGTGTTTTTCTATCAATAATAAATGTTCTTTTCCTGCAGTATTTGCTGAAAGGAATATTTTTCTATATAAGAAGGCCTGACCTCTGCCATGAGTTATGGGTTAATTTAGGCTTCGTCGTTCTCTCTCTCTCTTTCTCTTTCTCTCTCTCTCTCTCTCTCTCTCTCTCTCTCTCTCTCTCTCTCTCTCTCTCTCTCTCTCTCTCTCTCTCTCTCTCTCTCTCTCTCTCTCTCTCTCTCTCTCTCTCTCTCTCTCTCTCTCTCTCTCTCTCTCTCTCTTTCTCTCTCTCTGTGTGTGTGTGTGTTTAGTGATGTATTACGCAGAGAGACTGTACCTCCACTATCTTCACTCTTTGCACCAGCTTGTCTAAAACAGAAAACAAACATTTCTAATGAAATATTAAATATTCTGGCACCTACGGAGAATTGCTGCAAGTGTTAGACTTTGTAATAAAGACATAATTTTCACAAATATTTGCTGTGAAATATTCTGATCATTTCAATTTCAAATCACTTTTTTGGGGGGGTTAGAGATGGAACATGCAACTCATTATATGACTAGTTCAAGTGTACTATTATTAGTTCAGTCTTGTACTATTCAGCTGTTTTCTTAAAATAACAGCACTTAGAGATACGTGTGAGAGTGCCACAGCCTTTGCTGCTTCAAATAACTAGTTGGGTAACACAGCTATCTTCCCAGCCAAAAACTAAATCGAAAAAAGCGTAAAAAAAAAAAGCATTTAACCCGATGTCCCCTTTAAACAGTAAGAGTCAACTTTACTAAACAGGGCAATTCCATAAATAATAGCGCAAACACCAGTAAATTGACAAGCACAAACCTTAGTAAATCACCTTGCATGATTGATTTAAATACTCTCCTCCCATACTGCGTCTGAAAGGGAAACTCTGTCCACGCCTTTTTAGCGCTAATTTATCACTGCGTGTCTTTAGTAAATCCCGACAGTATATGTTTAATGCCAAAAGAGGGTTTGCGTATAAAAGAGCAATCTTTGAGCAACAAAACAATGTATATGCACAGCAATAATGCAGTAACAGGCTGCAGTGGCTTATAGCATTTAATACATGCTAAAATCTGTGATTACATTTTGGGTGATACAATTGAGATGCATTTTCCATGCTTTATCTAGCTTAGTTAAATGCATTACTGCTAAGCTTTGGTAGTGCACATTCATGTCAGGTTCTATAGTTCACGAGTCATGGCTCGTAACCCCCCGGGGTCAAGCTTTTGAATTAATGAAGGAACCCTTTGCTGCTACAATATGACGTCTGACAAGATTTTGCCACTGTGTGCGAAAGACCTTCAGTATCTCGCTGCTGCTTTTCAGCTTTTATTGAGCACGCTTTGTGACTACAGCAAAACATTTTGGATTATGAAAAAATGTCAAAATATGCAAATGTATTTGTTATGTATTAATATATTGTACGGTTAAAATGGGAAGTGAAACAAATTTTAGTAACGCTCTTTTCTATGAATGTGTTAGTTTGTTCTATAGAGGTTAAAAGACTCTGCTTCAATGCTGAGTCTTGGTTTCTGTTTTTGATTGACTTTTTGCTGGCACAGCCCAGTCATATCCCATCATGCCTTTCTTCTCTTCATTGTGTCATCTTGTCTGAACCAATTTGGCAAAGAATGGAGCATTACAAGCTTTTATTGTGCATCAAATAAAAGCTTGCTTTGCCGTCTACAGTATTGAACATGTTGGAAGCCCACTGTTGTCAGTCAGCTTCAGCGGGGCTCAGAAGTACACAAGCCCTCCATTTTCTCCAATATCTCTGGCTCAGGCCTAATCAGGCATGACTGATCCTTGAATCATTTACAAGAGGAACCGTTCCATCGCATGAAATGTTTTTTCGCCTGCTTGTTTCTGCCAACAAACAACACGCAGGGATGAAGAAAGACCTGAAAGCCTCACATCCAGAAGAGCTGCTTATGTGGTCTTGGGTAAGAAAAGATGTGTCCGTGTTCAATCCCTGTCTTTGGCACACAGTCTCAATTCAGGATTTTCCAGATGAGGCACGTATTGAGCTTTAAAATATCTTCTCTTCAGGAATATGAACCTGGCGACTCCAGATCTCAGACTTTGCTGTTTTCTGTCTGGTTGCAGGGTCATTCCTCTTCTGTGCTACCTTTTGAAGTCTGTAACTCATGCATATTTGATATGCTTTTATTGTATTCTGTGGAAGCATTTCATTAAAATGGTCTATCAGACTTTCAGAAATATGATCTGGTCAAGCTCAGACACTTAAATGATATGATATAATTTTGTAGAGCATATTTTTGTATTTATATTAATGCATTATTTGAGGATCATATATATCTTTACATTATTAATATTTATAATGCAAAAATACTATGCTCATTCAGTTAGATTTATATTATGTCTTGATTAATTAGACAATATAGCAAGAATAATTGATATCATGAAGGAACTGTTAAGATATCAGTAAAAACGTATTTAGCAAACGAAACAAAATTGGCAAGAAAACATGTTTGGTTTAAAACGTTTTCATTAGAGAAAAGGCAAATGAATTTCCAATTATTCAAATTAGTGAAATTCATTGTTTAAATCTATTAATAGTATCAAAAAATCCATCCCTTTATTCACTTGATTGTGATTTCCATCCATCAAAAATGGTTGAATTTTGTATATTTTATCCAGTACATTTAGACATACATGATGAGGACATACTAAATGTGCTTTGACTGACCGGCATGGTTCACATTATTTTTCACGACATTTGTAAAATGTGTGCAATTATGAACAGGTAGTATAAAATGTGTAATTCGGAGTAAATTGGCCATCTGCAGTCCAATCATAAATTGATTCAGGAATAGCACATTACATCAGTGCAGAAAAACATTTACCTCTGTCCTCAGGTGTGGCGTGTAATCCTGAAGGAGAATGAATGCGTGTCTGCTGCTGTCCTCTTATCACTAGTGGCTGTATCTGATAGGAAAATCACCACTTAATGGGAAGATAATGTGTCAATTAATTCTCGCTTAATGGCAATGCAAAAAGGTGAAAAGAAAAGAAGATAATTGTGTTACTTGGGGCTCAGCTCCTTTGTCCTTGTCAATGCAAAGGCATCCAAGTCATGTGTATCTGCTGCTTTTTACATGGATAGACCTGTTGATTTATTTTCTTCTTCATGAATTGCTTAATATAAGCATTGGTGCAGATGCATGTCTAGCTGCTCCTCAAGCGTTTAAAGCAGTCTATTGTTTTATATGGAGGTCCACAGGTCCCAGAAAGAAGCATTCAACTCTGATGACTTCGGAAACTGCATTTTTGCATTTCATTTTATGCTAGTTCACTTTAACCCTTGTGTGTCAGTTAAACAAAGTTACACATAGGTCCATAGAGGTCCATGTGATGTCTAAAAACTCAAGTTTAAAAAGTGAAACAAAACAAAAAGTTATAGAAGTTTAAGTTTCTGAAAATGATTTATGAACATAAATCTTAATAATTGTTTTCCAAATTTGAGGTATATATCTCAAAAATGTTTGTATTGCCACCAAATGATTACCAAATTAGGTTGGATTTGTGATTTGCAGTACAGTTGAGTTTTTCTCTCTCAAATATTTCACACTCACAATTATTTTTATTGCACACATACAAGCCAAACACTGACATCCATACCAATACACCCACACAATTATAGCTGCATAATTTATCAAATTGGCTCTATAATACGCAGAAGAAGAAAACATTGGGAAAAAACGAGTATTTGCTTTATATAGGCTAAACTTGGAAAAAAATGACTATCTGGTAAAAAATAGGACAAATTCTGATTCTGAAATTTTGAAGCCTTTCCAACAGAATGAAAGCCTATTAAAGCCACAATATGCATTTTTTCACCACTAGTTCACTTATTCAAAGCAAAGGCGTAGCCTTGACTCTTTAATTTGCTGAGTTTTTATTCTGCCGCAGACGAGCGCTTCCACTTCTTCCGCTCATGCGTATGTGGGGGAACACAGCGCTGTTTTATCATATTACGTTAAAGTTATGTTATAATGCTACTCTGTGCTCTGTCATATTTAAAGTCCCGCCGGTGACTATGCCATAATAACAGTCCCGCTCCGCAATCGCTCCTGCAGCCTTGCTCACCTCCCACAACACTCGGTCCTGCTCTCCTTCACTACAATAACGTTAATAATCGCATCCATGAACATGATTTCTGCCCGAGTCCTATCCTGAATCCACCGGCTGTGAAGTGAAGACCACATGTCCCAAGATTCTGCGCTCAAACGTGGCGTCATCAAACTACGCCTTTGTTTTGAACAGGTGACCTCTAGTGGACGGAAAAGTTAAATAATGGAGCTTTAAGGTTTTTATTGATATGAGAGTGAAATGGTAACATTTATGCAGTTGGGATTAACAGGCAAAATAAAAAAGACAAAAATGTCTATATGGTTGCACAAGGGTTAACTGCATAGCAAATGTATTTTTACAAGCCAACTTCCACCTTATCATCTTTCACCTTAAATTTGTTCTTTAGCACAGTAGAGTTTGGAAAAGTCTAGAGATCCACCTATTGATTGTTTCTGGTTCCTGGAATAGGTCCTGGGCTCTATGGTCACAGAAACTGTCTCTAGGTGTAATTATTCTTTTCTTTTCCTCTTGAATAGATAATTGGTTACTTGACCCTCAGAGGTCTCCATTCTGAGCGGTTCCTTGCAAATGAGGTTCACGGTTAGTACAACAGCCTTCCATGACATGAAAATGAACAGTGAATGAGAGAGATGAAATTGAATTTGATTAATTTTTTATGAAAATTGTTTCAAAATTCAATATCTGCGTCCATGAAATATGAAGGTACTGAAGGTAAAGCTTCAGAACTAGTCAAAGGGAATTTCTTGTTACATGTTAATATGATTATGGAAGAATAAGAGTCTGTCCCCTCTGCCTTTTGAATGCTGTACAGGATTTGAGATGTATGGGATGTTAATGAATTATTTTTGTACATTCTTTGCTCGAGTTAATTACCATCGGTTACAAACAGTGATCCTTCACCTTGTGAAATCACTTCTGCATCTTTGAAAGTTTGATGTATCCCTTTGATATCCTCAGCTGATATTTAAATGCATTTTTGAGTGAGACTTGCACGATGAGTTTCTGCATAAAATCATAACATCTCAGTGGAGCATATTTTCAGTCTGCCTTTTACCGTGATAAATCTGAGCGTAATCCAGCTAGCACATCTTGTACCCTACAGCATTTACACTTAGCTTCTTTTAATGAGTGTCTCTAAGGGTTTCCACTAATCCTGGTTAATCTTCTTTAATGGTGTGATGTATCCAATAACTAATTCACCCTGCAGGACTGGATAGCCAGAGGGGCCGCGTATTGGACCACAAACATGAGGAACTTTGGAAAAATCTGGGGCAAGCGTTCATGTGCATTGAAAAGCTGAGCTTGGAGAAGGTGGATAGTCCTGATAGACATGGAAATGTCATGCATTTCAAACATTAGATGTCCATTTTAGATGTTGAGATCTGGTCCTGGCAATATTTATCCATGGATGCTTCTCCTGTACTAGATGTCCCTGGCAAGCTCTGAAATGACTATGAAATGCATGAATTACAGATGTTTTCACTCGGTCTCGTTTGACTGTCTCTGATGATATGTCATTGCACATTTCTCCTGTCAAGCCTTCTGTTGCTCAATTAAGTCCTTAAATCAGGATGTCAGACTTTCTTTTACCGAACCTTTGAAGCATTGAATGACACTTGGAGACGACTTGGCACATACTCTTGATACCATAATTTGATAGGCACTGCATGTATGAAGACACCTTTGAAAAATAATGTGCAAAATTGTTCATGTCAGACGCTTTATTTAGTCATTCTTCACACCCTTTTCAGTGGCTCCAATTGAGATATCACTGTCGTCTTTCATACTGTCCTGTAACTTAGGGAGAAGTCATAAATGCAATCTTGACCCATTTATAAACTCTGTTGATTGAAAGCCCACAGTTGGCTTTGCTAATGAAGCACGAGGCCCTGGAGGAGCTTTAGCTTTGTGTATGTGCATGTTGTTATTGAGCGTGAATTTGATAACTGAGTCATACATTTAAATAAGACTATGAAAATCAACATCTAAGTGACGGATTCAGAACAGTGCCTCGTTGCTTTTCTCCTTAGATCTCAATCCCACACTTAAAAATAAAGGTTTTAGTAAAGGGTTAACAGTGCAATGCCTGGAGAATGGTGCAATTGCAGAACATTTTAAAGCTCTATACTGCTGCTGCAAAAAAAAAAAAATTCTGTCAGGACCACTATCGTCAAATATGATTCATTGACTATTAGCATATAGTTTGGATTGCCAGTATGGTTCTGTTCTGGGCAAGAACTCTCTGCGCATCCTTGCAGCCTAGCATGGATAAGAGCAGGGAGAGCAGCAATAAACCCCTTAGGGTAACAGAACAGAACCAACATAAAGTATTACAGATATCATTAATGTTGATATTAAATGTACACAATTATTCGTGAATTTAATCTGATTCAAGGGGAATCAGAATGCCAAATCCTGACTGGACGAGAGGAGGAGCTGGGGATGGAGAGCGCAATAGCTGCTGACATTACTAAAGGAGCTTATATATGTATGTGGTGATAGACGTTGTATCCTATAGGTTGACGTGATCAGCTGACAGTCAACTGATGCGAGCTTGACTGACGTGACCTGCCAGAACTGACGCTATACGCTTGAATTTTTGGGAACCTGTAATACTTTTTTCAGGATTCCTTTATGAATAAAAAAGTTAAAAAGCACTGCATTTATTCAAAGTAGAAAACGTTTCTAACAATATAAATCTGTACTATCACTTTTAAAAAAAATCAATTTAACACATCCTTGCTGAATAAAAGTGTTAATTTCTTAAAAAGATTCACCTTAACAAGATTACTGACCCCAAACTTTTGAATGGTATATTGTTACAAAATGGTATATTGTTATTTTTTTTATTCATCAAATAATCCTGAAAAAAGTTTCATAGATTAAATATTAGGCACAATGGTTTCCAACATTGATTAGACATTTGCATATTAAAATTATTTCTGAAGGCTTGTGTGACGCTGAAGACTGGAGTAATGGCTGATGAAAAAATTCAGCTTTGCATCTCAGAAATAAATTATATTTTAAAGTATATTAAAATAGAAAACCATTATTTTAAATTGTAATAATTTTTCACAATATTACTGGGTTTTTCTCTATCTTTGCTCAAATAAATGCAGGCATGATGAGCAGGAGACTTCGTTCAAAAACGTTTTTCTTTTTTTTAACAGCTAGAGATTTATGTTAGTTTCTATTATTCTGACTGTCATTTTTCTTTCTTCTTTGGCAGATTTAAGCTTAATTTTTGCTATAGTGTTTTTGCCTGTTTTAAGATGCAAATCAACCAATTTGTACTAATTCAAGCATTTAAAAAAAAAAAAATAAAACCTGACCTGACCTTACCTGACCTCACCTGTTATATGTCAGCATGCGAAAAGTTTTTTCCCCAATGTAATTTGTCTAAAAATGACATGTTATGTTATATAATATTATATTGCTGTCAATGTTAACGCATTACCAATAATTAACACAATAAATGCAGCATGTGTTTTTTCCTTTGGCTAGCATTACATTATATGATCATATTCATGCAAATTCTTAAACCATTCAAGCACAACATTCATAAAAACATCATAAGGTTAAATATTAAGCAGCACAACGGTTTCCAACATTGATAATAAATAATGCATATTAAAATGATTTTTGAAAGATCTTGAGACACTGAAGACTTGAGTAATGGCTGATGAAAATTCAGCTTGCATCAAAGAAAAACTAAAGTATATTAAAATAGAAAACCATTAATTTAAATTGTAATAAAAAGCAATATTTTTGTAAATAAATGCAGGCTTGATAAGCATAAGAGATTTCTTTCAAAAACTTAAAAAATAGTAATGTTTCTAAACTTAATTAGTAATATATGTGCTATATGTACTAATATATTATAAGTAAACCTGTACATTTTCATATTTGAAAGAGCAAAGATGCTCCTGTTGTAATTGGTTCTTTGCTTTTATTTTTAAGAGTGAATTGACGTTTGAAGCAGATGTCTGTCAGATCTACAAGAGTTTAATAACAGGAAATTGACATCTGGTCTTTTTTTCCTCCCAATAGAGAGTTAGGGTGACCTAGAGTGGGTGAAGGTAAAATATTGTCAGCTTTGTGCCTGTGAAATTTCAGCAATTTTCAAGTGTTTGGATCAGCTAGAATATTCAAAAACAGTTATCATCAGATTAGAGGGGCAGAGTGAGCCAGGCCAGTCCCGGTGGCAAGCTCCGACACTGAAATGTCACAGGCCAAGGGGTTCGGAAATGTGGATGGTGGGGTATTTTTAGATTGGCGAGTCGGAATTAGCTCTTTCCTTCAGCAAGATGTGGAAGTACACGCCAGCTGATAAGAGACTGAACTTGCTGCGCTCTATGTGAGCTTTTATGTGTTTTATTGTCAATTATGTTTGATGGAAAGGCAGGTATATAGTCCCCTCACCATATGGCTGTTGGAAATGGAATTGCTGTGTGGATGTCACATTCATTGCTAAAACTGGATTTGTTCAGCCGACCAGCTTGCAGAGATGACCCAACACCCCCCCTCTTAAGGAGAGTCAGAATCCATGTGACTGTTTCACTGAATGGATTTCAGAGACCAGAGCGCATATATCAGTCTCCACAGCGCTCACACAACCAGCTAATATTGCCGTTATGACAGCTGCACTAAAAATGACATTACCAGTTGTATCTTCATGAGTTATGAAGGATTGTGATCTTATGAAGGATTGTGATCTAATTCACCAGTATTACTACACTGGAAATTGTTTCAGTTGTATAAAAAATGTATAATGCTTAATTTAAATGGAGCAGATCATCCAAAAAAATGAAAGTTCTGTTACTCTAAAATTCTGTCTGTTCCTCACAGAAGCTGTCGTATGACTTCAGAAGACTTAGTGATAGATTTTGTCATCACAAATAATATGGGCTTCTTTTATGGGTTTTTTTTTTTAATTATGGAGCTGACCTAGTCCACATATGCTTTCATTGTCAGAAAGAAAGTTTAATTGGTTTGGAAAAACATGAAGACTAAATATTGAAAGAATTCAACATTTAAAAGCTGTTAATACTTTTTTTTTTTCTGCTAGTTTCTATTATTCTGACCGTCATTTTTCTTTCTCCTTTGGCAGATTTAAGATTAATTTTTGCTTTAGTGTTTTTGCCTGTTTTAAGATGCATAGCGACCAATTTGTACAGAATTACTAATTCAAGCATTTTTAAAAAGAAATTTATCTTGATTCTCACCTGATGATAAATATGTCAGCATGTGAAAAATGTTTTTCCCCAATGTAGTTTATCTAAAAATGACATATTGTTATTTTAATATTATATTGCTGTCAATGTTAATGCATGCATGCAATCTAAATGTTTTTTTTTCTTCACTTTAACACATTACCAATATTTAACACAAAAAATGCAGCATGTGTTTTTCTGTCATCCTTTGGCTAGTGTTACATTATATGATCATATTCATGCAAATTCTTAAACCATTCAAGCACAACATTCATAAAATCATGCCATTTAAAATCTACTGGCTTTGTTTTTTCTTCATTAATTCAAATAAAATTTAAATAAAATGTATTAAACAATTTATTAAAAACATTGTAAAATTTTCTAGGCCATATTTCTCATTGGCAATGCATCTTAAAAATGATACAGTAAATGCCCGGAGTGAAATGCATTTAACTTGGGAGTGAAAAGCAGCCGTGGTCATGGAAAACATGCTAAAGATCTCATACAAGCAATGAGATGTTATCAGACCATCCGTAGAAGTTTCAGTCTTCTCTTTTTATTGAATTCTGTGTGTTTTTCTATATAAGCAGACTTCAAGGACATCCTCTGCTTTTTTGTATAGCATTTCTTTTATGAGACCCCACACTTGTCTACAATCCTGCGTTTGCTATGAGCTGCAATGGTTACGGCTTGGCAGTGTCTTGCGGTACAAACTCCAAAGGCATCTGTATTTATTAAGATTTCTTTATTATCCATCCCTTATTATTTGTTACAATTTAGTCCATGTGTGCATTCATGTTGTTTGTGCATGTATATAAAGTTTATACAGTAAATCAGATTATTTTCTTTTATTTGTGTGTGCGTGTGTGTGTGTGCGTGTGTGTGTGTGTGTGTGTGTGTGTGCGTGTGTGCGTGTGTGCGTGTGCGTGTGCGTGTGCGTGTGCGTGTGCGTGTGTGTGTGTGTGTGTGACAATTTGAGCAATCTTTACCCATGCAGAAATCACTTTCTGGTCTGTTACTCTACGCCAAAAAGTATTTGACATATTCTGGTCTCTAGATATGTGTCTGGTATCATTCAGTGTAAATCTGTGCAAATTTTGGGCTGAATTTATGGTCTGACAATAGTGAATCTTTCCTTGACTGCTGCTGTTTGTGTGCTTGGAGTGCTTGAAGACGACATACACATACATTTTGTATTTATCCCAAATCTTGAAATGTGTGGTGTGTTTGTTTGGAAGCAGCGTTTGCGTGCATTTATCCATGACATTGCATTTTACGCTTTCGTTTCAGAGATTCAGTGGTGATTTTCTATCACATTGTGATGTATGTTGTACTGGCACAGATTACATGTAAACAAAAGCTGGTGTATGCACATTCCAATCAGAACATATTCTCAGTTATATTTCAATGAACCTATCATACTGTTTGTTATCTACAGAAAACCATATTGAAAGAATTAAGCTAAAACTCAAAGGCCTGTTTATCTGTTTATCCACTAATAGTAAAATTCAAATTTCATCCAATAATTTTTCATGTTTTCAAGGAGAGATCAAAGGCCGCCCTTTTTTATGTCAACAGTAAGCATTTTGTAGAAAGATCTGTCTGAAAAATAAATACTAAGGGCTATATTTATGAAGTCACAACTCGTCAGTGCTATCACATCCGTAATGTTTTAAAGATTGTTTATATCATCATAATTATGAATGCAATTAACTAGAAACCTTCTGTACAAAGCCAAATTATGTCTATTCTTATTATGATCAACAACCCATCTCCCTTCTTTGCTCTGAGCAACCATAATAATGTGTTATGGACGTGACCGTTATGGACGCATCATATTAAATCATAATGCATAACCATAGCTATGACCGGCCTTTTGCTGTGATCTGTTTCAGCCTTCAGATATCATTATAGCATTTTAGAAATTATATTCTATTATCAATAATTTAAGGGATTGTTGTGAGACCATTTAATGGCCATTTAATATATTCATGAATGAACTCTAGAGAGGAGCATTTTTATAAATATTTTACGATATTATAGCCTATATTCAGAGTATTGTTACCGATTTGTATCTTAATTATTTTATGTATGTTTGAATAAAGGTGTCATTAGAACAAGTTTTTATGACAGCCACCCGTTTAAATGATCATAATGAACAACTAATGATCAACACCCAACTGGAGCAGCAATTACAACTGCATCTGTCTCTGATGTAGACTGCTGTCTATAATGCTATAAATAATTCATAACCATTTGCAGTACAATTTCAGCTTTAAGTCAATTAACTGAGAGGTCAAAGTGTCTGTTAAAGTTTTTAAAGCATTTTATATGCGTTTCCATAGTGGAATAGATTCCGCTTTCAGAACTGTCACAGCCATAACTGTTTTTCCTTCGAAATGCGAAAAAGGAAATTGAAATAAAATAGGTATTTTATATTCTGTGGAGAGCCAAAACTTCTGCATTCAGTTGATAAAGTTGTTTCTGTCTGGTTTGTGCATTATGATTCAAAGTCTCATTGTTAATATGTAGGTACGTTTGGATAGATGCTTAAACGTATTATATGGGCAACATTTAAGCATTATTATGTTTTTACTGTTACAAAACGTTAAATATTTACCAATCTTTCATATCATAAAGATATCTGTATAATTTCCCTATTTATAGATAAATGTAACCCTACTTAATCTTAACTCCCAAACCTAAACAAACCTAAACATGCACATTGGAAATGTCCCCCCTCCCCCATATGTAAAGCGCTTTGAGTACACAGAAAAGCACTATATAAATGTAACAAATTATTAATTATTATAACAGTTTTACACTGAATATATTTGTGTATGAATATATAGCAGAATATGTAGCATTAAAAAGACCATTTGAGCCGCTAATCCTACTCCTACTTCTAAACCTACCCATAACCACTGCGTACAATTATAAAGAAAAACATTACAGACAGCGTAATCAAAATAATTCGGGTTTTTTTTTGCGAAAATGTCAAAAGCAGTACTAAAAGTTGTGTTGTGTTACAGTCACAGTCTTCTCTGGTGGTATATAATATATTTGTATGGGGTACAGAGCAGAATTTAAGTTATTAATCCATGAAAATGTTAATGTGGTGTCATGAGAAATCCTGTCCCCTGTGAAATAGTGTCCCCTTAGGACCCAACGTGGTAGCTGTTTTAAATGCCTGATCAAAGTGGTTTTGTTAAATGGCTAATCGAGCTGCTGTAGCTGATTCTAGCAAGCTAAGTGCTCTGTTCAAAATAAAAGCGTTTCAAAAATGTATTACGTATAATAAAATTGTATTTTGCGAATTTTTTGTTTGTTTGTTCTATTGTCAGTCGCTGTATAGGATAAAATGGCTTTTATGTCTCACGGCAAACAAACAAAATATTACAGAATGGTTAAATGATTAAAGAAACGTTATTCTTTTTAAGCTTTTAAAGTGTAGTCTTGTTTAGCATTATGTAATCCTCCGAAACAAGTTTGCAGCAGAAGTCACGAACGAAATGTTATTATTTCTTAAGCAGATGAGTAAACTGTTTAATAAATGCGACTGAAATCATGTCATGACAATTGAATATATTAGTGCCACAATTTTAAGATTCATCAATAGGAATCCGTACCAATGTGTACGTCGGTAAAGTTGTTCATAAATATTTCACGTTTTAGTGCTGTCACTAGGGGAGCGCGGGGCACAACCTAACACGGGGTTAATTGTAACACGCATGGTTTAACACTTTCCACACATGCCAGGATGACGAAACTTTGTGTATTTACTAATTGCCATATCAACACTATATAGAGAAAAATTTGTGCCAAAATTGAAATATCTTTGAAAGATATCACTGAACATTTATTTAACCAAAGTAAAAGTAAATTTCTTTCTTAAGTTTATTTTTCATCTGTTTTTTGTATTTATTTAAAATAAGACAAATATGAAATATATTAATCTTATATCTGTTATTTAACAGTTGAGATGGTTCTTTAACATTGATCTAACCAGCAGAAGACACAAGCGATGGTTTAAATCCCAGTGGAGCAGGGAGGGGGGGTGTTGTAACACTGCATTAAATTGAGCCCCTATTAGTATGATATTATATTCTATACGTTTATGAATTATTTTGAGAAACCATAAGAAAAGGGTGAATAATGATTGAGAGTCAATGTTCTGAAACTATTCATTACTATTCGGTTTTTAACTTTGCTGTATAGCTGTATTTAGCAATGTATTTGTTGTCAAAATCAAAAATCGGCGTATTTTTAATGATTAAAAAAAGACATTATTTTATTTCAAAAAGTTGATGATTGTATTTTATTGACAAAATATTTTAGTTTGTTTTGGATATTTTTTTGAGTATAACATTTCAGATAAGATAACATCAGATAACATTTTAAGCTGTCATTTGGTCATGTTACAGTGTGCCCCCTCACATGTTACAATGTAACCCACCTATGGGGCATGTTGTCACATTTCACTTCCATTCTTCCGGGGTAAATCAAGAAAAAAGTATACACTGTATTAATGAAACAAAACCACATATTTGTTCTAGACATGTGTGAAATTAATACGGGAAAAAATAAATACTCTGAAACCCAAGTGGATTTACACAAACTGAGAAAGTCAAAAAGCGTTGGGTTGTACCCCGCTCTCTCCTACGTCAATATTAAACGTTTCAATGTGTATGAAAATGCAAATAAATGTATGTATAGTAGAACTACACTTTAAGTAAAAATACACATGTATTGTCATTAGAGCATGTTATTTTTTTCCTCTGAAATGCGAAAATAAAATAGATATTTTATGTTAAACCTTCTGCATTCAGTGGATATTGTTGTTTCTGGTTTGTGCATTATAAATCACAGAAAGTCTACAAAATATGTTGTCTCCCAAAAACTCAAAAACGGTTTATTTCCCTCATCTAATATATAAAACACGTTTATAGAGTGCTATTTTTCTGGTGTCTGGACTCCATTGGTAATAAATACATTATATAATAATGTTTTGACTGCAAATATCACGCCCATAACACTGGAACTGCCCATATGTTGATATGTGCGTGAGCAGTAGATCAAGTGAGAGAGAGAGACTTATTGTGTATGTGAGTGAAGAGCGTGATTGTGTCTGAGGAACTGGTCCAAGTCATGTAATCTTGCCCTGTGTGTATTTGTGAGTCTTTGTGAGTGTGTGCGTGTGCAGTACACAGTTGAAGAGGGCTTAACAGATTGCTTGCCCATTGAGGTCTGACCTTTACTGTCAGTAGAACACTATAAACCCCAGTGCTGTACCCTACAGTCAAGCGGAATACTAACTAGGCCAAGTCCAGCTGTGCTCGCTGTAGCTCTTTGCCCAAGGTAGGGATGTGAAACTGAAGATTTCACAGCCATGTCAATGTAATGTGGAGATTTTGAGGGGCCTTTGAACTGCCCTGAAGGATAACCTTCTGGCAAAGTAAGATCTAGTTTTCATCACTCAGCTGTGGAGGAGGATCAGTGTACTGAGACATGAAGTTTGGCCTGGAACTGATCACTAAGTCAAAAACAATGTAAAATAATGGACTGGCTCAGGAAAACAAGTCAAGTCACCTTCATTTATATAGCGCTGTTAACAATATAGATTGTTTTAAAGCAGTTTACTACTACTAGTAAGCTTCTGTACTCACACTCGAGACTCAAGTCGAGACTTCAGACTTGACTCGAATATTTTAAAAACTCAAGTCTTTATTTCTTAATTACTGATATTGTAAATAAAGAATGTTTGCTTTATTTTAATTTGATAATATCTGCTTCACATATACGTGACGTGGTAGATCGGACCCATAGACCCTTAGATTACGTATGTCTGTGTATTGTGTGTAAACTGTTAAAAGAGTATCCTTCAAGCATTCAGGATCCATCGTGCCATGTGTTCACACATTTGAATTCATTACCACGTCAGATCGGCTAGATGCAAAGAATGTGTGGAAAACAGTTAAAGACACAGGAACGACAACATCAAATTGTATTAGACATTGCATCCACAAAGGTTAGTGACATTAACTCACACAGCTAGCTTTTATACTGTGGTGTAGCTGCATGGCTCATGTGTTGCCAAAATCTAACCTTTAAACAAAATCTAGCACTACGTTTACTTTTAATCAATCTTTTCCTAGTATATGCAGCTTTACTCTCTCTTAATGTGTCTAAGAGAGAGAGAGAGATAGAAAGACGTTAATCAATTTATTACTTAAATCGCATATTTTAAAGTTTCACAGTGCACCTTAAATTGAAAATGTAATGTTAACTCATTTCACACTGTAATGTGCAGTGTTTCCACACACTAATTTGTGGCAGTACGCCACAGAATCAACAAGAGCCGCCACATATTGCGTCGTTATTCTTTTTTTTACGCTATTTAAAACACACAGCGTATTCATTCAGCTGCATTTCCTTTCCCTGCTCTCCCTCCGTCTCCCTGTCACTTACGCGTCTCTCTCTCTCACTCACATACACTGTGATACACACACACACACTTAATACATTTGAATAGACAACAGCTTCACTATACAGGTTTTTGCAGCAATTTTTGGTAAACAGTACAGCATAGTCTGCATTGATTATTATTTACAGTATCATTTTATTATGGACAGTGATGGAGATGCAATATTGTGAACATTAATGTTAATGTTTTTCTTATATTTAGCCCTCAGGTATTCCTAACTAATTGCTCACACTCATACTCATTGGTGATCAAATGTGACCTTACACCTTAACTATTTTTCAATTAAATAATTGTACCATATTTTAGTTCAGTAATATGTATTGGATATGTTGAGGATATCTTTTGGTACTAAATACTATTTATGCAATAATTATGGTCCATTAAGGACCACTTTAAAGATTTTTTATTATTTATATTACAATTAGTATTGTTAAAATAGAGCATTCCAATGCAAAGAGGCAAATTAGAGTCATTTTGTGGCTGGAAAAATAATAATTTTCATTTGTAATGCCATGATTTACCCACTAGGTGCCTGCCTGTATGGATCTTTAATAAATATACATGTATCTAGTTGCTCAAAAAGTATTACAGATCATAACTGCTTACTTATTTTTAGGTTTTGCATTTGAATATATATTTAGACATGATCAAACACTAGATTTCTTAAATGTGAAATTTTAAAATGTTAATAACTTACATCCTAATATTTTTAATGATACTTATAAGCCCACACAAGTGAATATTAATGAATGCGAGCAAATATAATTTAAGAAAAGTTTAAAATAGTGCTATGAAGGCAAACATATTTTCCCTTATGTGTACAGTAGGCTATATACATATGAATTGATACTGAATCAAGATCGATATCAATATTTTCACCAACCCCCCCAACCCAACACCACCCCCCGGCCGCCGCCTGCCCACCACCACAAATTGGTTTCTAATATGAAACACTGATGTGACATATTTCTATACAGGGAATATATTTCTATAAGGAATATACTTTTAATATAAGTGAACTTAAAACAATCTTCATATAAACCCATTATAATAAATGTCATATTTACCTGTGGTAAATATACAAAAGGAAATATACAGAAATTGAATATAGTTATCAAACAGTCTGCACTGCATCACTTTAAATATAGATTAATCCTTATTAAAGCTACAATTTTCTCAGTTAGCTTTGTTCTTTGATTAACATTAATGACAGAGAGCATTAGTGGCTGCTGTCACTTTAAGATCTGCCGCTGCTGCACAACACGGATCTGACGCACATCTAATTTACTCACAACTCTCCCCGTAAGACATTATTTAACTCAGACTGAGAATATGCGATAATTGTGTGTTAATAGAAATAAAACTGGATTCTGTCACGCTGTCTGTGTGCACGATACTGGCGCACGTCTTTCTGTGCATCGCATGTGTGTGTCAGGACATTCACAGACAGCACATTCTCTTCTGTCTTGTTAATCTTGAATGGTTTAATTAAAAGCATGTGCATGAATAAGAGCGTGATCATATAATCTAACACTAGTCAAAGGATGACAGAAAAAACAGATGCTGCTTTAATTGTGTTATATTTTTAACGCGTTAAACTGAATTTTTTTCGCTTGCGTTAACGCTAATTTTGACAGCACTAATGAAAATATAGATAGAAATGTACTTAAATAGAAATACCTTTATTCAAATAATACATTTATTAAAAATATATCGTAACACTTTACATTAAGGTTCCATTTGTCCGAATTAACAATTAAAAATAGCTATAAAGCATTTATTAATCTTAATGTTATTTTCAACATTTACTAATACATTATTCAAATCTAATTTTGTATCTGTTAATATTATTTAATAGACCTGAGCTAACCTGAACTAACAATGATCAATAAACTGTATAATAAAAACTGTAACAAATGTATTGTTAGTTAATGCATTAATTAATGTTAACTAATGGAACCTTGTTGCAAAGTGTTACCAATATATCTGATTGTTGACTAGTTGTTCAAATATCCCACCAACTAGCTGGCTTTACGAGTATGTAATTTTGCACATGCTGTAAAAAAATGCAGTGCAATGCAACGGGAGGAGAAAATGACAGCTTGCCAGCATCTTAACCATCTTGTGTTGCAAATAACAAGACATATTGTGTCATACATGAAGATGTTGAAACATACAGTTGTATGAATGTTATTTTCATGTCACTGTATTATAAATGGTCCCAGCTATCTCTTGTCTGTGCTGACAAGTTCAGAATGCGTCTGTCACAATCTAGGCAGTTTGAGGACCAAATATTTTCCCTATCTCAGAGCGGTACGACGTTAAAGTGGCGTTTTGAGTCCTGCCTGTCCTCAGTTTGCCCCCTAAACAGCAGCAGCTCCTAGTTTAGTTTAAGTCACAGCCTTTTAAAATCTGCCAGGCAGCACGGTGTGTATGCACATTAAAGTATCTCACTGCTTAGACTACCAAGAAGGTGTGTGTGTGTGTGTGTAGACTGGTAATCCTTACGGTATGGGGACAAAACAAAGATGGCAATATCCGAAATCCTTGTCCTTGTGGGGACATTTTTTGGTCCCCATGAGGAAAACATCTTATAAATCACACTAAGTGATGTTTTTTGAAAAAGTAAAAATGCAGCATGTCTCCTGTGATGGGTAGGTTTAGGGGCAGGGGCAGTGTAGGGGGATAGAATATACGGTTTGTACAGTATAAAATGCATTACGCCTATGGAATGTCCCCATAAAACATGGAAACACAACGTGTGTGTGTGTGTGTGTGTGTGTGTGTGTGTGTGTGTGTGTGTGTGTGTGTGTGTGTGTGTGTGTGTGTGTGTGTGTGTGTGTGTGTGTGTGTGTGTGTGTGTGTGTGTGTGTGTGTCTTTATATACTGGGACAGGTCTCATAACAATCCCTTAAATTAATTTGCTCAGCCAGTGGACAGTGCCAGGTTGGATTCCAATTTTTTTATTTAAAGCTCAATTCTCTATTAAGCTGCATTAAAACCTGGTTTTGCTTCAGGATTTTATATTGGACATCGTACAAAAGTAAACAGAAAAACCCTCGAAATGAAAGCCACACATTTCCACTGGGTTTCATCACTGATACCACTTGTTATCTCAGCAAATTCTCATTGGTTTGCATTGCAAATGTACTGTGTGTACATCATCGAAACCCCACCAAAGCAAGGCAAATATGTGTTTGTAATGTGTACTCGCCGGTATTACAAAGTCTGTTTGTATTGTGCTGGGTATCAGTGCTCCACTGGAGTTCCCTTCATGCAAAGCCTTTAGTTCGTCTTTGTAAGGTTCAAAGACTTCCCGAATTATGGATGTAAATGGAACAACACAAATGTGACATGAAGAAAATACTCCCACCAAATAACATATTTCTGCCTCATCAAATGACCAAAATCCAATTGCAATCGGACGTTATTACAAACACTCGCTGGTGGTTTACTGTGAGTTTTGAGTAAAAGCATAGTATTCATCTCATAAATTTGTATGTGTTAATTGTAACTATAATTCACCTGTTACCCAGGTTCGATTATATTTCACATCTGTGGTCAAAATAAAGGTTGTAAGAAAATGTTTTGTTTTCTAGAAAGAGTTTTGATAATAGGTAGGTATAATGTATATCAGGATCAAAAGGATGTGGATGGACAAGACATGTAATGCCAGATTAAAGTAATGCCACATGCAGCTTAAATTTGACAATGATGTTCTTGACATCTTGTCCCAACAAAATCAAAGTAATGGCAATATTTCCGGCCGCATCAGTCGTGAAGATTACAAAATTAATCTAGGATTCGATTTCTAATCAGTAGGGGTTGATGGAACAAAAATAACATGGTAACAAGCTATTTTATGGTTGGTAACTGTCATACTACTAGTAACACTTATAGTTACTGCAATAAATGATATTACTGTAGCGCGTTACTATAACACATTACTGCACATACAGTCGTATTGCCTAGAGTTTGTGGGGCCGAAAGTCTGAGACCATCAGTAAACAATATTTATTTAATTTTATAATATATCATTTAATTTCATTTTACATATAATTTTAATTATATATTTTTTTTGTTTCCAAAAAAACGTTCTTTTTATTAACTATTGAGTAATACTTCTGCAAAAATGTCCAACTTCTTCATAATATGTATTCGAAGACACATCTCTTGGAGTATACAGAAGTTTAAACAAAAAACTTTATACACTGTAAAAAATGTCAGGCCTCTCCAATTGAACATTTTCTAGTGACTGGTACAATTGATATAATTTAATTCACAGAAATTCAATTTGGCCAACTAAAAAAATTAGATGATTTTAAATTGGTTTGGACCTGATTTTTTCTTTTTTTTACAGTGTATGTGACCTTGCTTGCTTATTGTCTCTCTCTCTTTCTCTCTCTCTCTCTCTCTCTCTCTCTCTCTCTCTCTCTCTCTCTCTCTCTCTCTCTCTCTCGCAACCTCCTTTTACCAAGATAACAGCTCTTCTCTTCAGTTCAGCCACTTATTTTCTATAGGGTTCAGGTCAGGGAACTGGGATGGTCATGGCAGAAGCTTCATTTTGTTGCTCAGTGACAAATTTTTGTGTTAATTTTGATGTTTGTTTTGGATCATTGTCCTGTTGGAAGATCCGACCACAGCCTATCATAAGATTTCTAGCAGAGGCCGTCAGGTTTAGATTTTTTATCTGTTGGTATTTGCTAGAATCCATGATGCCATGTGTCTGAACAAGATGTCCCTCCAGCAAAATATTTAACTGTGAGAATGGGGTATATTTTATCCCTGTTTGCACCAAACCCATCTGGTGGCTTTGCTGCAAAAAAAGCTCCTTTTTTAGTTTCGTCTGACCATAGAATCCGGTCTTGTCTGGTCTTGTCAACCAGTGCTTGACATTAACACCCGCCGAACCCACAACTGGGAGGGGAATTTCAGCTGTGGTGTGCACTCACTCACTCCCGTTAGCCACTTTGGCGGATTGAATTGTATTGTAGTCTTCTCAAAAGGCACCTGTTATAATCACGTTGTGCATTATAACCAGTCACATTCGATTCAAGTTTATGAATGCAATGTTTAATAATCAGAGGCTCAGATTAGTCATCACTAAAACACCAGATTTTATTCAGGGCTCGCTCTCACTCACTCAGAGCTGTACGTGCTATATACTGTACGTAGATTCATTCATCATACAGAGATTGACTGTTTTTGTTCTATTTCAGAAGCGAAAATAGTTTAAAACTAAGTTCACGGCAGACTATTGCACATCTGATGTGACTGGCATAAAGTTAGGGACCGTCTCTAAAGTTACATACGGCATTGGTATACACGTTTACAACTTCAATATTATTTAAAGAGAATGACTTGGGTGTCAGGTATGATGCACAGCTTTTAGATTTGTGATATTTAATTAAATAAAATAAAATCATGTGAAACTATGGATACGTATTTCACTAGGATACTGGGCTCATACACAAAATATGCTAGATTTAAATATGTCACACCCCCCAAAAAATTTCGATAAGCAACTGTTAGCGTTTGTGACTTACACACAACCTTATCAGAGCTACATAGGCCTATTTGATGACCAGTCATGTAGATTTCATATACATTTCATGTAAATTTGATTTGATTTGGTTGTGTACAGTGGTCATTTACAACAACATTTTGGCCAGTGAAAATACTGTCTATCTAAATAGTGGCTAGTAACTTTGGAAAACCACTAGCCAAAAAAAAAGTTAATGCCAAGCCCCGTTGACATCTGAATATGTTTGTTTTTGGATGAGCAAGAAGGATTTTTCTTGAATCCCTCCCGAACAACATGTGGTGATGTAGGTTTTTAAATTTTTTTTAGCATTTCTGACCCCACGAGTTTACAAATCTTTGCAGTTCTCTATCTGTGATCCTTGGAGAGTCTTTGTCCACTCAAACTCTCCTCCTCGCCGTGCATTAGGACGATATAGACACACATCCTGTTCCAGGCAGATTCGTCAATTATTGCCCTGATGGTGGAAATAGGGATTTTCAATGCTTTAGCTATTTTCTTATAGCCACTTTCTAATTTTTGAAGCTCAACAATCTTTTGCTGCACATCAGAATTATATTCTTTGGTTTTACTCATTGTGATGGATATGGCATATCTACACTCCTGTGAAACAACAAGTCACGGCTGGGTGTTAAATACTATTTGATCTCATATTTCGTAATATTTGCTTTGCTTTATCGATTTTTTTCCCCCCAATTTTTTGATGCCATGCCTCTCTAGCCTCTTCAGAGAACCCGGCTCTGGTTGAGAAGCTCTGCTCTAGTGTCTGGATATGCTTGTTGTACCTGCTTCGAACAACAATGAAGAATTTCACAGCTGATCTGCAGTACAACTGGCCAAGACAGGAACAATGTATTATTTCCTCCCTGCGTTATAGGCAGAACATTTACTGAATAACACAAGATAAAACATAGCTGCGTTTGACAGCTGCTAAGGCATGACATTTTTTCCATTTCATTTCTTTCCTTTCCACTTTGAAATTTTCTTTCCCCCTCAATTTAAATTCAACATGAAAACAAAATGGATAAGACCAGTAACATATATTTTTTCATACATGTTCCTGCATGATTCATCAGTGCTTGCTATTCTAAAAGAAAAAAAGGCTAAGCATAGACAAATATAAACTTCTGACAGAATATACAATTTTATATGGAAATATGTCATATTTCAGAAGTAGAGTATTATTTTGTGTTGACTTTAATGTCCGTGTCCATCCACGTGTTCTTTGAAAGTCTGCAAATATTGTAAAAACAATATCCTCTCAATGTTTGCTTTGATGTCATTGTGCAGGTCCCTCTTTTCATATAGCAATAAAATAATTTCACCACATTGATTTCGGTTTCATCTTGGTTTGAGGAGCAGCCTCAAGCACTTCACAGCAAAGGTTTTGTAGACGATCTCTTTCTTAGATGTTTTTATACATATTCAAGTCAGTGAATCTAGCCCATATTTGTCTTTTTTTTTATCTCAGGCTATATGCTCTGAAGCCAGCCTGAAAAAAAAAAAAGAGAATCTACTCAACGTGCATCAGAGAACCACAATTCAATATAGAGCCACCTCAGTTATGATGTTTGGTTCTGATTCAATTCTATGACGCCGATTGTATAAATACATTTCCACAGGTTTCTTTTTAGATACAGTGTTAGCCTTTGAAATGTCTGAGGTGAGGACTAAAACAAGCATGTAAACAGACAAAAGCTCTGTTTCAAAACCTAGTGTGTTGCCTCATTGCCTACTGCCTACATAATCAGTGTTTGCAATGTAATACACCAGCGCTCTGCATGACAGACGCAATTCAAAAGATTTCAGTGGAGTTTGGCATTAGCATGCTGGCACAATATTTTAACATAAAATTGACATTAATATATTTTTTTTTGTTTTGTGTAAAGGCTTTATGAACTGCATTGTTATATCGAGGTACACTTATAATGTTAGTATGATTTTTACATCAAAAAAGTAATAATTTAGAAATAAAAGGCACTTTCCTATACCCTGATTTTAACCCTTTGATTTGAAGACTCTCTGTGAAGAGGTGTGTTTTACAGTGAGACTTCAATGTAAATGGCTACTGCTGTGATTGGCTGACATCTGCACACAAAATAAGTATACATTTAGCACGTTTTACTACTACAGTTCTCAAAGTTAAATAATCATGAAAAGTGTTGATTATAGCATTATATTTAATTCATGGCATGCAAGGTACCAAAGTATTCTAGAGTCAAATGTGAGACCATCTGTCTGACAGCTAAAGCTTGGCTAAAATTGGGTTATGCAACCGGACAATGATCCAAAGATCACCAGCAAATCTTCAACAGAATGGCTGAAAAAGAAAACAATGAAGGTGTTGGCCCAGTCGAAGTCTGGCTGACTGAAATGCTGTGACAACAGCTGTGCTTAAACAAATGCCCACAAACCTCAACAAACTGAAGCAATTTTGTGAAGAGTGGACCATAATTCCTCCAGAAAAATGTGAGCGACTGATACAGAAAAGTTATTGCTGCTAAAAATGGATGATAGAGTCTCCTAACTTTGTCACCCAAGGTTTTTCCATCTTGACTTAATTTTTTTCTGAATAAATAATGACACAGTGTAATATGTAATGTGTTGTTGTTCATCTGAGGTTTTATTTTCCAAATTGTAAGACCTGCCAAGCACTAGATGGTTTTTAATTATGTCCTCATACAGGTGTCCTAACATTTTCATATGACTGTATAATGTTGCAGAAGATTTCTATTTCAAATGCCGTTCTAGAGCAGCAAATCAGCATGTTTAAATGATTTCTGAAGGATCATGTGACACTGAAGACTGGAGGAATGATGCTGAAAATACAGCTTTGAATCACAGGAATAAATTACATTTGAAAATATGATGAAATATAAAATAGTTATTTTAAATTGTCATATTTCCCTTGTTCTTTGGTGAGCATAAAACCCCCAACCTTTTCAATGGTGAACATATTCTTAGAAGATAATACAGATACTGTGCATATACCTCATGGAACATTTTCTTTTCTGAAGCGCACCTAAAATGACGCTAGATGTCTAGGTAGACAGTGCACTCGTTTTTGAAACAGAGTGAGTGTAATAAAGAAAAGAGGAAGAAATGATGAGGATGACAAGTGCAAGGAACAAAGAATAATGGATATTTAAGAAAATGTTCAGCCCCCTTCAGAATTAAAATGCTGCCACTTCAGCAAAAAAAAGACATCAGCAGTTATGTGAAAGTGAGAGTGCTCTTCTAACAAAGAGTTTCGCAAACAACTGTCAGAGCACCAAAACTGCCATTGATTCTTCTGTAAATGCTGCAGATTTTTTAAGGACAGATTTATTTGTCAGATTTCTTTCTTGTCAGGTTATTTGTTGTTATAATTATCTTTGGTTGTTATTTACAGTCATTCTGTTTATAACTTACACTTCCATTTAAAGTTAATGTGATATTTCAGCATGGATTTAAAGATGTATATCTGCTATTGTAAGGTGCAGCGTTTTTCCTGTTATTCAAACTCTTTAGTAAAATGTGTTGTTCAGAATCATATTTCTGATTGGATGAGCCACATTCAAACTGGTTGTATATCAAATAAGCCAAGTTGATATTTTGCTTGCCGTTAATTAGGTAGAACTGTATTTATTTGAACCATATTGCTCACCAAAAAAAAAAACCTGTTTGCATTGCTTTCTTTTGTGGAACGCAAAAGAAGAATGACAGAATGTGGAGCCCATTGACTTTCATTGTATGGACCAAAAAAAACTAATTTCTTAAAATATCTTCTCTTATGTTCCACAGAAGAAAGAAATTCATACAGATATGGAACGACATGAGGTGAGTAAAGTTTTTTTGTGTGTGTGTTCACTATCCCTTTAAATTAGATAGATTAACATTTTCATTTAATTGTTTAAATTATAAACCAATTATGGTAAATCATTGATTTGTCCTATTAAATTCACTGTAACATATTGTTTTAGGTGTCTAATTGCTTAAATAGTGGCATTAGCACTCGTTAATGCCTGGTTAAAACAACACGATCTCATGACAATGCGTATAAATAGTACGAGTGTGCAATCTCGTAGAATGTATATGCCAAAATGAGTTTTGACGTGCATATGGTACAGCGTTTTTGGTGTGCATATGATACGCACTTTATGGCGTGTATATGACACGCTTTTGGGTAGGGTGAGTGTGGGGGTGTGGGGGGTTCGTACATATAATACGCCATAAAGTGCGTACCATATGCACGCCAAAATGAGTTTTACATTCTACGAGATTGCACACGTACTATTGATACGCATTTTCGTGAGATCGGTTAAAAACAACCCAAGTTAAGTTGAATATGGACAAACCCAGCAAATGGGTTGTTTTAACCCAGCGGTTAGGTTAATTGTTTGCTTAAAATGACCCAATTGCGTGGTTAAAACAACCCAATCTCTGGGTTAAAACAACCCATTTGCTGGGTTTGTCCATTTTCAACCCATCTTGGGTTGTTTTTAACCAGGCATTTTTTAGAGTGAGGGTTGTGGGTTTGCAGTTAGCTCATGTTCTGATATTTTAGGGCTTATTTGCAGGCGTTTCGAGTTTGAATCCAGCTTTTGTCATTTCCTGACCCTGTTCCCATCTCTCTACAAATATAGGTAGTATAAAGGTCAAGAAAACACTTATGGAACGAGAAAATTGGAAATTACATTTTGAAATACTAGCTTTCATACCATGATCTAAAAAAAATATATAGTATAATAACATAAGATGACCTTTTTTGCTGATGTACAAGCCAGTGAGAGTGAAGAATGGCATTGTGGGTGGGGCTTTAATCCAGCTATTCTGATAGGCCATTTATGAGGTATCCATCAGTGGAGCGTATATATGAGGGCGATAAATCTGGCACTGGAAGGACGTGTGTGTTCTCGCCCTCCGAGTGGTTTGTATTGCCTGACTGTCGGCTTGATGGATGGTCTCCTGTTCCTGGCAGGTTCGCCAGGTCTCACGGCAGCAGCAATGTCAGCATGTAGCTGGCCAACAGCAGCACCATAAACAAATTTGATTGACGGGTCAGACACACCCTTTCTACCGGACCTGGACGCAGAATGATTTCAGGGACGTAGACACTTGTTGAGAAGAGCCAGAATAGACGAGGCCCACACGTTAATGTCACAAAACAACACTGTGTGTATTTGATGCAGGCTTCAACCTGCTATTATCGCTATTATTATCTGCAGTCTGTTGATGTGGAGTGTTTGTGGAGTTTGACAGAAGACAGCGCACCCTGTCACACGAACCCACTTCAAAAATACGTGCGGTGTGCATATTAATGGATGCCATTGAGAGCGTGATCGGCACCAATCCCACGTTGATGGAGAGCTCTTCCAGTTTTCATAAATATGCAAAGATTCCCATTACTTTGTTTGGATGGGGTTTTTAATTTTGGCGGGGGTAATTTATGTATTTAGGCTTGTGAAATGAACGGAGAACAATTGGCAAGTGTCTAAAACTCTAGGAGTGGGTGCAGCTCTCTGTGTTTTTAGTAAAGGGGAAAACAGAGGAAAAGTGACATGATGAACTGTCTTTCAGACAGTCGGTGAAAGCAAGCAGATTGAAATGTAAATGAAAATCGATCAGTGATAGAGCCCTTAAGTTGTGACAGACTGTGGATTGTTTAAGGATATTTGGGATCGTTGTTTGTGCAATAATATGAATGCATGCCATTCATATTCATGCCAGTTGTTCGGGCTGAGCGATACAGTATTGAATATTCACAGCTGGTGAATATCGAGATGTCTTTATTTGGTCATTATGTTTTCTTAATGAACTTGTCATTTGAATAGTTTTGCAATGCTTCCTTTTTCTTTTCTTTCAGTATCATTTCTGATTTAACTTTAATTCCACATCAGTCCAGATTTCAGTCCAGTTTTAATCAAAATCAAACATTCACACTATTTATTTGCACCACCATTATTAAAAAAAGGTTAATGTTTCATACTAAAACATCTGAGTGTAATTAAATATTGTTATATTTTATTATTCATTGTTATACTGGTGCATGTGAATGGAAATTATGAAATAGTATTTCTTCATCTTTGTTAATTTACCCAGTTTTTATGTTTATTTAACATATTTATATTACATTATATAGTCACATTATAAAGTCATATAGTTATATAATTTCACCACATTGAAATTATATATATATATATTGCTACTTCTATGTATCTATTTACTAGCACTTTTGCTTTGTGAACACAAGTCTTTGTGGCAGAGTATGTTTGGCGTGTGATATCAGTGAGGAAACAGCTCTTTTTGCCCTGCTAAACATCCTTTGCGGTTGTTTAGGTCTGGTTGTTTGACTCTTTATAAAGAGTTACACTGGTTTTCCCCCTGAGAGGACGGGCAAGAAGGGAGAGGAGAAAAATGGCTGCTTTGCAGATTGCTTTGAGGATAGATTGCCAGTTTCAGACTGCCATAGACACAATCAAAATCTCATTGCAGCAGAGGTGATTTTCTACATCCCCTACTTGCCGCATCAATCAAAATGCATCTAATGAAATAACACATTAATCCCTAATGCACAATGTCTTGGAACAAATGTCATATTCTTTACATTGTAATATCAATGACATTGAGGTCTTGTTGTTGTTAAATCTTTTAAGTCTTTTGCCTATTATCTTTTAGAGCTGCCTAAAATTAAATAACTTTTCCCACACGATACATAGCTTTTTTTTAATTGCTGGTCTGTGTACTCATGTGTCAGATTGATGTCTTTCGCCATTGCATACATCTTGTAGGGTTTTTCCCCCCTGTGTTTGTTTCCTCTGTGAGCTTCTTTTAAGACAGCAGTTAAAGGGGTCATGAACTGAGAAATCAATTTTATACTTTAAGAATATCATGTAAGTTTCAGAACTGAAATCTTCCAAAAACAGCTTTTATTGTAACCAATCCCAGAGAACAACTTGTTGTGTAATGTGCCTATCTATAGATAGGCGATAGACTGCCTCTGCAGAAGAAAATAAATGCCTTCTTCATGATTGAAACTTTGGCCCCGCCCACTGGTGTGTTAGTGAGATGACGAGGAGAGAAGAGTGATACAGGACTAAAAATAACATTACCTTCCAAAGGTATTGGCTTATTTATTTTCAACAATGTGAATGTCTCAGTTGAACATTATTTATTTGTATTCGCTACATTTCACTGTGGATTCTTTGGTAAATCAGTGCTGGAGCTGTCAATCAAAAGTACAAGTTTGCTGGACTCTCGCCAATACTCCCGTAATAATCAACAAATCTCTTTTTTACACTTTGTTTGCACTGTTAGTTATGTTGAAAGCATTCGTTAGTGTGTAGAAATCGAGTTGCAATAACGAGATCACTGCATTCATGCGCTCAACATGTCGGTGATCGGCTACAATACTCATCACTGCAACCTTTCATGCCACGATCTAAATATAATGCTATAATCAACAGAGAGTTGAGAGACTTATATGTAATACTAAGCTATTTAATTAGCAAAGATGTCAGCCAATCACAGCAGTGGGCGTTTACACTGAAGTCTCACAGCAGCCAATCATAGCAGTGGGCGTTTACACTGAAGTCTCACAGCAGCCAATCACAGCAGTGGGCTTTACACTGAAGTCTCATAGCAGCCAATCACAGCAGTGGGCGTTTACACTGAAGTCTCATAGCAGCCAATCACAGCAGTGGGCTTTACACTGATGTCTCATAACAGCCAATCACAGCAGTGGGCGTTTACACTGAAGTCTCACAGCAGCCAATCACAGCAGTGGGTGTTTACACTGAAGTCTCATAGCAGCCAATCACAGCAGTGGGCGTTTACACTGAATTTAAAGTCCTCATAACAGCCAATCACAGCAGTGGGTGTTTACACTGAAGTCTCATAGCAGCCAATCACAGCAGTGGGCGTTTACACTGAAGTCTAACAGCAGCCAATCACAGCAGTGGGCGTTTACACTGGAGTCTCACAGCAGCCAATCACAGCAGTGGGCGTTTACACTGAAGTCTCACAGCAGCCAATCACAGCAGTGGGCGTTTACACTGGAGTCTCACAGCAGCCAATCACAGCAGTGGGCGTTTACACTGAAGTCTCACAGCAGACACGACCCTTCAAACAGTCAGTGCCATTTAAATGTTTTTGTCCTCTTAAAAAAGTCCCCGCTCAAATCAGAGGGAAATGATTTGTTGATAAAGATATAAGCCTAAACCTAACCCCTTCTGTATCCCAAAAATCTGATTGTTAATAGACATTTTGTTCCTATTATAGGCAAAATAAAAGTGTATGTAAACTGTACACTGAAGAAAAGAAATTGGTTTAGGGTTTAATTCAAAGCCATTTTCACTTTTAAATTTTGTGAAATTTACTCAATTTCTAAGAAACAGAATGTAGCACATTGAATTAAACATGAAGTAGTATTTCCTTGTAAAGCACACTCCGTTAATTGTTGTTTTTGTTTACATCTTCAAAAAATCGTTTTTACAGAGTAGATTTCGGACAGAGATATCTCTTCCTCTTGAAGAGTCTTTTCTTTGTCTGTGTCCATTGTTCAACCTTCCACATTTTTTCGTTCCCGCTCTCACCTCCCGCTCTTGATTGTTGTGCCAATTAGTTTGGAATAGTAAGACCCCTCCAGCCGCTTGTAAATGATTGTGCGCAGTGCCAGAGCTCTCTGCAGGCCTAATTAATCTATCGTAATGCAGGTAGGAGTAAATTATCTCAGGAGGACAGTATCTTCAGGGTTCGACACACTTCCGTGCTCGGTATGGCGGCGTGTTTACGTCTGTGTTGAGGTTAGGGTCATTGAGGTTCCTCGCCTCTATTTCCAGAGACCTCAAAAGGTGGTTTGATCTCTGCTAACAAGTAGCTAGAGACTGAAGAACCATTGATTCCAGGCATGATAAATTCAAGAGGCCAGTCTTTCTCCTGACTGCACTCTTGACTTCTCTACTCCCCTGAGAGACAATTGGCAGGTTAAATCAGACTCTTCGGTTTACATTTTCACCTGGATATTCAAACATGTTTTTTTTTTTTTTTTTTGTTTCGGACTGATGTAACGATTAGCTCCTTTGATAGATTCTCCTTTGGTTCTTTTATAACGATACTACTTTTGATTATTCCTGTTAATCCTGTTTATTTTATTTTATTATTTTTCATTACCATGGCTGTTATTTTTACTGTAAAGCACTTGGCTGAATGTTTTTGTTTATAGAAATAAGAGATAGATAGATAGATAGATAGATAGATAGATAGATAGATAGATAGATAGATAGATAGATAGATAGATAGATAGATAGATAGATAGATAGATAGATAGATAGATAGATAGATAGATAGATAGATAGATAGATAGATAGATAGATAGATAGATAGATAGATAGATAGATAGATAGATTGATTGATTTGATTGATTGATTGATTGATTGATTGATTGATTGATTGATTGAAAGATAGATTGAAAGATAGATTGAAAGATAGATTGATAGATAGATAGATAGATAGATAGATAGATAGATAGATAGATAGATAGATAGATAGATAGATAGATAGATAGATAGATAGATAGATAGATAGATAGATAGATAGATAGATAGATAGATAGATAGATAGAAAGAGATTGAAAGATAGATAGAAAGATAGATAGATTGAAAGATAGATAGATAGATAGATAGATTGGATAGATAGATAGATAGATAGATAGATAGATAGATAGATAGATAGATAGATAGATAGATAGATAGATAGATAGATAGATAGATAGATGAGTTTATGTATATTAAAAATAGATTTAACTGAATAGATGGATGGAGGGATGGACAGATTGTTGCATGTAAATCTCAAAAGGTTCTTCATAGCACATATGTTACCATCTTGATTTCATGACTGGTTCTTAGTTGAAGGACAGGGAGAGGAGGAGAATGTAACAGGAGGGGGGGATGTTATTCACCTGATCTGACCACATGCCATATATCCTGCTAGGTCCTTCTGCATTAGCATCGACTGCCACTGTACATTGAAGCAGGATCAGCTACTGACTAATGAATACCACAGGGTGCTTCTTAGCCTCAAATATCTGTTTGTAGAGTGAATGGTTAGTTAGCGCAGCCTATAACATGCAGAGGACACATTCTGCCTCTGAAGATGTCTACCATTTCAGCCCACTCAGTCTTAGACAGATCTGATATGACACAGCTAAAGAGGAATCATTTGGTACAAGGGACTGATGATGTTCCTCCAGCCCAGAGCCTGTACTTGTGTGCTGGAGTGTTGTGTCTGATGTTTCAGTGTGACTAAAATTAGATTTTATTTGAGTGGTGGAAAACTTGTCAATGTAATGTTAGGGTGTAAAAAAGTAAATGGCATGTTATGGTCCATCTGGCCAAAAAAGTACACTACCTTTCAAAAGATTACTGTCAGTAAGATTTTAGAAAGATATTTGTACTTTTATTTAGCAGCAACGTATTAAAGACACAATATGTCATTTTTCGTCACTATAGGTTGTTTATTCGATACAAAGGTGTCAATTTTTATGACGCCTTCATTTTCTGGAATCATGGGAGTTGTCTTTACCTCTACAGCCAGTGGAAAATAATACAACGGGACTAGAGCAGAAATCATATTCATGGATGAGCTCATGCATTACAGATTTATTACCGTTACTGTAGTATGAAGCAGGTGGAGCTGGAGCGATTGCTAATGAGAGACGAGCGCGACACACGGCTCGAGAGCTTTTATTCTGCCGCAGACGAGCGCTTCCGCTTCTTCCGCTCATGCGTATGTGTGGGAACGCAGCGCTGTTTTATCATATTACACACATTTGAGTGTGTTGAAAGTTGTTTTAATGCTACTCTGTGCGTTCACTCGGCGCTACTATGAGACACTTGTTCACACTGCAGTGAGCGAGATCATATTAGGCGGTAAAACATGGCACTCTGTGCGGTAAATCAAGAACAGCAGATTTAAACAATAAGACTAACTGTGTTGAGCTGGAGATCAATGATTAGTTTTCTGATGAATGTCTCCAAACAGTTGCTCACCTGTCTAATAAAACACATCATATATTAAAGCGTCTCTGGTGTTTCCATGGTTTCTACAAAATAAAAATCGAGGGTAATGTGGCTATGACGTCATTGATAGGTAATGCATGGACACGGGTCGTGCCCTGGTTAAAATAGCTTATTGCTTAAACATTCTTGGAAATATTTGGGATAATGTAAGTACACAGGTCAACAAAATGTATAATTCTAGTGTTTTTTATGGATATTTTAATAAAAAAATCTTACATATTGTGCCTTTTAAATGAATCAAAAATGACATTAAATATATAACACGAGTACAGCGGTTATACATGTTGTCATTACATAGAAAAACAATGATCGCATTCAAATGGAAAAAACACTGTTCTGTGTGAACGGCCCCTTATGGTGCAAATTTAAAAAAAATAAGATAATTTGTCAAACAGTACTCGGATTATATAGCACACTACTCATTATGCAGTACCACTTATTCAGTTTTACTACTTAAACAACTGTATTTACATTAAAAAATACATATGTTCACCACCTTCCTGTATTCGTAATTATCACCAGTGTCAGTACAGCAAACCATTGGTAATCCATCACAAAATTCTGCAGGTTGCATGAGTCGGTGTTGTACTGGAAATCTATAATATAAAGCATGAACAGAGCAGTTCCCTGGGATGCCCTATTGTTCCTCAACATCTCCTGCCAGCAACACTGGTGTCAGCCTTTGATTTGGAAAAAACTGTAGCTATTGCCTAGAACACTTGATACAGAAGACCACTGTTAATGATTTATTCATGAATGGCTTTTTTTTTTTTTTTCCGCTGCTTTAAGGGGAAAAAAAACTGTGTTGACTATGCAGTTGGTCAATATCTCCATTCTAGGAAAATGATTGCCTTGCTTGATATTAATTAACTTACATTAT
This sequence comes from Gobiocypris rarus, assembly GCA_023029165.1. Taxonomy (NCBI): domain Eukaryota; kingdom Metazoa; phylum Chordata; class Actinopteri; order Cypriniformes; family Gobionidae; genus Gobiocypris; species Gobiocypris rarus. The sequence goes on along the minus strand of CM040921.1, from coordinate 35,373,037 downwards.
CATTAGAGGCTGCATTAGCATGTTGTGCATTGCTGTGTAGAAGGAGACTATGGGGTGATGCTTTATTAAAATGGCCTTCCTTGTGCATTGTGCTACATTATATGTTTGATCACATACTGTAAGCATTTGGTGGCCTAATTTTTTTGTATAGTTGAAATATGAATTTATTATGGTGACAAACTGTTCAATGTCAATTATTAAATGTGTTTGGAATTATTTACATACCACTGAGGCCAAGAAGTCACTAGGGAAGGCGGTGGTGGTTACACAGTTTGATAGTTTAACACTTCAAACAGCTCATTAAGATTCTGCAAAGAATCACAGACGCACATAAAGATGTGATATGAATAAGGGACTTATGTCCCTCCAAGGACCGAAAATGTGGTTCATATTCAAACATGCTTTGAATATAAATATTCAAAACTGTTATCAAATGAAATAGTAAGGTAATGGTTAATTCTATGGTGGGAAAGTGCGAGTTTCGGTTCAACAAATGTGTGATTTTAACCCATTTTCTTGTCACAATCCCACAATACATTTGCATAATCCAAACACTAGTTCCACTTTAGAGATGAACTTAACTGATTTGTTTTGTCACCGGATCCCTGTCCGTGCATAATTATCAGAATGTCTCAGGCGTCGCTGCCCTTTCAATGTCATCACACATCGATTCACAATCCGGCTGTGGGTTCATCTGACTCTGATATGCTATTAAGATAATTAATCTGAAATAAGGATCTTCATCTGGATTTGGCGAGAAGTAATTATAGCTATGATTTGCAAGCTATCAGAATGACCGCGGTGTTGTGGCCGTATGGCACAGCAACCAAATCAACGCAGTGTTGCAATCAGACACGCTTCAGTGGAACCATTTCTGTTGCTCCCCCTCTCTAAACAATCGCCGCAGCTTTTGCTCTGTGTATTATGAATACCCTGTTATTTTATATTGCGGGTGGATCAGCATTTGCCCAAGTTCAAACAGAGAGAAAGATAATTGAGTGGATAATCATTCATGTGGTTTTGCTCTCAAATTTAGCCATGAACTTTTGAAGCAAGGTTTTTGATACTGCAAGCCGAGCCACTGGCTCTGAATTAGAGGCTTTGACATTTATTGTGGGCAAATGTGAAGCAATTTAAAATCATAGCTAAACAATATGGATTTCCTTTTCAGATTAACCAAGGTCACTGTATTGACACAAGAGGTCATTAAATAGTTCATTGAGCCCTCGTATGGTCATGTTTGCTCTAATTGATTACTGCTGATGCTGTGAGTGTTAATGAAGCTGACTAATGCTGAGGCTCAATGGTTGGTGTAATTATTTCCATATTGTTTTTTACTCTATAAAAGAGCATCTGTATTCGACACGCGTCAAAAAGAAAATGCAGATGTCCTCTTTTTCTCCATTCTGATCTGTTTATGATCATCTAAATTGTCCGTGAGGCAAAACATGGTCTTTAAATTAGTATTGAATTAATAGAGTCTGTACCCGAAGAACCACCATCTGTAGCAGCCAAGCAATATAAAACCATAAACCATAGAAAGAAAAGACTTTTACATATAACCATTTAACATACCAAATACTAAAACATTTTTTTTTCTCATACAGTTTGTATGTATATGCATGTATTTATTTATTTCCCATGAAGATATTTCAGAGAGTCTTTGGAGATGCGATTGAGAATTGTATTTCTTTTTATTTATATTTGAGCCCTTTTAGACCCTTCATCCATTCAAATATTGATGCTATATATCATCCAAATAAATCATGGAAATAATGTTGGTGTCCCTGAAACATAAATAGTTCATTGATCCGTTAAGCATTATCCACTCACCGTCCACTATTGGGTACAACTATTCAACTGATCATGAATGCAAAAATTTAATCAGCCAATCCCATGGCAGCATCTCAATGCATTTAGGCATGTAGACATGATCAAGACGATCTGCTGAAGTTCAAACTGAGCATCAGAATGTGAAAGAAAGGTGATTTATATGACTTTGAACATGGCTTGGTTGTTATTGCCTTTCGGCTGGTCTGAGTATTTCAGAAACTGCTGATCTACTGGGACAGCAGTTTCTGCACAACCATAGGGTTTGCAGAGAGATATCCAGTGAGCTGCCGTTCTGTGGGCAAAAATGCCCTGTAGATGCCAGGGATCAGAATGGCCAGACTGGTTCGAGCTGATAAAAAAGGCAAGAGTAACTCAAATATCCACTCTGAACGCATAACACGTCAAACCTTGAAACAGACGGGGCTACAGCAGCAGAAGACTGGCCTGAGTCTTGATTTCTACTGTGATATTCAGATGTAGGGTCAGAATTTGGCATAAATAACATGAAAGCATGGATCCATCCTGCCTTGTATCAGCGTTTCAGGCTGCTGGAGATGTAAAGCTTGGTTTATACTCAACGCGTCTGCTCGAGCACGAGGGTGCACGCTGAAATAATAACGTCAACGCGGTGTGGGCAGTCATGCGTGTTGAGTGAGCAAAACCCCATTTCATGTGGCGGTGTGCACGCCATATTTTGTAACTGTGCGCGGCTCCACAGAAATAAGTCTTTTAAATGAATGTTTAATAAGTATGTTCATATAATTCAATAGAACATTTTATGAAATTAGAAAACGTTTAAGAGATTGTTGTTTAATTTAGTTTTTATACATATGTTCTCATATCTATATATTTTGTTCTAATGTCACCCGTAATAATCTCAAGGTTTACTGGATTTTACACAATTCTTTGGTTCTTTTGTAGTGTGGGTTTGGTGAAGTATAATATAAAACAAACATCATCACGTGTGTACCTTACTTTGTCTCATCCCTGCTTCCTGATGGTTTAGACAGAGAACAATTACTCCGAGTCGCCCCCTGTTGTTTCGAAGAACAGTACAACAGCGAGCGCGTCATGTATAAATGCCTCGTCCGTTTGGAGAGGAGCGTGCGCAGTCAGCGGAGGCTCCCAGTGCAGAGCTTGGTGTGGGGATATATTCTTGGCACACTTTGGGCCCTTTAATACCAATTTAGCTTCATTTAAATGCCACAGCCTACTATTATTGTATTGAGCTTCCATCTCAAATGGCCTCCAGTCCCCAGATCTCAATCCAATAATTTGCATCATGGATGTGCTGCCAACAAATCTGCAGCAACTGCATGATGCTATCATGTCGATATTGACCAACATCTCTGAGGAATGTTTCCAGTACCTTGTCCAATCTATGCCATGAAGAATTAAGGCAGTTCTGGAGCAAAAGTTGGTCCATCCCAGTACTAGCCAGGTGTGCCTAATAAAGTGACCAGTGAGTGTATATGGGTCATAAAGGTTAAAACTCTTTTATTAGACAAATCTGATCAATTGATTTGTATGACTAACGTACAATGACTGACTGCTATTTTCATTTTTGTCACCCAAACTGCTGCATCATCACAAGAAAAGATTGTTTGGTGACAGATTTATTTTGTTAATATAATTTCTGTATTCATCAACCCTTCATCAAATGTAATAAATAAATATCGCTACTATTGGTGCTGAACTATTTAGCAAATCACACTTTTTTTTTAAATGCCATCGTGCCAGCTATTCTACTTCTATGAATACGCAAATCATAAAAGTTTAGTGTAGCCTTTTGTAGTTAGAAATGCACTTCTCCGGAAGCCCATATGACTATAACGTCATCACATTTCTTTGACATGCTCCTTTCCTCAGCTTTTTTACCTTCTTTTTGTGGCTGTATATGTTTGAAATCATAGTTCTTTGTTAATGTAGGTTAAAGTCTCTTTTCATTCTTCTGAGGCTCAGGAGCGCAGAGACAGAGCAAACATTTCTTTGTTGCTCTCCTCTTCTTCCTTTCTCATACCTTATGTCTCTTGCGCTCTCTGTCTCCTCCCTGCCTGCTCCCTCTTCCTCCTTCTCCCAGAGCATTGTCTTTTAAGTATCTTGCCGTCTTCTCTCCTCTCTTCGGGTCACAGACATCAAAGAGAAGTGCACAGAATGCCTCTTTATTCTGACAACAGCCCGAGAGACTCTCTGACTGCAGAAAACAGCAGCGGCGGTGGCTCAGGAGAGGCAAGGCAAGCGAAAGACGTTTATTGTGTGCAAAAAATAGCATACAGTTTAATTTAACGGTCCATTAACAATCTATTAATTTAATAAATATGCAAGTGTGTGATTAAATGAAGAGCTGGTATTGTGCGCAGATGATTGAGATTTGAAATGCATTTTGTATGCATCTTGAAATGGCTGTGACGGGGTCTGCACAAGGTGACATGACAGGTGTCGATCAAAAAGACAAAAGTAAACTCAAAGTTGTCAATGCAATCAGTACATGTTGTAATGACATCATTTTCCTTCTCAAAAACATTTACATCAGATTTTAGATTGCATACTTCTGGGAGGTCCTGCTGTGACAACCACACACAAGTGCACTCTAAAGAAAAATTGAGTTGAAAATAACTCAATTTGGGTTGTTTTGCAGCCACTGCTGGGACAAATATGGACAAACCCAACAGTGGGTTATTTAAACTCTTAGCATGCTGGGTTGTTCATTGAACTCAGCATTTGGGGGCAGCCGTGGTCTAATCGTTATAGAGTCAGACTGGTAACCTCAAGTTTGCGGGTTCGATTCTCAATACCGCAGGAAATGACTGAGGTGGATTGAGCAAGGCACCTAACCCCCAATCGCTTCCCACTGTGTCCACTGTTTCCGGTGTGTGTTCTCTACTCACTGCTCCTAATGTGTGTGCACTACCTTGGATGGGCTAAATGCAGAGAGCAAATACACCATTAGGAGTGTAAGGCTTCAAATTACTCACGGTTTCGCTATGGTTTGGTATGTGCTATGTTCAGGGACAACTTGTCAAATAAAAATAGAAGAAAATAAGAATAAATAATCAAACTACAAGCAACAGCATAAATACAATAGAGCAAAGATGCATATAAAACAAACAGTGCTTTTCAGTTTTTTTTAGATGTTTCTAGCTGTAGTTTTCAGGTACAGAAATGTAATAAAGTAATTTAAATATATATATAAAATAACATTGCATATTATAGTCTTCACTGTACAAATAAAGATTAATTATTACTGAAGTTACAAAAGCTATTCAGTCAAGAGCAGTGATTGATTTATTTGTCATTTGTTGTTTGATTAACATTAAAAATTAGTGGTGGGCATAGATACATTTTTTTAATCTAGATTAATCTCTCTGTGATCTTGAAATTAATCTAGATTAAAATGGCTCATTTGAATTCTGCCAAAGGCATTCAGAATGTGTGCTACCCAAATAATGACTGGTGCTTTCACACTTAGTTCGATTGCCTGGACCAAACCCAAATTCGATTGCTCTCTGGACCGTGTTCATATTATATTATTTGGGTCCGCAGCAGCTGTTTACCCGTTACTTGGTAATGAAGTCAAGAGAGAAGGTGGCAAAATGAATAGCGTTGTTCACCTAACTTTTATATTTTTGTTTTTGAACCGTTGATTTAGTTACCAAAGCTTCAGTAAGTAATGGCACTTGCGTCTATCTGCCGCGAATGTACTGCAAATGCTCTAAGAACGCTGAAGATGAGCAGAAATTAGATTTTGCAGCTCTCTGCTTGCATATGTCAGTCACACTCGTCAGGACTCGAGTGCGGTTCGCGGGTGCGCACCCGAGTTCGGAAGACAGCGTTCACGCTTAATGTGGTAATTTCACAGCATACAAGCAGGTTTGAAGACTTTGTTCTCGCTCCCTACAGTGCATTTCGGCTAGGTAGCTAAATATCCGCACTAAAATAACCGCGCTATACATCCGCGCTCCCAACCCAACTTTGAGAATAGATTAACGCCAATATTTTTTTTAGCGCCCGATAAGAGTCTCATGCTAACGCAGCACGTTTACGGCAATAACAGCCCACCACTATTAAAAACACATACAGCTAGAATAGGCTTCACAGACGATAACATTGTCAAAATGCTCCCAATTCACACAAATATGCGAAAATGACTAAACAGGCTGTATTATGCATGCCAGGCCAGTAGTTGGAGATATCGCTTTGTCAAGAAACGCCCCGCTAACACGTAACGCACATGTGAATGACGCTTTTAAAACCATGCACTTTAAAACTCGTTTTCAAAGGTTTGCATTTTCAGGCCCCCAAAACGCCCTTAAGACATAATGCATGGATCCACACATGAACACGTCTTTCCAGACTGTTTCATTTTACTTAAGAAATAACCTGTTTGGTAGGATACTCGCCAAGATGGTCATGTTGATAATTTTTGTGTGAATTTGTCCGATTAAACACAAGGCTTGAAAGAGAACTTAATATTTGCCTTGTGCTCGCTTCAGATGAGCACACACAAATCTTCAGAATGCACAAGTTCTCTTTCAGGTCTTGCTCTTGAATGTTGAAATTGTCAAAGCTTAAATAAGTTTAGTTTAAACACAGATATCAAGACCCGGGTGATGACGACGTAAATGATTAGGTCATGTTCGAGCAGACAACACTTTCATACAAGAGTGATTTGCCCATGCTTTTTGGTCAGCGGTATTGGGAAGCCCTAATGTGTATCCATCGACAGAAACATACATTAGCCAAACGCCCTCTTTGTTACTGTTATTTTTAACAAACCATATTATAGATCCGGCATCAAAATAAGGATTTAAAAATATATTTGAGATGAACCGCGTTACAAGTGAGTGCCAAACCGTGGGTGGAGAACTGTACGGTTCAATTTTTTTACTGAGAACTGTTACACCCCTATAGCATACTTGGCCTCCACATCATGTCACTTTCATAATGGGTTGATTCATGCTATTTTAGGGGCTAGTTTATTTTTTACAGGAATACTAGCTTACCAGTAACACTGTTGTTATGTGAGATGGTGGTGGAAGGGTGTATTGTTTCAACTTCCACTAACACAACGATTGGGTAACACAAAAACTAAACAAACATGGAAAAAAATAACCCCCCAAAAAATGACCCGACAGGCTCAACACAGTGTTTCTCAGAGTATGCTGTTGAGATGAATGCGAATGCAAATAGATCAGTTTTTATAGACTTCCTTGTGTTAACGAGCTTAATTAAGTAACCTGTAACCCCGAGCTGGTGTTACTCCCCCTTATTTTTCTCCCTTCTCATAATCTGAGAAGAGTTTCTGAATCATTGCGCTATGAAAGAAGCAGAGGTAGCTTCGCTCTGATGGATGATCCAGTAAGCTGAACAGAAACCTTGAGCGTCAGCCACAAAACCTTGAGATGGGGAGCACATAATGAACCTCCCCTTCAGCCATTCTAAGAAAGAAAGAAAGAGAGGGAAGGAGGAGAAGAAAGACTAGATAAATAGACAAGGCTTGGGGGAGAGGGAATCAAGAGTGGGAAGAAGGCTTAGCATTAGTGTGTATGGCTGCATCCCAATTCACATACTTATACTTCATACTAAAAGTATTCTTCTCTGAAAGGAAAGTACATACTTTTGAGAAATATTTATGGACTGGTGGTTCACAACTACATTAAATATGGGTGTACTTGCAATGAGGATAAATACATGTCAGCTTTTGGCAGTTCAGTCCAATAATGAGTCAAGAAAAAGATGATCTTTGCTTCTGAATATGTACTTTCCTTAAATAAAGTATGCCAAATGTAGCTAGGGAGCCATCAGATTGGAAAAGTTGAAAAATAAAATGAGACCTGTTCTTCAGTTATCATGTTAAATTGTTCAGGGTATATATTTCCCATTCAAATCATTCAGGCTGCATTTATTTGACAAAAAAATAGTCAAAACAGTAATATTGTGAAATATCATTACATTGTAAAATAGCTGTTTTCCATTTTAATATGCTTTAAAATGTAATTTATTCATGTGATACAAAATTTACAGCATCATTTCTCCACTCTTCAGTGTCACACGAGCCTTCAGAAATCATTATAATGTGATGATTTGCTGCTTAAAAAATATTTATTATTGTTATCAAAAGAATTGCATTTTTAAAAATAAAATCTTTATTAACATTATACTGTTTATCTTTACTGTCACATTTGATCAGTTTAATGCATCATTGCTTAATACATTGCTTCATTCAATCCCACAATGCACCGCTATAATGAGTGTACAACCGTTGTACACTCAACAGCTGTCCGACTTCACGCACTCGTTTTCATTCACTCTTTCAAGTGAACTGTATTAGTGGATGTGTGGGTTCATTGTAATATCATAGTTATATGTAAAATCCTTTTTAATTTATTAAATTATTTAATTAAAGGTGCACTATGTAACTTTTCCGTCCGCTAGAGGTCGCCTATTCAAAACAAAGGAGTAGTTTGATGACGTTAAGTTTGAGCACAGAATCTTGGGACATGTGGTCTTTACCTCACAGCCGGTGGAAAAGAATCGGGATAGGACTCGGGCAGAGATCATGTTCATGGATGCGTTTAGTAATGTTACTGTAGTGTGAAGCAGAGCAGACCCAAGTGTTGTGGGAGCTGAGCAAGGTCGCTGGAGCAATTGTTAATAAGATGAACGCAACATGCCTTGCGAGCATCGGGACTTTTATTATGCCACAGTTGGCGGCACCATTTCCGGTTTTCCGGTCATGAGTATGAGGTAACACATCTCAGTTTATCGTTTTAGATACATCTGAGTGTGTTGTAAATGATGTTATGACGTTACTCTGTGGGTTCGCTCTGCGGGTCTCTGACACACTCCAGCTAGAGTAAAGTGTTTCTGCAAAACAAAACTGAGGGTAACGCAGATATGACACATTTGACAGGCGACTCCCTCACATGTCCCGGGTCACTGGTAAAAATAGCAATTTTCTCACAATTTACAAATAGTTGGAAACATTTGGATATTGTAAGTGCTCAAGTGAGCAAAATATATACAACTGGCCTGGTGGTTTTTGGATATTTTACTGAAATTGTTTTACATAGTGTACCTTTAATTCAACACACTTAAAATGGAAGATGTTGTGTTTATGGGATGCATTACCCAGTGCACTATGCACTATTGCAGTGGTTCTCAAAATTTTTTGGACCAGCACCCCCCTACCCATTATCGCCCCATCCACTACTCTATTGTATAATTAACATTTTGCACATGTAGTCATACGGGTATTTCTTGTGTTTTAATTTGCATTATACCCCAAGTTAACATGCTACATACTGCATAAATAGCAGTAGAGTAATACAATAGCATGATATTCTGAACATAACCTCTGCGCTTGTACTGTATATATGACACGTAGTATGAGAATTGTGATGCAGGCTGTGTGTCTGATAGAGTAAGAGAGAAATAAAGAGAGATATGGGTGCTTACAAAGCATGTAGCGTCCGCTGGTATAGCTGCCAATTGGAAGTAACGTACTGCCTGCAAGAGCAAATTAGCCTCGAGGGAGTTCTTCACCTCAAATTGAAATTGACAGCAGGTGACACTCACAAACTCATTAAAATACCTCTGGCAGAGGTCGGCCTTATGCTGGGCCAGCGCAGGCCAGACAGTCTATCAACAGGGGGGTGATAAATTAAATATTTTGTCCAGGGCCTGAAATGGGGAGGAGTTTTATTTCTGGCCTTTCGAATTATTTAACTTAGTAACTTGTCCAGGTAGTTCAAAGTATTCTGGATGGAACGCGCTGCAATGTTAAACGATGCCTGTTATTTATTGCCAATAAAGTTTTTATATCTGTTTATTGTTATAGTGTGTTTAGGGGTGAGATGCTGAAATGGATCTCATTTAGAGAATGCTAACCTGATGTTCTTTGTAAATTTGGCCACATAAATCCATTTGTGCACCACTTTTGAGGCATTTAGCTTGCGGAGTGAGCCATGCGGTCAAGTTTTGCTCTGTTTGGATGAAAGCATGTGCCTCTGTGTCCTTCCCACCCATATGGCAAGTGCTGGTCATTAGCAGTGATTTTTGTTTCTCTGTCTCTTTTGCTCTCTCATTCAATTCATGACTAGCGGCACAGCTTGCATGTGCCAGCCATTTAGCATTTGCAATATCGACTGATGATCTTTTCTGATTCAGTTTAATCCACTAGAGTCGAGTGGCGTCCAGCGTGTGGCATGCATAAGGGGAATTAGGTGTCTCTCAGGCAGGGCTTTAAAAACATATGCAGCTGCCTGCTAGATCGGCCTAACTGTGATTAAACTTCACGTGCGACTGATATATATGAAACGCTCTACATAAGTAGCAATCGTAGACGTGTCACCCATTGGATTCTGAAGAGCAGTTTTGAAGCGTAAAGTAGGGTTGAGCTGGCCGTTGCCATCTTGGCAGTCACTCCCGGATAACAGAAAATGGGCAAAGAGGCGGGACGTGGGTGGATCTGAGGTGACGTGATGACTAACAGACAGCAGACAAACGGCTATCCACCTGTCACTCAAAGTGGCCACGCCCTTAATTATGCAGAACTTTAAAGCTTTATATAATGTAAACAAATTAGTCATAAAAAAAATCACCCCCCTCACAGTTGACCAAAACCACAATTTGAACCAGGCTGTAAAAAAAATTCTGCTGTAATGTTGGGCATTTTAACATGGGGCTGATGAGATTCTGCTCCATTCTGGAGCCTGTCTCTAGCGGCCAGTCGATGAACTGCAACTTCCGTATTTGCTTCCAGAGAAACTGGGGGAGGTTGCTGCTTGGTAGCAACTCATTGCACGACACTAACTATTGGTTGTGCACCATTGTGAGTTAAATGTTCAAAAAAATAATAATATTAATGTTCACAAAAAATCATAGCACATACATATATAGGCTAAAATAATACATTTTAATTGAATATTGGAATATATTATAAAATGTAATTTATTCCTGTGAGACAAAGCTGAATTTTCAGCATCATTCCTCCAGTCTTCAGTGTCACATGATCCTTTAGAAATCATTCTAATACACTGATTTAATGCTCAAGAAACATTTCTTAAAATGGACCTATATTGTTCAAAATTCACTTTTACATGTTTGAATATAAATTTGTGTTGGCAGTGTGTGTACACAACCACCCTTTAATGGAAAAATCCACCCACTCCTCTTTTTTAATTCCCATAAATAAGCAGTATCTCAGAACTACCTGAGCAGGCTCCACGCGTGACTGCTGACGGCATAGACCCCGCTGAGTGAGCTTACATTCAGACATAACTGACTGCGAACTTTGTATGTTTTGACATTTGTGTGAACTTTGTGTGTATTTGACAGTTTAAACGCAATAAGACTTGAAATAAAATTTAGTTTAATACTCACTGGACGCGCCGTGTGACATCCAACTCTCTGTGCGCATGCTTCGGGTGTGTGCACTCAGAAAATATCAGTTTAAACTCATATGGCTTTAAAAGCGCAGATAATAAACTTTCATGATGATGAAGAAGTACAATGTCGTGTGAGCATGACCGTGATCAGTGTTGAGGAGTAACTCTTTACATGTAACGCCGTTACGTAATTTAATTACAAAATACATGTAATCCGTTACTGTTCAATGCTATGCTTCAATTAATTGGTAACACTTTACAAGTCCGTTTGTCACATTTAAAGAAGCTTAATAACAGTGATGTTCATTGTTAATTTCAAACTTTTTTAATACATTTTAACATTTTAAAGTTGTCTCTTACATTAGTTACCATACTATAAATTAACATGAATGATCAAGGTATAATTAATATATTAGTATTTTTTTGTAAACATTTTGCCTTTTTTTTTATTCAAAGAATGGAAGAGAGTTCAAACTGAACACAATCTTGCTGCTCAAAGAACAATTTTCAATAATATTTATTTTGATCCTTTTTGTATTTTTCATTTACTTGTACTTTTACTTTCAATACTTAAGTTTAATATAAAAAAATACTTGTCATACTTAAGTATAATAAATATCACATACTTAAAAACTTTTACTCAAGTAATATTTTAAAAAGTGACTTGAACTTCTATTATTAAGATATTAATACTTTTACTCAAGTATGACTTTCAAGTACTTTATCAACCACTGCTTTTGATCAATTTAATGCATCCTTGAACCTTAATAAAAGTATCTTTTCTTTAAAGTTAGTTATTATATAATTTAATCTTATGCATTAGACTTTGGCCTAAAGGTGGCTTCATTCTCTTTTTCACCCATATTCAACATTCCCATCACTTTGCTCTTTTTTCTCTATTGGGTCAGGCTACTCTTTTTCTTATCCACTCCTGCTCGTTCCTCCTTTTAGCCCCCAACTGTCCCCTACATCCACCCGAATACTCGTTCCTTCTCTACCTCACCCCCCTCATCTATGTGTGTGGGTTAGATGTATAGAAAGGAAAAGGCCTAGGCTTGTAAAAGAGAGCCCTAATGAAGAATGTATCGATTTCCTATAAGAAGGATTTAATCAAAGTCCCACGACACATCCACTGGGACAGAAGCCTCGCTACAGGACCAAATTACACTTCATACACCATCTATTTTTCAGCCACAGCGATAAATGGAGGTGCCGAGCAGATAGATGAGAGTCCCTTCAGCTCATTCATCATACCCAAACTAGGGGAGGAAAGCAAAATGATTGAGACGGGCAGCAACAACAGCCAATGATAAATAGACCGGGAGGTGTCATGGGGGCGGGAACGGCATTCACTATTGGAGGAGGGAGCTTTAATTGAATTTGGGAAGAGAAGGTTATACAATGAATGATTCATTTTATCTATAAAAAATATATGACATTATGTCAGTGAATTCTGTGTTGTTGTTGTAGCATAGAGCGTTTGTAGTTTATTAGACAGTAAAAATAAGTAATTCAATTGACTGAACTGTTACTATGGGTCGTTACACACTACAGTGGAGGAACTTTATATGCACAACAAATCAGATGTGGATTTGCATCGGCAAAATGCTGTTTGTCAGCAAATACAGGGATTATCATTTGGATTTGAATATGCTAATTTTACACAAACACAAGCAAATTCTATATTTGGCCAATTAATACCATAGAAATGTCCTCTATTTATACAAAATCAGGGATTACTACACATAAAGAAAACTAACATTATTTCAGTGCATTTGATTTAGGGATATTCGGCTTGGGAAGAGTCCATAGGAAATTAATATTTTTGTCACTAAACAACCTAGTATTGTTTTAACCCAATATTCTCTCTTGAACCTATTTTCTCTCCTAATGAATGTCTTATAGAGGGTATGCATTGATGTCACTTTCCCGCCGGAACACACCTCCTCAGCCGGACTGAGGGGCTAAAGAGCTGCTGCATGACTGGATTTAATAGGGGAAACTTGAGTAATACACACAATTATCAGTTTAAATTGAAGGTTAGACTCGGTATAAGTGTTCCTTACAACTTACCAAAGACCCAGTGATCCATGGATATTGACATGCAGCCAGGAATCGTGTTTCCTTACATTTGAAAGGAGCCTGATATTGACGCTGCGGAAATACATAAAGCAAATTTGCCTGTGAACGCTTTATATAAATACAATATAGGTAGGTCTAAATTTGGGACAATGACAATGTTACATATATACACTCACCTAAAGGATTATTAGGAACACCATACTAATACTGTGTTTGACCCCCTTTCGCCTTCAGAACTGCCTTAATTCTACATGGCATTGATTCAACAAGGTGCTGAAAGCATTCTTTAGAAATATTGATATGATAGCATCTTGCAGTTGATGGAGATTTGTGGGATGCACATCCAGGGCACGAAGCTCCCGTTCCACCACATCCCAAAGATGCTCTATTGGGCTGAGATCTGGTGTCTGTGGGGGCCATTTTAGTACAGTGAACTCATTGTCATGTTCAAGAAACCAATTTGAAATGATTCAAGCTTTTTGACATGGTGCATTATCCTGCTGGAAGTAGCCATCACAGGACGGGTACATGGTGGTCATAAAGGGATGGACTCAGGTAGGCCGTGGCATTTAAACGATGCCCAATTGGCACTAAGGGGCCTAAAGTGTGCCAAGAAAACATCCCCCACACCATTACACCACCACCACCAGCCTGCACAGTGGTAACAAGGCATGATGGATCCATGTTCTCATTCTGTTTACGCCAAATTCTGACTCTACCATCTAAATGTCTCAACAGAAATCGAGACTCATCAGACCAGGCAACATTTTTCCAGTCTTCAACTGTCCAATTCTGGTGAGCTCGTGCAAATTGTAGCCTCTTTTTCCTATTTGTTGTGGAGATGAGTGGTACCCGGTGAGGTCTTCTGCTTTTGTAGCCCATCCACCACAAGGTTGTGTGTGTTGTGGCTTCACAAATGCTTTGCTGCATACCTCGGTTGTAACGAGTGGTTATTTCAGTCAAAGTTGCTCTTCTATCAGCTTGAATCAGTCGGCCCATTCTCCTTTGACCTCTAGCATTAACAAGGCATTTTCGCCCACAGGACTGCCGCATACTGGATGTTTTTCCCTTTTCACACCATTCTTTTTAAACCCTAGAAATGGTTGTGCGTTAAAATCCCAGTAACTGAGCAGATTGTGAAATACTCAGACCGGCCCGTCTGGCACCAACAACCATGCCACGCTCAAAATTGCTTAAATCACCTTTCTTTCCCATTCTGACATTCAGTTTGGAGTTCAGGAGATTGTCATATCGTTCAGCCCTAAAACGTTCTGTCCGTGTTTATTTAAAAAGATCCAATTATACATAAGATGGTAAATGTGTATTTGATGAGCTGTCAATACAATATACTGTATATAGGGTATGATTTTACCCCAAAATTCAACATATTGACACAAAATGATAACTGCAAATCCTCTTTTCGCTACCTGCACTCATGTTGTTTCTGTGAATTGCAGCTATCCATTTGATTTATTCTCAAATCAATTTTTACAATCAATCTCAAAGCTCTTTCCCATTTTAGATGTATTTCTTTTCACAGCAATGACGCTGAAACCAATGCTGCCGCTCAGTCTTTTTGCCACATAATGGGCGTAACCGGAGTCACTCCAGCCCACGGTGACACCATGAACATAACCTCTATTGTGCACCAGAGTTATTACTATTGTAACTGAAATTAGAACTACAAATAAAACCTTTTTTTAATACTTGACATTTCACTTTTACATTTGAAATAAAATAAACATTAACTGAGATTAAATAAAATATATAAAAAACAAGGCAGTATTTGTCATTTTTATTTAGTTTGACTTGATGTACTTAAAAAACTAAAACTGAAATAAAAATTAACTAAATATAATAGACATTTTTAAAGAGAAATGACAAAAAAACAGGTCAAAATGACTCCAATCTAATTCAATATATTGATAAAAACTATAATAGTATCTCAGTGATACAAAAATAACACTATTGTGCACAACTCATTTGTGAATGATATTCAAAAGAAAAGAAAAATATATTTTTTCAAGCTTCCATGAAAATGTAATAACTTGCATCATCTCTGAAACATGTCTTTGACTAACAACACAGAGGCGGTGCATGCAGAGGGAAAAGTTTCTTTTGTCAATAATACTTGATAATATTAAGGCAATACCAATTATGGCAATAAAACCAAATAATAATAGATCTGATAAAGAAATGTTTCAACTGAGATACATACTGATGGAAGTGCTCTCACAAATCAATTAGACCTTTCGCCTCCACATCCCGGATAAAAAGCCTCTTCAAAAGTGGTGTTTTAGAGTCCAAAATCACATTCAGGTTTGGCTTCATTCTGATATATTCTTTCTCACTCATAAATACATCCCATTACTGAAGTGAAATGAGCTGCAAATGCCCCTGACTTCAAAGCCTTTTTCAATTAGAAGGTACACATATTTTAGAGACTTTTTCTTATCAGGCTACAAATGAAGGGCCTTTTATGTTAGTGAGTTACTATGGTGACCAGTTATCCTGTGTGTGCTGTGCTTGAAAGACCCCCACTGGTAAAATATGCTGTAAATAGTTGTACAACAGTTCATCTGTATATACTCCTTGATTGGAGTGGCTGCAGTGGCGTGCAACTCGGCCAAATAAATGATTCTAAATAGATTTGCTCCAGAAACATCCACTAAATCAAACCTGTTTTGAATACATCAACACAATGTCCGCTGTTTGCTTCAAGAGTTATGGCAAAAGCTAGAATTAAACGAAGTCTTTTCTGAATGAGTGAAGCATAAAAGATTGATTGGGAACTCATAATGAATTCAGAAAACGTCACACAAAAAAAGCTACCACAATCCAAACAGACCACATTAAATGCTATTTAAAAGTTGTCGACTTTTCATAGTCATGTCATACTGTTTGTTAGAGCAAATTTTGGTAACACTTTAGATTAGGGAACACTCATTACTGCTTATTGATAGTAAGTTGTTGTAGTGGTTTTGTTTTGGTAGCATTAAGGGAATATTGTCATGCAGAATAAGGCATTAATGTGTGCTTTATAAGTTCTAATAAACAGCCAATATGCTAGTAATATGCATGTAAATAAGCAACTAGTTAAGAGTAAATATGTGTTCCTCAATCTAAAGGGTTACCTGCATTTTTCTCTTCAATCATCTGACGTTCTGAGGAAAAAACACTGAAATTCAGGTTCTGGGATTTTAAAACAGAGAAAAAAACGCTCCAAACAACAGATGTTTTTATAGGCCAGTGTGCATTATTTATGATATTCTAATCCAACAGAATAATAAACATTTTAGAAGAAAAAAATGGGCAGCACAGCCTCTTAAAATGTGGATTTGTTTGTCATAAAGCATTCCTGCATCTCATTTGCCTGTTTTCTCTCGCCCAACACCAGTTACTCGCTCTGCGTTAATCCACACATGGATTGTCACATCCTGACAAATGGTCGAGCAGTCAACACATGCTATATATAGCAGTCTGCTGGGTGGTCTTTAAAATGCTGCTTTTTTAGTCTCACTGGCAGTAAAGTGAATTGCATGAGCTTGGGTGAATGTTACTGGTGCTTGTCAGATAGAATGGCTGTGCTGTTCTCATGTGGTCTAGTTAATAGATGTGTGACTACTGATGCAGTTGTCATGTCAGTGCTTTCCGCTTGGGTCATCCTTGATTCTTTGACCCAATGTTTACTAGGAGATGTCTGTAGGTCTCTTTACTAGCTTATACTTTGGTTTTAAATTTCATATTTATATATGTCTGGACAAGAAGGCCTGGCTCTGTCTCTGCTCTAATTCATCCCAAAGGTGTTCTATCGGGTTGTGCGGGCCAGTCAAGTTCTCCACACCAAACATCCATGTCTTTATGGACCTTGCTTTATGCACTAGTGCGCAGTCATGTTAGATCAGAAAGGGGTCACAAACTGGGGAGCATGACATTGTCTATAAGATGTCTTGGTATAGCATTAAGAGTTCCTTTCACTGGAACTAAGGGGCCAAGCCCAACCCCTGAAAAACAACCCCACACCATAATCCCCCCTCCATCAAACTTTATACTTGGCACAATGCAGTTAGGCAAGTCCCGTTATCCTGGCAACCGCCAAACCCAGACTCATCATCTGGATTGCCAGACAGAGATGCGTGATTTGTCACTCCAGAGAACAGGTCTCCACTGCGCTAGAGTCCAGTGGTGGTGGACAAATGTCCCCATAAAGATGGCAATATCCAAAATCCTTGTCTGTGTGTGTGTGTGTGTGTGTGTGTGTGTGTGTGTGTGTTATAAATCAGATGTGTGTGTGTGTGTGTGTGTGTGTGTATAAATACAGAAAGTTTTCTGTGATGTGTAGGTTTAAGGTTAGTGGATTGAATATACAGTTTGTAATGTAGGCTACAGTATAAAAATCATTATGTCTATGAAAAGTCCCCAAAAAATATGAAAACATAATGTGTGTGTGTATTCACATTTCACACTTTTTTTTTTCAGCAATGATGCATTAAATTGATCAAAACGTTGATGTTGTTATAAAATGTTCTATTTCACACTCTGTTCTGAACATTCTATTCATCAAAGAATCCTACATAAACACTTATCAGGGCTGAAAATCCAGCTGTGCCATCACAGAAATAAATTACATTTTAAAATTTAACTTTTTTATCAAATAAATAAACAGAATAAATAAAGAGACTTCTTTCAAAAAAAGTGTGTTATGCTTTTGAACACAAGTGTGTATATATAGTACTGTTCAAAAGCTTTTTACAATTTCTGAAAAGGGTGTCTCTCAACAAAACCTGTTGCCATGGTGCCTATGGTGTTACTGGGGTGTACATGCAAAAGTTTCACTGAAAAATGCTCACAGACAACAGCAGAGAGAAAAACAAAACAAGGAAAAGTCTGAATGTTGAATTAATGCATAATTAAATTACCTGCCTAAAGCTGATGTAAGAACTTTTCTATTTTCAAAAAGTTCCCCCCAGTCAAACTGATAGTCTGCGCCAAATAACATCACTGGCAGAGAGCCGTTGTGTTAAAAAAGTGCTTACAGCAGCTTCAAGTCTGATACACAATATGTGCACTTTCATATCAGTTGAGTACGAAAGTGTCTGCCAAAAACCTTCCTAAAATGTTGTTTAGACGTTGTCACTGAACTACTAAACTTACAATATTTAAAGTACGTAACTATATTTTTAGCCTACATCTTCTGAAGAAAATGTGCTTGCCTCTGCAAAATCGCCGCAACAATGCTGTATCGTTTTGGGTGGTTGCCAGGGTGTTTCTGTATGGTTTCTATGGTATTCTCAGTATTTTTAGCTTGTTGCTAGGGTGGTGACTTTCTAACTTGAGTCCGTAGCTCAAGACATATCATTTATGTATTTTGAAGATGCTTTTATTTATTAAGTGACTTAAATTGCATTCAAGCTTTACATGAATGCAATGCTCTACTATTTGAGCTACAGAATGGCGTAAACGGTGACAAATTATGCTCTGAAGTTTCAGAACTCCTAACACTGATTACTCATTATAAGTGCTTATATTCTGCTAGTGCTCTTCTTGTAAATAAAGCTAGGGAAACAGTCTCTATTCTTACTGAGACACAGTGTTAAGCATTTTTATGACATTGCCATGTCACTTTAAAACAACAGGCCAAGATGCAACATGATAATTTTTATTTTTTGTTGCTTTGGGCAATTTTGCTTTAGGCTCATTTGTTCTGAATCTGTAGCTTGAGCATGAGGCTAATGGAATTGGTTGTATTTGTCTTATTATGTACAGTTTGAAGCACTTCTCTTGTTATTCCCTTTATAAAACGCACATGCATTCAGAACGAGAGGAGGGAGAGTCTTTGCAACATTAAATCTGCATTAACTCTGATAAACCAAGGACCAGCCCGGCAACTTGAATAAAAAGTGCCAGAGGGTCCAAATCTTCCCTGGCGTCTTAGTGATGGCGTGCCCTCTGGCCTAGCTAGGCTACAAAGGCCACAGAAGTGCTGCTGCTTTGTTGATTTAGTAGTGTTCTGCTAAGGATGGGGGAAAGTCAGACTTCCCTAAGGAACAGTCCAAAAGCCCAATAATTTTATGATATATCTGGTTGGAAGAGCCAAAGCAAGACTTTATCAGCAATACCAGATGTAGCCTGGGGCCATTTAGTGCTGTCTTGAGGAAAAGGTCTTCTCTGTCTCTGGGCATACTTGGATGAGTTTATGTAAAATAGGAGTCTTTTCATTAATATTTTTGTATGTGCTTTGGTTTGATTCAGTATACGTCTTGCACTTATCCATGGGGGGTGAAAAGAGTCTGCTTTCGCCTTAGGAAGGTAGACAGAAGGTTTTTTTGTCATTTTCTCTGTATTTGACTTCAATTTTACCTTCTTTACAAAGTTGCAATATTCTGACAGTGCTATATAGGTAGCATTTTGTGACTTCTGTAATAAGAGGTTGGCAGTGTACGTTTGGAGTGCATTTTTAAAGGGTTAGTTCACCCAAAATGAAAATTCTGTCATTAATTACTCCCCCTCATGTCGTTTCAAACCCGTAAGACTTTCGCTCATCTTCAGAAAACAAATGAAGATCTCTTTGTTGAAATTTGAGCACTTTCTATCCCTCCATTGACAGCTATGCAAATAACACTTTGCAAATAATCACTTTTTTACACTTCAAAAAGTAAAAAAATATTTTAAAAAATTCTGAGTCGACTTTATATGATGAATGGAAGCTCAGAAGTGCTGCGTAACACGAGAATGAACCTCATTGGTTCTTGAATATCTTAACACCAGGAGATTTTAAGTGTTATGTATTTGTTTGTGCAGTTACTTTTGTGGAATTACTATTTTTTAATAAAGCAGTAAAACATATGAAATTAGCTAATTAGACCCGTATGTCAATTCTGTACTAAGGAATTGGCTTTTACATTTTTCAAAGACTATATACAAAGACGGTTCACTTCTATTACTGGAAACTGGAGATGGTGGAATACATCCCACCTTCTAAATAAAATAGATAAAGTAAATGAGAATATTATGCCTAAAATGTAAATTACTCTAAATTAACTTATTGTTTGGTGAACTGTTGTATAAGAAACATCAAAGTGGACACTCTGCAGGCTACACACACAACACTTTAATATACATTTAGTTAAATGATTAAAGCATACCATATATGCAAATATTAATAAAATATGTTTGAAATAATAATATACACTACATATACTACAGTACTCTTTATGAATGTGATTTTGCATAATTAAAATACATTTTGTTAAGATATTAAACTATACCATATGCAAATGTTAATAAATATATTTCCCACTAATATTTAATTTTTAGACAATTTTAGAATTTTTAAACAACTGGAAACTTTCTTGCTATAATAGTATTTGTATACATTCATTTTTTCATGTAGGCATGCCGACACACCAACACCCAATTGTTCATGTACTGAAAAAAAACGCCCTATGCTGCACAAAGGAGACAAAGCTATTTCATTCTCTCTGCTTTTGTTTTTATGACTAATCACAGTGAACTTGACATATATGGGCCTGTAGCTCAGAGGACACATACACATATATGATCATACATACACACAAAATATAGCTGGTGCCAACCATTAGAATCATATTTCCCAGTTCTCTCTCTTAGCACCAGCACATGCAACCACAGCACAGATCCAATAACTCAACCAGGGAAGAAAAATAATCAATACTGTCATCCGCTCGTCTGCAGCACCCCCATATCCCTCGTCATCCAGCTCACAGTGAAGTATGACACCCAATGACCTTCATGCATCCGTGGGCATCCCGTGTTTATTTTCCTCAGCTAATTATTCTGTGGATTCAGAGGCCATTGGTAATAAGCAAGACATCAGACGCTGACGGGAAATTAGCGAAGTGAGATAGAGAAAGGGAAAAGAAGGGACCTCATCATTACAAGCACACTCGTTTATTCTGCGTTCTCTTTTATCTCTGGCAACACCTGCCCTCAGAGTCGAGAAAAAAGAAAATAGAGAATTTGGAGCGGATGCGTTCCAGTTTTATTTTTTGGGGGGGTGGTGGAGATATAAATTTGACACAAGCAGCCACTAACCGTGTGTATATTCCTCAGCTGGCATGCCACCTGGATTAAAGGGATAGTTCATCTAAAAATTTAAATTCTGTCATCATTTGCTCACCCTTTTGTCGCTGCAAACTCATTGGCTTTCTCTCTTCCGTGGAACACAAAAGGAGAGATTTTGAAGAATGTCCTGGCCATTGTGTTTAATATAATGAAAGTGGCAGAGGCTGTCAAGCTCCAAAATCACAATAACACACCTCTAAATTATTATAAAAGTGGTCCATGTTTTGTGCACTATATTCCAGGTCTTTATAAGCCGTATGATAGCTGTGTGTGAGGAAGAAACTGAAAAAGTCTGAGTTATAGACTGCGTTTATGAAGCCCGTTTGAAATTCATTCATTGCAGCATGTTTGTTTGTTTGTTTGTTTGTTTGTTTGTTTGTTTTTACCAATAATGACAGATGTTAACTATAAACAGAATTTTTGTATTCTCTTGAAGGTGTGAGTTTTGTATTTCTGAATTGTGTATTTCTCATGAATGTGTGAGTATGTGCTTAAATGCTGCTTTGTCTGTTCATGATGGCGTGCTGAAATGTCATGTTAACTTGATTTAGGGCCTAGAGGCGTTCTTAATGTGGTAAATAATTGTAATTTAACTAATGGGAAATATTTGAAGATATTTTTCTATTTTTTCTTGGGGCCAGTATAATTTTAATGTTAATGTTTTTGAAAGAAGACTCTTATGCTTACCAAGGCTGGATTTTATTTGATCAAGATCAAGTAAATCTGTAATATTGCTAAAATAACTCTTTTATATGTGAATATATTTTAAAGTGTAATTAATTCCTGTTATTTACTTCAGTCTTCAGTATCATGATCCTTCAGAAATAATTCAAACGCTGATTTGAGAATTTATCAATGATATTATATGAATATTGATAATGAATATTATCAATGCTGAAACAGTACTTCAGGATTCCTTTATAGCATTTATTTTGAATACAAATCTTTTGTAACATTATCAAATCTTTCCTCTCACTTTTTAGCAATTTAATGCATCCTTGCTGCATAAAGAAAAATCTTACTCACCCTCAATTTTTAAACAGTATATTTGTTTTGATAATTTTGTGCAAAACCACTGTTTTTCTCAATCAGTCTGATTGCAAATTGCATTTGCAACATTTAACATTGGTTGTAGGTGTGTATATACCCACCGAGACCCTGTGACTGAAACTGGCAGTGACACACTGAGCATAACGAGGTTCCCTGTGTTGCCAGTATTGAGGTGTGCACAATAGGGAGGTGAGAGCTACGCTTCAGGGACATTCACCAATCAAGCGGTGGTCTGCTCTTTACTGGAGTGATAACAGTGACAGCAGTGCTGCACAATTGACACCCTTGGGTGTCAGAAAGGAAGAGGAAAAAGACAAGCCAAGATGTGCAATATTTGGCAGTTTTTCCTCGGATTCTCATTTATACAGTTGTCTGCAGTAATCATGCCACCACTTTGTTTGTTATTTACATATTAATATATTTAATGCATTTCAATTCGATTCACATTTATTTGTATAGAGCTTTACAGAAAATGCATGCATCTACATTACATTTTAGAGTGATCTGTTATCAGAGGTGTCCAAGTTATGGATTTCAGAAAAGTGCATATACAAAGCAAGTTACCTAGCAATGTATTCATTTAAGGCATAAATAATGAGCTCATTGAAGTAGTACATGTTAACAAATGATTATTATATATAGAAAATGTAGCATTGGATGTTGATTCAGAGTTTGTGTCATCTAATTTATTGAATATTTGATTTAATTATTGATTTAAATAAAAAATTAATGAGCAGTGTTGGGGATAATGCAGTTCAGCAAGTTGTACTGTTTTGGCGTTTATTCCTTTAATAATCAAATAAAACAACAGACTCTGCTGGCTCCACAATTGCGAATGCTGCACCCGGTACAAAGCACCTGAGGAGCTGATTGGCTGATGAATTGATGCTTTCCTCAATGCTCAGACTCTCATTTAGTTGCCTTAGGCAACCGTGGAGGAAACCTAATTCCCAAAGTGCTGTTTCCAAACAGAATTTGATGCTGTTTGATCTTAACAGAGGGCTATCAACATCTCAGGGAAAGGTACCAGGCAGTTTCATGCTTGTTCCGGCAACATCAGTGGTTTGTACGTGCGAGGAGGGGCAGGTGGTCTCATTTTGAGTTATTAAGTGACCTCCAAACACATTTGCCTGTCTGTAAAATACCATTACTGACAGAGATGATTTTGGCACTAGCTCAAATAGAATATAAATTATCCCCAGCACCCACGTGCAGTACGTACTACTGTGTGTGTGTGTGTGTGTGTGTGTGTGTGTGTGTGTGTGTGTGTGTGTGTGTGTGTGTGTGTGTGTGTGTGTGTGTGTGTGTGTGTGTGTGTGTGTGTGTGTGTGTGTGTGTGTGTGTGTGTGTGTGTGAGAGAGAGAGAGAGTTCAAGCTCATGACTTTGTAAAGTCAAACAGAATTAAATTTGTTCTGCATTATGACAATTACAGTGTTTATCAAGGGTTGTGTGTGCGTGCGTGCGTGCGTGCGTCCTGGTAATCCCTACGGTATGGGGACAAAATGTCCCCACAAAGATGGCAATATCCAAAATCCTTGTCCTTGTGGGGACATTTTTTGGTCCCAATGAGGAAAACAGGTCTTATAAATCACACTAAGTGATGTTTTTTGAGAAAGTAAAAATGCAGCATGTCTCCTGTGATGGGTAGGTTTAGGGGCAGGGGCAGTCTAGGGGGATAGAATATACGGTTTGTACAGTATAAAAACCATTACGCCGTGCGTGCGTGTGCGTGTGTGTGTGTGTGTTTTTCTATCCCGGTGAGGAACTGAATGCATACAAACTCATAGGGACTCGTGAAACGTATATAAATTGTACAAAATGAGATTTGTTGAAAATATAAAAATGCAGAAAGTTTTGTGTGATCATGGCTAGGTTTTGGGGGGGTTAGTGTAAGGGGAGAGAATATACAACATAAAAATCATTACGTCTATGGAGAGTCCCAACAAAGATAGCAAACCAGCCATAAAAATGCGTGTGTGTGTGTGTTTTTTTAATAAAACAATAATAGAGCGAATGCATAGTTTGTCTCAGATGCACCTTTACAGCAAGTCTTACAATATCTTGTGTTTTTAAGAAGTGTTGAATCCATTATGAGTAAATCGATGTACTCGTATGAGCACATTATCAGTATTCTGAAAGTGCTGAGAGTTCAGTTTAGAATGCAAACCTTCAACACACTTTAACCTGCACTGTTACTACTACAAAATGCAAAACAGATTTCAGGTCAGCAGTAAAGGCAGATGATCATCCATTCAGCCCTCCGGACATTTTAATAACCTGGTATAAGTGTGTTGTGCAATGTGAGCGGCTGCTTCTGGGACACTCGTGTGGTGGGACAGCACTGCCAAATCTCTGGAGAGTCAAACATTTGCATGCCAGAGTCACATGCTTACCTCACAGTGCAGTGTGTGTGTGTGTGTGTGTGTGTGTGTGTGTGTGTGTGAGAGAGAGAGAGAGAGAGAGAGAGAGAGAGAGAGAGAGAGAGAGCGTGCTCTGTGTCCTGACAGACCGCTTTGCTGTTTGGCCTGGACTCTATCCAATTCAATCTCTGCTTAACTTCATCCATTACACTTTTAAAAAACTGTTCCCTATGCTCACCACATTACTGCTAATTAAATATGCCAGCTACACTTGTTGAGATGCACTGATGTATCAGCCAATTATTGGTCAAAGTAAAACAATCAGCACTGTCTGTAAGCATACAAATTGCTGATTAGTAATTATATTATAAGTAATTAATTTACATATATTTTTTCTAATCATAATGCTTGCTTCTTGTATGAGTTAGACTGATGTTGATCATCAAAAGAATAGTGATAATAGTGAAGAGTGATATAGCCATAATGATGCAAGTATTTGTGTTTATGCATGATCAGTTCTCTTCCTTCTTTGGTTCAAGTAACCTTTATTTAGCATCAGAAGTTTTTCTTGCCTAAAATATTTTTTTCTCCTTAACTTCTTGTGGTGAAACATTTGTAATATATTACTCGCATTAAATCACCAAAATGAGTGAGAGTTATTTCATCTCACAGGAGTCTGTGCGCAGGGTAGAAATTATAAATTCTATTATCAATTTCATTTTTAATAAAATGATGCAAAATACAGTTTCAGGACCAGTAGATTTTATTAATTCATTTGGACCACAGCTGTGTCTCATGCATTACATAATAAAACAAACAGACTGAGCTAGAGCAAAAAGCATATTTTTGTTGTAAAAAAGAGAATGTTGAAGTTTTTATTAACTTTTTTCTTTTATAAACTTTTTTTATTGTAATATTCACAATCACAGTGATAATGTTATTATTTTCCACTGTTCCACAATTGGGTTGATTTATTATATGTTAATTAAGAGACTAATATTTCTGAAATTCTGAAAAGTGATCAAAAGTGACAGTAAAGTCACAATAAAATTAATAAAATAATATTTTCCAGTAAATGCTGTTCTTTAGAATTTTCTATTCATCAAAGAATTCTGAAAAAAAAATGTTTTTCACAAACACATTAAGCAGCATAAATGTTTTCAATGCTGATAATAATCAGACGTGGTTCATGAGCAGCAAATCATCTTATCAGAATGATTTCTGAAGGATCATGTGACACTGAAGACTGGAGTAATGATGCTGAAAATTCAGCTTTGATCACAGGAATAAATTAAATTTTAAAATATATTCAAAAGCACTTATTTTAAAATATAATAATATTTCACAATATTACTGTTTTGGATGTATTTTTGATTCTAAACTGGTGAGCCATGGTGAGCAGAAAAAAAGGTCCCACTTTATATTAGGTGGCCTTAACTACTATTTACTTACATAAAAAAAACAAGGACAATGTACTTATTGTCTTCATATTATATTGCAAAACACTTTTGGTGATATTGAGGTGGATACGGGTAAAGTTAGGGACAGGTGTGGTGGTGTGGGTCAGTTTAAGGGTAAAGTTAGGGACAGGTGTGGTGGTGTGGGTCAGTTTAAGGGTAAAGTTAGGGACAGGTGTGGTGGTGTGGGTCAGTTTAAGGGTAGAGTTAGGGACAGGTGTGGTGGTGTGGGTAAGTTTAAGGGTGAAGTTAGGGACAGGTGTGGTGGTGTGGGTCAGTTTAAAGGGTAGAGTTAGGGACAGGTGTGGTGGTGTGGGTTAGTTTAAGGGTAGAGTTAGGGACAGGTGTGGTGGTGTGGGTCAGTTTAAGGGTAAAGTTAGGGACAGGTGTGGTGGTGTGGGTCAGTTTAAGGGTAGAGTTAGGGACAGGTGTGGTGGTGTGGGTCAGTTTAAGGGTAGAGTTAGGGACAGGTGTGGTGGTGTGGGTCAGTTTAAGGGTGAAGTTAGGGACAGGTGTGGTGGTGTGGGTCAGTTTAAGGGTAAAGTTAGGGACAGGTGTGGTGGTGTGGGTCAGTTTAAGGGTAAAGTTAGGGACAGGTGTGGTGGTGTGGGTCAGTTTAAGGGTAGAGTTAGGGACAGGTGTGGTGGTGTGGGTTAGTTTAAGGGTGAAGTTAGGGACAGGTGTGGTGGTGTGGGTCAGTTTAAGGGTGAAGTTAGGGACAGGTGTGGTGGTGTGGGTTAGTTTAAGGGTAGAGTTAGGGACAGGTGTGGTGGTATGGGTCAGTTTAAGGGTTTAAAAAGTTGAAAAAGCTCACAATGCCAAAAGGATCAAATTTAAAAATCAGTATCCGCCTGTCTTTTCTTTTCTTTTTTAAATCTGACAAAAATATCCAAATTGGTGCATCCTTGTTTTGGTTTCACTTTGATTAAACTTGTGCAGAATAGTACGCTTGAATGGGTTAATTGTGTGAATGACATAATGAGGAAAAATGGAAGTGCTGCAAACCCACAGCTCATTAAGTTAGCCGGAGGTAGTGTGAGTCTTTCAGCCGCATGAACGCTTCTGTCAGGATGCTGTCCAAAACGGCCTGATAGAGGAATGCGGTCCTGTATTTTCCCAGTCTAATCGATCATTTAATTACATTCCACGATCCCTAAACCTTTCGACACTTTCAACAACCGAACTCTTTAGAAACTCTTTAACAGGTGTTAATGGGTCCCACTGAGGCAAGTCTGAGCAAAGCAACGGATTGGCTGGTTATTTCTGCGAGCGGGATGATAGTGTGTAGTAAAAAGCACAGTTCAAAAACCTTTAGTCTTCATAACAAGGAGGAAAGAAAGGCAGCACATGCTTCAAAGACTTGTGCAATCCCCAGCAATGTGAGATATACAGAGGCGCTAGTAATTAGAGGAGAAACATCTCTTTCACACTAAATGACCTTCCTGTTGGCTTGCTCTGAGAATGTTGTGTGATTAGCAGACACTGTCAGAGGGAAGCTGCGGTCTGAACGGCCCTCAAAGTAGACCTTATTTCTCTCATACCTAGGACACAGTCAATTGACCCTGACAGGCTTGCAGTTTGGTCCTCACTCCCCTGATTTCACATTCAGCCGCACTCCATCGCTGCTAATAAGGAACAGCGGTGGGTTACTTGTGCAGCAGTCAGAAGCACCAAACGTCTTTTAACCTCAGACATATTTTCTGTCCTCATAATGAGCTCCAAATACTCTTAACTTCTTATGCCCCTTCACTATGAAACTTATGAACTTCTCAGAGGAAAACTTTATTGATTGGTTGTTGCTCTTTTGTAGTTCATGGAGCGAAGTCCATTTTACTTCAGTGTAATTTATCCAATTGGAATTGATTTGATTGTGAATAGTGGGTGTCATGAACGGCGGTTCTGGCTTATTTGGTGCCTAGGCGAATTACATTTTGCTCGCCCTAGACCTTGGTATCTTGGCAAATCTAAAGACTGTTTGAGACATTGTCTATGTTTGCATGTGCATCAGTAATGTGATTATATCACGGCAACTCATAAACTATTTTACGTTTTGCTGAATTGGTGTCTCTATAGAGGGTATGCATTGACATCACTTTCCCACCGGGACAAACCTCTTTAGCCGGACTGAGTGGCAGAAGAGACTGGACTTAATAGTGGGAACTGCAAAAATGCAAGTAAAATGAACGATTATCAGTTTGAATTAAAGTTTGGTCTCCATAGAGTGTTCCTTACAACTTACCAAAGATCCATGGATATTGACATGGTCCTTTATAATTAGATTTGTTTGAAAATTAATTTGATTTGTACCGAAACGTACGATTTTCAAAGAAATCTAATTATGAATTCCTATGAAATCATCACCTTGTAAAATACTTAAATGTTCCCATGAGATCGGGTTATTTCCAATAATCATAGTAGACTTAACCGCAGTGAGATGTTAACATGACAAAAGCAAGCCTCTTAACTCTCGTTTACGTGCAGTTTTCATTGTTTTTATTCACTAAGGATTTTTTTGGTGATGCGTCTTCATTTTGATGTTTTCGACCATCACTATATGCTATATTATATTCATGGCATGCAACGTTGTCAACATGAACTCAGTTTCTTCCGCATCCCAAAGATTGTGATGCCTTCTTTAACATGTTATTTACAAACCAGTGCATGATGACATGGTCACATGCACACTTTTATCAGAGTAGAATAAGTGATTAAATTTTTTACCATGGTTACTACGATTATAAGCTTAATCGCATCAATTTGATCTTGTGTTTAATCGTAATATTGCCTAATTGCATGTAGAGGTGAATTCAGATTGATTGAGACACTTTTTCCAAGTCATCTCAATGGCAAAAAATGTCCCAATCACCCTGAATTCACCCTGAATGAAGTCATTATTGAGATATATTTTGAAACTTTGGGAAATTTTCAGACTCTAGACGCAAAAGTTCCCTATTGACTGAATCCTATTTCAGTCTAGGAGAAACAGCTGAGATACTACAGAGATGTGTGATTGTTCTTTCTCATGGCCTATCATTAACACTCTGATCAGTGTGCTAATTACAGTCCTGTCTGCTTTCACTGCACAGGGTCTCGCCCATGAGAACTGTACATCAGATGTTCTGTGCTGGTGTCAGGAGAGCTTTGATCAGTCCTTCATTAATTATGTGATATATAGGTCAGGGCGTGTCCATAATCAGGATGATTTATGTTTGCTCAAGGGCAGAATCAACACCTATACGGCCCCAGATATAGGCCTATGATATAGGCCTATGTCTCTCTGTGTTATGAGCCTGGCTTGACAAGTAATGAAAGTATTTTTGAAATTCATTTTTAAATTATAATTATTATTGCTACTATTACTACTACTACTACTAATAATAATAATATGGGTTATTATTATACTATACATAATGATGATGATGATGATGATGATGATGATGATGATGATGATGATGATGATGATGATGATGATGATGATGATGATGATGATGATGATGACGATGATGATAAAATGTGTGAAATAGGCTTTTAATAATTATTACAATAATAATTTTAATGTTATAAATATTTACAAACACTAATAATATTTTTTAAATTATAATTATTAGTAATAACAGTAATTATTATCATTTGAATTTGTTGAAAGTGAACTATTTATCTTTTATTGATACATTTCTGTTTCTGCCATTTCAAAAAGCAGGTGATTTTACACATTTAATGAAAGTTTAACCACAAAAGTAATTGTAACCACTCGTTTTTTTGTTTTGTTTTTAAAGCCATGTTTTCAAATAAATCTACAATATTGAGCTTTGTTTATGTGCCAATTATGAATATGGTTTGGTATATGGTATACAGCTGTTGGTCTAAACTAGCATGATTTGCTTCTTCCCCAGACTGCTGTTCAAATTTCAACCAAGATGTCACTGAAAGTCCAGACGAGCAACATTACCAACAAAAATGACCCGAAATCGATCAACTCGCGGGTGTTTATTGGTAATCTGAACACAGCGGTGGTGAAAAAGAGTGACGTTGAGACGATCTTCTCCAAATATGGCCGAGTTTTAGGCTGCTCGGTTCACAAAGGCTACGCCTTCGTCCAGTATGCTAATGAGAGACACGCTCGTGGAGCAGTCATTGGAGAAAATGGACGTGTGCTTGCTGGACAGACCCTCGGTGAGTTAGACAGTAAAATGTATCTGCTAATATACTTTATTAGTGTGTTATGTACACAGTAGTGTGACCAGATTTCTGGAATATGGGATAAAATGAGGATGGAAGTGTGTAATCCAGTCGTAATAACAGAATTTACTGTGTACGGAATGTAATGGAATTCGTCAAATTTCAAATGTCTGTGAATATTAAACCGCAAAAAGACTATTTAAAGATAACTCCTGCATGTTCTGTCTCTGCCACAGATGCGCGGTTTCATTTACCACACACACACTGAAGCACGAAATTGTGACAGAAATATATTACTGTCGTACAGTAGAATTTTTCATGTTTTAATTTTAACAGTAAAGTTCTGTTGTGCAGCGCTTTGTTTGGCAAAAAAGTTTAATTTAATTGTTTTATGCCTTAAAATTTAATTAATCTTTTATGCCTTCATTTGATTGCCTAAAATACACAACATAAAATTTCTGAAAAAAACATTTCATAGAAATTAAAAAACAAAAATGTTGCTATTTTTATGAATTCAATTAATTAGACATGCTTTTTGATTATGACAATTTAATTAAACCATTAAAACATAAATAATATAATATAACTTATAATATAAAGTTAAAATGGAATTCTGGGGGGGGGGCATATTTCAGCTGGGCCCTAAATATGTAACTTTTAATAAATTGTTGTTAAATTGTATGAGTTTCATGATTTAAATTAATTAGACATGCTTTTTGATTACTAAAATTTAATGTAACCACTAAAATGGAGTCAAAAAATTTTTAATGAAAAAAATAACATGGATTTCATAGGGCCCTCAGGCACCCTCACCCTTACGGTGCACACTTATCCACACATGACAATAAAGTTAGCTAGAGTAGTGGCCAAAAGTGATGTCCGGCATAGGAAAATGGACGTTGATCCGTGGGAATGGTGCGAGTGTTAATGAGCGTCGCATGCACACCACTCCAGGGTCATTTATGTTGTTTGAGTTTATATGCGGCAGTCATCCGTGAGGGGCTGCTTTACTACCGTTCTGTTTATTTTGGTCATTAAAGGTAGTTTTAAGGTTTTCCAGTTCCCGCCTCCTTCTTCCCTGAAATTGTCTTCGCTGTTTATTCAAACATTTTATTAAGGATTTTGTAAGCAGTTGTGCTTAGAGTGTGAAACTAATGTATACCAAAATTTTAATTTGTTATAACGCAATAATACATGACATACAAAATGTCATACAAAGAAATACGTACGCCAAGTGCAAAACATACGGAATAATGTGTTTTCTTCTTCCTAATATAATTTGATCTTGTAGGTCATTAAAAGCAAATACTGAGAAATATCCTCCCTTGAGCTGGATCCTGCCTTCACTAACTGCAAGTTAATCGATAATGAATTGTGATTGGATGATTATTTTGTTATATATATACTATGACGGTTTTGGCTACCTTTGATTAGGCTGTTCTCGTAACAGATGATTACTACTCACTCTATCATAAGGATCAAATATTTTTTCATAAAGTCTTGACACTAACAATAGAGATGGAAAACAGGACGTCTGGTCACCATATTTATATATCCTGTTTAAATGACATCTCTCCAAGGTTAAAAAAAAGCACAACATTTGCTGTGAGCAAGCTGACTTTAAAGCACCCTGTAGAGCGTTTGGTTAGCATACCCTATGACTGCTGCCAAGAGCGAGCCCCATGACACTGCAGCGGTTAAGATTAATATCTATTGATGACAGTTTCCTGTGGCCATCACTGTGGAGGGTCAGTGGGAGGTCAATATAGTGCAGTGTTAGAAGATCAACATTATAAGGTGGCCAGTGGGACAGCATCCTTCTCCACTCATCAGGACACTTGACCTCAGTCAATTCTGAGTTTGCATTGAACTTTTTCATGTAGTTGTTGAATGCTTGTACTGATTATTATTTTGCCTTAAAAGTAGGGCACTTACTAGAGGGAATAATGTTAGCTATGCCAGGAGGTCAGTGTTTGGAATTGAATAAAAGCATACTAATTACTGGACTGTTTTTTATAATAGTATAATATGAATGCAATGATAAACATTACAAACAGTATAAACAGAACAGAAACATGAATGTAATAAATAATATATATATATGAACCTGGATCACAAAACCAGTCATAAGTCGCACAGGTATATTTGTGGCAATAGCCAACAATACATTGCATGGGTCAAAATAAAAAAAAAATGTTTTATGGCAAAACTCATTAGGATATTAAGTAAAGATCATGTTCCATAAGTATATTTTGTAAATTTCCTACCATAAATATATCCACAATTTATTATTATTAGTAATATGCGTTGCTAAGGACTTCGTTTGAAAAACATTCAGATTCCAGATTTTCTGCCTACTATTTTATTATGTGTGAAATAGTATGTATGCAATATTTAAAACAGTATTATGTAATATTGAAGAGACATAATAATCATTATAATAATTTTTCTTGTTATATTTACATACTGTAGTGACACTTCTACTACTGATAATAATAATTATGAAAATAATAAAATAATAATTTACTTATTTAAAACAACAGATATGTATTAAACCTCAGTCTGACCAAACAGTAAGTCCAAAAGGAGACGTTAGTAATACAACTAATATTATGGTTCAGTCCTCACTCTGAGAATGGAAAGTTGAGTGCATTGCATTGTGGGATACAGTATTCTGATTTTAGGCTATACTTCACATTTTTCCATACAGAAAAAATGTTCATGCTGGAAAATAGTAAGAGTCGTATTGTGTGTGTGTGTCGTTATGTTTTAAACATAGCCTCAGTGTTTGGAGAAACTCATTACAATTCCTAAAGTACTTACTAGATTCTGTGAAATCTATATGTGTATGTCTTTAGCGTGTGCCATTAATGGTGCCCTTCAAATGAATTACGTGCAGTCAATGGGGGGTCATATTATCACAGTGCTATTTCAGTTATCGAGTAGTTTTAAGCCTCATCATACCAGCCAGTAATGGCACGTCCTCTACGAGGTGACCTCTAGACACTGATTGGTTTCTCAGCTGTGCTGGTATCCGGGCAACCGGTGGACCGACCCCGCCCCCTTTAGATAAATGAGGAACAGGACAGGTGTGTCAGCGGCAGGTGTTCGTGTCACGCTGAGGACATCAGACAGTTGTTCATTTGCTCGCTTCCTTCTTCTACGTCTCTATCTCTCTGCACTTGTCCCCGCTCAATCCCACATTTAGTTCGATCTCTGTCTCCTTCTGTTCCAATCTCCTTTTCTCTGTCCCTCTTTTGCCCTCCAGCCCTCCGCAGCTGCTTGATGACAAACATGTTTTTTCCGGCGGTCAGATTAGCCGCTGTTTCGCGCTCCACGGAGCCTTTGGCTTCCGCTTGACAGCCCCGGTGACCTGTCACTCAAACGGTCCCACACGTTCTCTACTGGCCAATCAGTTCCCAGAGCTCAAGGAAATCATTGCAATTGACATCTCTCCCTCAAACCCTGGCACCTCTTGCTGTCTCAGGCCTCACCTCTTTGTATTCACTTGACTGTTGGAAATATGAAATCGGGTGACAGAGCCATGTCTTCCATTGCTTCACAGGCAGCTATCCATTATTCTCTTTCTGATTCTCCTCCTGTCATTGCTGTTATAAAGTGGAAGCCAAGGAGACTCTGGAGGCTGAAGTGTGGGGAAGAGACGCGGGATCATTCCAGGCTAGTTGAGTGGGTGTCGAGTGCCCTCTGGTGGACACAACAAGCATGTGGTTATGCAAATCAGAGTACTCCCACTTAATGATGAGTGTCCGTAATGTCAGTGCACCGTGATAATTATACATCATTAGATACCAGCCCCAAGTGCCCCGGTAACTTGCAATTATCATATAGCTGCAGATGTCATTTTGAAAGGCTTCTGCCATCTGTCATTGTTTTAATATGTATTTCTCAGTGCTCATTTCATATAATTACTCTGTGCACTTTTGAAAATCTGCATTTCTTAAGATGATTATAAGTAAAAATGATACTTTTGACTGAAAGTGTGTTTTCCGCTTATATTCACAGATATTAACATGGCAGGTGAACCCAAACCCAACAGGCCTAAAGGACTCAAGAGAACCGCAGCAACATTATACAGGTGACTGCAGAACATTTCACATAATATTATGTATTATTAGCCATATTTAGCAACAAAACACACATAAAACACATTTAGATATTGTTTAGGAGAGTAATTTGTCATTTGTGTTTTATAAATTGTAATTTTATTATTTGATATTTTTGTGTCAGTTTTATTTTTTATAAATCTTATATTGCTTAAATATTGCTAAAATACTTTTCAAATATAAATACAATCATTCAAAGTTTTTTAAAGATTTTATTTTAAGAGAGAGAGAAACTTATTCAGCAAGGACACATTATATTGATCAGAAGTGACAGTAAAGACAGTTATAATATTACACACAAGAGTTCCATTTCAAATAACTTATGTTCTTCTGAACTTTATATTCATCAAACAGTCCTGAACATTTTTTGACAGTTTTCACAAAAATATTAAGCAGCACAACTGTATTCAAAATTGATAATAAAAATGGTTTCTTGAGCATCAAATCAGCGTATTAGAATGATTTCTGAACGATCATGTGACACTGAAGACTGGAGGAATGATGCTGAAAATACAGCTTTGCATCACAGGAATAATTAACATTTTAAAATACTTTAACAAGTTGAACAGTGTGATTTAGTGGATTTTAGCATTTCAAATAAAAGTATATTAAACTGTTCTCACATGTGTTAGATAGTGTGTGACCCCGTATAGTGTGACACGTAGTGTGTATCGTTTTCTTTTCAATAATGGTGGAAATATTTAATAGCTTTATATCAACTGAAGACTTCATAGTATCTAAGTTGAATTTGACTAGTTACTTCAGTATCCATTTTATGTTGCAAAATGTATTGTTCTTTACTTTTGTAAAAGTCCTGTAAATCATGATGCCTTTTGTGTCCCTGCAGTGGTTATGATTTTGACTATGATTACTACAGAGATGACTTCTATGACAGGTGAGTTAACGCTTTTGTTAGGTAACCTATACAACGACTGCAATTAGATGCACCAAAGTCATCCAGAATGCATAAACACACAGTCCAGCTCAAATGAAATGCCATTATTCGGTGGTCCCGGTCCTTTAATTTAATTGGCCGAGCAGCATTCTAAGACTGCTAATATAGTCCAACAGCACTGCCCCATTTCACTGTTTGTATCACTGCTTGTCAGTGTTTGCATCCTTTAAGAACACCATCACATGTAAATCATGATGTACCACTTATTAAATGGAAATGCTCTAAGTATATTGTAGATATTTATTATATTTGAAAGCCATCACTAACAGAGAATATGCAATGTTCTGTGTTGTCATTCACAAACATAATCAATCTTTCATTTATTTTAAATAAATATCACAAATCTTTAAAAATAATATCAGCTGCTTGTGACTTATATAAAATAGACAGGAGACTATTTGCTAAAAATTTGTGACATGCATTAATTGACACACTAAATAAATAAAATCCATATATTAAAGGAAAGACATTGATCCATTGATTCATTTGAAGATCAATCCTCTCTGGACAGCATTTTAAAGGGGTCCTTGATTATAACTTGTTGCTGTTTGAGTATAAACAACATCTGCAAAGTTTTGACACTCAAAGTTAAAAGTAAAGGGAGATATTTACTTTTACAGAAATCACTTTTTAAGGACTACAACAATCGGCTGGTAGGGACTACAAGCTTCTTCACGGGTTAGTGACATCACTAACCCTAACATTTACATAAACCCCGCCCCCCGGAAATACGCATCAAAGGGGGTGAGGCTATGTTGAGAAGAGGAAGAGTTGTAGTAGAGCACATCTAGGAGTCGTATCCGTCTTTTTACATTTATTGCAATACAGTACATAACACAAATCCAATAGCATGTCATAAAAAAACAAGATGCTTATAACCGTAATTAAACTATACATGTTATATCTTCATGCAGCAGATATTCTCTGGCTCTGTGCATCTTACATCAGTTCCCACACAAGTGATTTATAGATTATCATGACAGAATATGCTAAACAAAGACTTGAAGATAGTTAACTCATAAATTCATCAACTAACCGTTCAGAAACGTCCTGTCTCATTTTACATGTTGTCACTTCTTCTCTGCATCATTGTGTGACTCCGGTTTTAACATAAAAGGCTGAACAGTTTCTGAACTTTTCAGTGCGTGTCTGCGTGAGTTAATCTGAGCTGCTAACATGAGCTCTTGAAGCTCCGCCCTCTTCTAGAAAGGGGGCCGGAGCAGCAGCTCATTTAAAGAGACACACACTTTTGCTAACCCTCAAAAAGTGACCATTTTAACATGCTATAAAAATGATCTGTGGGGTATACAAACATATTTCCCATACACACTTTGGGTACATGAGATACGTTTAAGATCTCTGGGCCTTAGTTCAATTAGAGTAGCTTTTATAAACATGCCTTAGAAGAAAACATTACTGGTGTGTCTTCAGACGAAACAGTTTTAAGATATATCAGTGCAAGTTACTTTCAGTTGAAAGAGCTCAAACATGCATTTTAGTCTGGGACTAGCTTAAGCCTTGTCTGTGGCACTGGGGAAAATCCTACTGGTCCTACTGATCTCATATATGTAACATGTATCCCTGTTAACAAGTTTGGGTGCGTAAGGGCAAAACGCACAAGATATAGTACCTTTATTGCCCTGTAGATGGCGATATCACTAATCTTGTAGCAGATATAAACTGCTGCAGAAACAGTTAGGTGGCAAGAGTAATTGCATTACTCATCACAAGCTAATTGAAGAATATCTTTTGTTACTCTGTAAAACTACAAAGTAGCCAATAACTAATTACATCTTAATTGATTGAGTGAAAAAGCACTTTTTGCTCATGCTGAAATAGACTGACCTGAACTCATAACTCAGAAGTCAGGCTTTATGTGGAGCCATTTTTAGTGCAGTAACCCAACAGTGACTTATAATGAAGTCAAGCACTGTGTTCTCTCCCTAGCGTGGCTCTTCCTGTCATAATACATTTCCTCACAACTTGGCTGAATCTAAAGGATCTCATAAAAACACTCACACACAGCTGTAAGCTGCAGAAAGAATGACCGAGAAAAAATATGCATTTCACAAGAACTCCCTCCACGACCCGTTAAGCAAACTTTGGCTCGGCGAGCGCGCGGTTGGCCAGCGTCCCTTTTCGGTAGCTATGGAAACCCTGCTGCGAGACTCAGCTGGATGTACTTGTTTGCAGATGTAAGGGATATTGCGACCATATGATGAGCTGACATGTTTATTGATATCTCTCTTGTGATCTCTGCTCCCTGACTTACAGCCGTCTTAGGGCGACACTGACTACAGTCAATATTTTACAGCAAACGCATCCAATAATTTAGATCTCTAGGATTGTGGATCAGTCAATAAAGCCGCATAGATGGCATGTGGTAGGCCAGCTGGCTGCTTTTAGGTTCCTGTCTGGGCAGCAGACGTTCTTCTCTTTGAAGGAAAAAATGTCTTCTTCTCTCACTTCATTCTTGCCACATCACCTCATTCATGCTTGATAGCAACAGGACTGATTTGGATTCTAAACTATTCACTTTTGGCCTTATTTTGGCAAATTTGACCACAATGACGTACACTGTCAGTATGCGAGATGTAGCTGTGAGCTCCTCTGAGTCTCTTGTCCTGTTCACGAAGAGCTGATATATGATAGACGAAAGCAGTTATTCTCTGATTGTACGAGAACTTCAAACTCGCTCTGCTTAAAGAGCACATTTCGCTTTTACTTTCCCCAATACAATTTAGGGGAAAATTCTGTCTTGGCATATGTTAACAGGATGAATTTACCAAAAGAAAAGTAAAAATCATAACAATATCAATGAATTACTCACATCATTATTAATTCAAATATGAATTATGAATAATTACTTTGGTGTTATTTATATGTATTGCTATATTTATTCATATTTTATTTCAATATCTTTAGTTTTAGTAATTTTGTTATGTACATTTGTCATTTTTCTTTTCAAGTTTATTTTATTTAAGTTTATTTTTGTTTCTATATTAGTAACTTTAGTACTTCAACTTAAACTTAGTTAGCTGCAAAGGCAACATTTCTCATTTTTCTTCTCATATTATATTTATATTTTGTTGGGGTTTTTTTTAGCTTCATTTCAGTTACCAAAAATGTAAATTTTAAATTATTTTAGCTTTAGTTTTATGATAATATCAATGCATATTACCAAAATCGTACCTTGATAAATGCAATTATAATGAATGATTATGATATTTGAGTGTAATAATAATAATACATTTTATTTGTAGTGCGGTTTTCTCAATCTCAAAGCATTACAAAATGTACAGAACAAAACAAGAAGTCAAATACATAATATAAAAAGAAAAAAAACACGATTATAAATTATAAATTAAAAGTTTGACTAAAAAGATGTGTCTTAAGAAGTTTCTTAAAACAATCCAAATATGTAGCATTCCTAATGCCGGTAATGAATTCCATAATTTAGACACACTGTGGAAAAAGTGCATTGTACACACACACACACATACTAAAACTTTTCACATTCTGACAAAATGCTGCATTTTTGGAATTCATTTTTTTTTACAAAATAATTTTTATATGACATCAAAAAAATCTGGACGCAATTTTTTTTATTTTTTGCACTAATCATCAAACCTTTTGAATTTAACAAAAAGGGCGCAAAACATGTTTTGAACATGATTTGTCAAATAATATGAATTCCAGTGGTGACAGGATTGAAATAATGTTTATTGGTGAACCTCTATATATATATATATATATATATATATATATATATATATATATTGGATTGGCAGTTATATTTTATGAATCTGTCATCAAAAAACTCAAATATGTTGCAAACAAATTGAAAAAATATTGGGGAGAAATGACCCATATGCTCATGGATAGTAGTAGGCTAATGTAGTTGCATGACTCTCTGTCTCCAGACTGTTTGAGTACCGAGGCAGAGTATCACCAGTTCCCAGAGCAGTTCCAGTAAAGCGCCCCCGTGTGGCAGTGCCGGTTGTCCGCAGGGTGAAGTCATTACCTGTCAAGCTCCTGACCAGATCCACTATCCTTCCCAACAGCTCTGTCAAGCACAAGTGTGAGTACAGCTTATATTTTATATAGGTTTTCTTGATGTTTACTGAGTTACTAACCTAAACATCATTTTGTTGAATGCTGGGACATCAAAAGGTCTTTAAGAGGTATTTATCATGGTCAGGATTCCAGAAATGTATCTTGATGTATCCATTGCATGACAACTCAAGAGGATCTTCTTCAGAGCCAGTGCACTGAGGTGACTTATGGACTAGTTGAACTCTTGAACCGGCCTTTGGCTCATTTGACCGATTAACATGCCAGGTTTAGGATTTAGGATGTTTCAATATAGCAGCAGAAAAACCTTTTGTCTTGGGCAGCACTCCATTATAGTTCCAGAACCAAATACCAGTGCATTGCTTTTATTTCTGTTTTTGGTTTTATGGCAATATATAAACATGATTTATTTAACTAAAACACTGTGTTCTCTTGTTAACCTTGTGTGTACGTGTGAGCAGTGAAATCTACCGAGCTGCAAGCTATCAAATCAGAGCTGACTCAGATCAAGTCCAACATCGACGCGCTGCTGGGACGTCTTGACCAGATCACAGAGGACAAATACTGTGCCGCAGGTGACATGTCACATGTCATATATCTCCTACACACACACACACACACACACATGTTTGTTTTTGTGAAATGTGGGGACATTCCATAGGCGTAATGCATTTTATACCGTACAA
This sequence comes from Gobiocypris rarus, assembly GCA_023029165.1. Lineage (NCBI taxonomy): Eukaryota > Metazoa > Chordata > Actinopteri > Cypriniformes > Gobionidae > Gobiocypris > Gobiocypris rarus. Next base: position 35,332,744 of record CM040921.1, on the reverse strand, counting down.
ACCGTATTTTCTATCCCCCTACACTGCCCCTGCCCCTAAACCTACCCATCACAGGAGACTGCGCAGTTTACTTTCTGTGAAAAAAACCTCATCCTGTGTGATTTATAAGCATTTTAAAAAGTGAGGACATGGGGAACATCCTCATATTTCACCCTCTTTTTGTAATACCTGTGTCATACCCATGTCATTATACACATTTGTGTCCTGATATTTCATAAAAACATGCCCACACACACACACACACACACATTCGATTTCAAATAAATGCAGTTCTTTTGAACTTTCGATGACAAATATTGACAAAACAATATTTCAATATTGTGACAATAATATTGAAAATAATATGACAATATTGACATTTCTTCTTATCAATATTTAAAACAGTTGTGCTGCTTCATATTTTTGTGGAAACTGTGATTGATTCTTTGATTAATAGAAAGTTCAAAAGAACAGCCTTTACTTGAAATCTTTTTAAGATAATGTAGTTTTTACTGTCACTTTTAATCAATTTAATGCATCCTTGCTGAATAAAGTGATCCCAAACTTTGATCAGTAATGTGCATTTGTAATGTATTATTCTGTAGAATAGAATTTGTACAATACTAGTGTGGTTGTTTGGTGATAAATCAAGATTGTATTCTATTAGAAACGATTTCATCCAAATGTTCCCCTTTCTGCCTGTTATACCTCCCTCTCAGAAATTATTTTGTTGAGAAAAGCTTTCAAAAGGCTTTTTGTAATCATATGGAAACCACAGCTAGCGGTTTGCTCTCAACAGTGGCCGAACGTAAAGCGCTGACTTGGCGGTGTCACACAAGCCTTTCACGGTTCAACACTTTCACGCCTCAGTGGCTCCAATCAAACATTGCAGATTCGTCCCTCTGTTTCACATCAACATTCAGTTTGACAAGCATTACCACAGAACGCTACATGTTTATTTGCACATGGAAACCAGCTTCGTTCTCCTGCATGGCCTGTCTATGAATGGTTATGATGTGGCTAATGGCTTGTGGCTAATCAATGATGATGTCCCTCTGTGCAGAACGAAGCACATTTCTGTGTGTGTATGCAAGTGTGGCTGACTGGTGAGGATGAGACGGTTTAAAAGCCCCCGTGAGGGAGGAATGTCGACTAGCACTTACTCTGAGATTCTCATAACTTTTCAACTGGGCTGATGTGTAAATTTAAGCAAGCTCCAAGTTTTTCTTTATTTTGGCAACTTTAAACAGTTTTTTTTTACATGTCTGCTCAGAGGTCCCCACAGAGGTGTCTTGGTTTTATATGATGTGAGAATTTGGATGGTGATTCTCCATGCCGGAGAGAACAGATAATCCCCAATGCATAATGACATAGACGAAGGCAAAGAGAGACACTTCGTTAAAACCGCTGAAATCACTTACAGCATCTTTAACCTTATAAACCCAGCAAGCGATAGCCGTCATTTCACCGTCTCGGTTAACTATAGACCCGACATAGTCTGGATATGAGTAACCCACCTCAAGCCAAGATAACCTTGAATTTGGTTACATGTCGATTTTGCCAAAAATAACTTGCGAGATGTATGATATTCCTTCATGTAAGAAAAGTCTTTGACATGTTCATGTTCTAGATAACTAGTCTATTCTTGGGCTATGGTTAGATATCTACTAAATTTTCCCTGACGGCCCATATTTTGCCTTGTTTTAGCTTAGGGCTGTGTTTGGACGTCTATTAGACATCTTTTAAATGCAAAATTGTTTGCTGGGAAAGTCTACAGTTAACTGATTCTAAGGCCTATAAATGATCAACATGACCAAAACTTATCTGAACAAGCTTTTGTACACAATCTTTTGAAGGTGAAGACAACGACTCCATGATTCCTCAAAATCAAGGTGTCATCAAGATACGCCTTTGTTTTGAATAAGTGAACTCTAGCAGCGAAAATTACATATTGTGCCTTAAAATATCCATGCATCCTTTAAAAAAAATTTAAGTTAAAATATAAGTATGATATGATAAATATGATATCTCAGGCTTTTGAAGAATGTTAATTTTTTATTACTCTCAATCATCATTGCATTGCATTGCATTATATGTTTTAAAACTACAGAGCTTTGATCACAAGACTAAGCATTTCATAACACATGGACGTAATCATATACATTTTAATGTATGTAGTTTGCTATACTGATCTCATTGATTTACATTCAAACTATCAGCAAATGCCCCAAATTTCTTTCCTCCTCAAGCTCCGTATTCTCCCTATATCTTACTATTTGAGCCATAAAAGCCTAACGTATCAAATATAATACTCAACTAAAAACATATATTCAAATTTTGAATTCAAGGTTCAAAAAACAGTTCCATTTGCACAAATGTGATTTTTTTTTCATATGTTGGGCATTACAGGGTTACAAAGCCTAATTACAGTGCCATTTATATAAAAATACACACTTTCCCTTATACATCTGGATAAATTTAAGTTAATTATGGGTGTTATGTACATACATGTGTGTGGATGTTCCTCTGTGTGCAGAGTTGCAGAAGGCAGATGAAATGAAGAATGAACTGTCTCAGGACGAATCAGGCTCAGAGTCAGAGGAACTGCAGCACAGTGATGTCGAGGACAGCGAGGACCACACACACGAGGAGTGTGACGAAGACATGGTAAGAGAGATATATAAATAGAGGGAGGAAGACATTTATATGGGGAATAGAAACGATATTGTTCATGAGACGAGGGACTCTGAAAAAAACGTGGAAACAATGGAGACGTACCAGTTGATATATCGTCAAAACGCTCACACATTGTATCATATAAATGTTCAAGTTAACAGTCTGCTAAAAATGATTTTTTATCACTCCTCTCTTCAGGAAAACAATCACATATCTGAAATGGATCCCATTCTTCAATAAAAGGCAAGAAAAATTCTGGGACAGTGGATTCTTGGATCACAGTGATAATTCAAACCATGAGATGTTTTACAAGTTTCCAAGCTTGAGTTTGAAGATCTAACCAAGATTGTTCTTCATGCAGAAAGCAGATTGTAAAAAAGAAGTTAGTGAGTACAAACCACTAAATCTGGTTTCATGGGGTAATTTGGTGTCCCTAAAGATCCATTAAGCATGAGAGCAGGAAATTATTAGGGTTTTTTTTTTTTTAACGAAGAGTTAGCTTTTCAAGCTAAACATTTCACAAAGATAGGATTTAAAACATTTAACAATAAATATATATATTCATTTGTCTGCTTGCCAAATACCATAAAACCGTGAAAATAGTGAAATAGTATTACAATTTAAAATAACTGTTTTTTAATATATATTAAATGTAATTTATTCCTGTGTTCAAAGCTGTATTTTCAGCATCATTACTCCCGTGTTCAGTGTCACATGATCCTTCAGGAATCATTCTGACATGCTGATTTGATGCTCAAGAAACAAACAACAATTTTTGTGGAAACCATAATACCTTTTTTTTCCAGGATTCTTTGATAAATAGAAAGTTCAAATAATTAAACAAATTTAAGGGATGTTTTTATTCACGTTGAATAAAAGTATTAACTTTTTTAAAAGAAAAAGTCATATTGACCCCAAACCCTATACTGTATACCTTTCAAAATAAATGGGGGAAAAGTTGATGAGCCAATGAACACTTTTATTCAAAATAATTAATGTCATTCATTTAGGACCCATTTTAAAAGTATAACTGAATTCACTGGATAAAACCTCTTGAGATTTAGTGTTAGGATATAAATGTGTCTAAATTCACTGAACAGTTTAAGAAAATCATGTATATCCAAAAGATGAGTTCTACACCCCCGAATATTTTTTTTCTTCTAATTCTCCAGAGGTCAAATATCTCTCTGGTTTTAGGCTGACAGAAAACTCCACATGGTATTTATCAAGTAAATGTCATAAGAGTTTCATTCTGATTGGAGTAATCATGTTTCCGTTGCTTTATCAGGTCCGTCTTTGGTGGTCTGAGCGAGCTTCTCATACTTGCTCGGATACAGCGCCATCAGCGCCTGTGACCTATGAGCAAAAAGTTTATCAAAATGAAGGGCGTTATTCTTAATAATCTGTTTTCAAGGTGTAGCGGCTCAACTTCTGCTGTTTCGTTATAAACATTGCCATATGTTTGGCTACATAAACGCACAGGACAGTGTGGAATCTGATGGTGGCTTCCACCTGATCCTTCTGTGTGTTGTTTGTGGATCACTGCTCTGTTTGTCTGACTAATCTGCGTGACCACAATCTTATTGCCATCAGTAACGCAGCTTCCGCCCTTCTCTTATTCTAACAACTGCAGTTGCCCTGAAAGGCCAAATCAAAGTTACAATCACACTGGGCACAAATTATCAATTGGAAATGATCTGCATTAGGAGCCGTTCAGAGGTCATTTACGTTGGCTGGGGTTGAATCTCACAAAAAAAAGTAATATTTTACCCCAGAAAGAAAAAAAGAAAGTAAGAAGTGATATTTTGAAGCACACAGTGCTGCTCAAAAGTTTACACCACTTACAGAAAATGTGAATAATTTACAAAAAATTAGAGGGATCATACATAAAAGATGTTTACATATAGTCCACACATTTATTAAAAATGACCCTGTTCAAAAGTTTATGAACCCTTGATTCTTAATACTGTGTGTGGTTCCTGTTGTTGTGTTTTCTGATGGTTGTTCTTCAGTCTCTTGTTTGTCCTGAGCAGTTAAACTGACCAATGTTCTTCAGAAAAATCCCCAAAATCCTTCAGTTTTCCAGCATCTTTTGCATATTTGAACCCTCTCCAGCAGTGACTGTATGATTTTGAGATCTGTACGATGCATTAAGAGCTGGGGGTGAAAACTTTAAAACAGGATAAATACATTTTTCTTATTTTCTTTAAATATAAACAAATGATTTAGCAACAGAAGATACTTGCATGTTTCCCGGAAGTTTAATCCCCAAATTAAGTGTAATTTACCTTGAGCTTCAAATAAAAAAAACGTTTTACCCGCAGCTCCTAAAGCATCATATGGATATCAAAATCATACAGTCACTCCTGGAAAGGGTTCAAATAAAAGATGCTGGAAAACTGAAGGATTTGCAGGATCTGGAGGATTTTTCTGAAGAACATTGGTCAGTTTAACTGCTCATATGTCTTGTGGACTATATGTTAACATCTTTAATGTAGAATATCTTATTCAGGACAGCACTAAATAAAAAAGAACATGCATTTTATGATATCTGTTAAAATTATTTTTCAGATTCTGTAAGGAGTGTGTAAACTTTTGAGCACCACTGTATTTTTATTAGTTTGGTTTGAGTTATTTTTGCATTATTACATAACTTTTATTATAAGCAATTTTTGCCCACATTGTGTAATAATGAAGTAAAAAAATATTTGTTTAAAAAAATCTATAAAATAAATGTATGTGTGGTCAAAATAATTTAGTCTGATTTATAAGCTGTTTTCCTCATGGGGACCAAAAATGTCCCCACAAGGATAAGGAATTTGGATATTGCTTATAAATCAGACTCAATTATGTTGTTTTTGTTTTTTGTTTTTTTGAAAATGTAAAAATGCAGAAAGTTTTGACAGGTAGGTTTAGGGTTAGGGAAAAGAATATACAGTTTGTACAGTATATAATTCGTTATCGTCTATGAAACGTCCCCATTCAACATTAGTGTTTGTGTGTGTGTGTGTGTGTGTGTGTGTGTGTGTGTGTGTGTGTGTGTGTGTGTGTGTGTGTGTGTGTGTGTGTGGGTGTGTGGGTGTGTGGGTGTGTGTGTGTGTGTGTGTGTGTGTGTGTGTGTGTGTGTGTGTGTGTGTGTGTGTGTGTGTGTGTGTGTGTGTGTGTGTGTGTGTGTGTGTGTGTGTGTGTGTGTGTGTGTGTGTGTGTGTGTGGACTGGTAATCCCCTACGGTATGGGGACTTTGTGTCCCCACAAAGATGGCAATATCCAAAACCCTTGTCCTTGTGGGGACATTTTTTGGTCCCCATGAGGAAAACATCTTATAAATCACACTAAGTGATGTTTTTTGAAAATGTAAAAATGCAGCATGTCTCCTGTGATGGGTAGGTTTAGGGGCAGGGGCAGTGTAGGGGTATTGAAAATACGGTTTGCACAGTATAAAATGCATTACGCCTATGGAATGTCTCCATAAAACATGGAAACACAACATGTGTGTGTGTGTGTGTGTGTGTGTTGAGATTTTGTGAGATTTATCCGCATGGCTTTGAGGTTCAGTAAATGCAGGATCAGTGCATAAGCAAAATAATACATCTTGAAAGTCAGATAACACTAATTCTGGACCATAGAGAAGTTCAGGTTAGAAAATCCCTCAATCGATTTCACACTGTCCGAATGGTAATTGGTCCAACAAACAGTGAAAGATGCTTTCAAAGACTTTCAAAAGACCATTAAGGTTTTAGTTTCTGTAAATCTTACTTGCTATATTGATTTCTGAGTGTGTTTTTTATGTTTGCTGTTTAAACTGTCCTTTAACGTCGGCAGAACATACTTTTATATTTGTTTTGTTTTTTACCTTTAAAGGCAATTGACGAAGAATAAAACCACATGAGAGAATTGACTGAGATCCAGCAAGCTCTTTTTATGTCGGCTCCCCTCCCTTGACGTAGCTGTTTTTCCTCTACTAGCACATCTTAATGCTTGTCTTCCTCCTTTTCTTGTATTTATTACAGCTGGGAGTTGGAAAACACTGTCGACTGGAAACTTTTTTAATACCACAGACTCAGCGGGAAGACACTGAAACCAACAGGCGCCGTCAAACTCCAGCATCAGCTGTCAATGAGACGGACAGCTAAACTAGCAGTTTGGTAGGAGGGAGATGGGGATGACGTCCCCTAAACCAGGAATCCATCACAAAAGAGGCCACAGTTCCTGAGAGCAACAACACCACACATGCGACAACAAAAGGGGATCAATTTCACAGACATTCTGCATTCATGCCCCCTCCAAAAAAAAAAACAATTAACATGCTTTTGTTTTTCTATACATTTGGGCGCCTCATATGTAAATATCCTCATCCTATTTCTGTCCTCTCTTCTTTCCTGTCCGTTTGTGCTTTTCCAAAAATGTTTTTCGTTTTATTTATATGCCAGTCGGAATCAGAAAGGTTGGCTATTTTTAATTACATGTGCATATTTCTTCTGCTTGCACTTTCGAGACTGCAAGAGATATTTACAGATGTAAATAAACTATGATGACTTGTGAAACACCTGTTTAAATGAATGCAGATGCGTAGACTTATCCTCCACACCTTGTCTAATATAATCTTTACCTTAAAGACAAGAGATTTATTCTCACTAAGAGGATTAGAGAAGTAGCTACTACTTGAGCACAACTCACTTTGATGTCTGGATGGGGGAGAACTTCTGTAGAAAGGCTGTACGACAATGCAACTGCTCCTATAACATCTAACAGCCATAGGCGGCGATCACTGAGGTCCAAAAAGTTTTGAGAAAAAAACAACAACTGCCTTATTGAACAGATCCAGTGGACATGGGTTGTAAGTCTACCGGTAATTTCCTTCAGTCTATAACATCTAGAGGCATAATTGTGTATAATTTATCCATGCATGTTTCATTTTTGTACACAAATGTGCAGCCCACATTGCAAAATCCGAGCACGATTAATGGAACCAAGTTTTAAGACTATATATTTTCCTTTTCGATCATCTGTTACACTCAGATGCACGTATGTTTCATTGCGATTTTGTTTTACAGATGGAGGATTTTCTCGAGTTACAGATATCGCAGGAAACCGCTCAACAGATGTGCAGGTTAGCATTTACAGGCAACTGCTACTGAGATAAATGGGAATCCTAACGCTCTAGTTTTCTCATACCATCTTATTTAAAAAAAAAAAATTAAAATATTTTTATTTTTGCTTCCTGTTTCAGTGACACTGAATAGAGGGCAGGGCTTGACTACTATTAAACCGAATATATTTAATTGTAAAACTAAGTTACACAGTATCTCCTAGAGTTTTCAAACTCCAATCACCAAACTCGGGTTAGGCCTTCAGACTGCTCGAATAATTGAATGGGATTGAAGAGTTTTCCTTAATCAGACAATTCAATCTGCGAAAAAAATGCTTTCAGGCTCTGTGTCACGCTCTCACTTTACCCAAGCAAACCTCACGGCAAATTGCCAAACCTGCTTTCTTTTTAAATACGAAATTAAAACAACCTCAGGTATTCCTTACTAATTGGTCACACTCATAGATGGTCAAATGTGACCATAGAACCTAAATATTTTTCAATTAAATAGTTCTATATTTCAGCTCAATAATATTTATTGAATATTTTGAGGAGATCTTTTGGTACTGAATACTGTTTGTGCAATAATTATGGTCCATTAATGACAATGTAAAAACATTTTCTTCTAATATTTGTATTATATTACAAGTAATGTAGTAATTAAAGTTAAAATAGAGAATTCCAATGCAAAGAGGGAAATTATTTTTTGGCTGGAAAAATTATAATTTTCATTTGTAATTCCATGATTTACCCACTAGGTGCCTGCCTGTATGGCTCTTTAATAAATATACATGTATCTAGTTGCTCAAAAAAGTATTAGATCATAACTGCTTACTTATTTTTAGGTTTTGCATTTGAATTTTTCAATGTGAAATTTTAAAACATTAATAACTTACATCCTAATATTTTTAATGATACCCCCTCTAAATTCAGAATGGACAGCTGTTATATCAAGGCTATTAAAGGGGTAGCCAAGTGAATATTGATGAATGCGAGCAAATATAATTTAACCCAAGAAAAGTTTTAAATAGTGCTAAAAAGGCAAACTTATTTTCCCTTATATGTACAGTAGGCAATATACATATGAATTGATACTGAATCGAGATCGAAATTTGTGCCAATCACAAAAAAAAAAATTCTCATGTTAGGAAGATGCTAATTTATGCTAGCAATATCCTAAAATAGTTTTAACGATTACTGGTCTTTTCTAATGATATACTTATAGTGCCTAATTAATCTGAAATCTCGCACATACACATTCATTCAGGTACATTCCATGGTTAAAAGTAACACAGACCTCAGACTGTCCTGTTAGACATTCTTTTTTATTTATTATAATGATGATAAAAACATTTTATCCTCAAGAATCTAACAAGCAACCCAGGTCGGACAAGCTTTTCAGGAAAAAAAGTTTTTTTAAAGACTGGTCACAACTTCAAGTCAGTTGAATACAAATGTATGTCTTTTTTATGAGGTCTAACTCTTTTTAATCTAAATTTAGATTGTTAGTTAGATTGACTGATCCATTTGGTAACTGCTAGTTGGTCAGACTAGTTCTTAAACGGACAGTTGGCCCAAACCCGTTTGACTCACTTTCTTCTGTGGAACGGTAAGGTAAATAAGGGTGAGGAACTGTGTTAACAGAAATTGACAATTCTCATTTTTAGGTAAGCTACCCCTTTAATAGCCTTGATATAACAGCTGCCCATTCTGAATTTAGAGGGGGGAGGGGGGGGGATAAGATAAATTAATAAGTAGTTATGTAAGGATGTATGCAAGTATTAGTGGTTAGGATCCAAGACCATCCAAGTAAGTTTTGCATGTGATTTACAGTAGGCTATCTGACGACCAAGGACGCCCCCATAATTAAAGATAATGACATGATGCAAAGAAATATAGCAATCAGTTTAAGGCTTTATGTCAAACTGAAACATGTGGCTACAGATAATTGGCTAAACTCAGCTAAAACGTTTTGGCATCAGCTATGGAGATAAGTTCAGTTTCTGATGCACAAAGCTCAGTGCATAGCAGCCAGACAGACATACTTTTATTGCACTCCAACAGGTTTCCTCCCATGCAGCGGAGACAACCATGCTCATTATTCATCCCTGTCACCTTGTGTTGACTTGTGAGTGATGTAGGATGTTAACCAGTCTAGTCCCTGGAGCTGGTAATGCCTTTAATCATGGCCAAAGCACAAATATGCTGTATGGATGGAACTACTTTAACATCATGCAAAAAAATTGAAAATAGCCAGGTCTAAAACACATGCCAATTATTATAGAACTTGCATTAGGAAGCTTGTGATTTCAATTTTCAGTGCCAATACAGTCTGTGCCATGAGCTTTTTGTAAAGGAACATAAGAAAAAGGCCTTCACACTACATCCTTCAACATATCTGATGTGGTGCAAAAAAAGAAGGATCTGTCCAGGCTGTGAACACTGATGTTTCATGTTTACTTATTTCCAATGTGTTTTCCTCCATGACTGACTGACACATCAAATACGTTTTCAGCTGTCATACTTTGTGTATTCACATAAACTATTATGTTAGTTTATAAAAAGAGGCCCACTGCACTGAGGGTCTTTAGGTTAGAGTATTGCATGAAGGAATAGTGTGGAATGCTGGGTGTCGGAATAACATTCCTTGATTTATGTCAGTGGGATTTTGAGGGTTTTGGGAGCTTAAACAGGCACAGACTGGTGGATTCACATTTGGAAAGAAGAAAAGTAAAGGGTACAGCAATAACTTTCTTAAATGAGCCACATTTGCATCACATTTTCAGTGTAATTATTATCAGTTCTCGGCAATTTCATTTCAAGTAGGCTATACAACGTCCAAAATTCTAGGGGCTGTGTAGAAAAAAAAATTCTCGATTCTTTTTACGAACCGTTATCGATTCTTAAATCCCAAGAATCGATTAGTCATCCTGTTTTCAGTTGATGAACTGAGTCGAACGCCTTCCATCCAATACATCGCAATAATCTTTGTGCTTTGTTACTCTTAATATGAAGTCGCAGATTTCAAATTACATCCATTTTATTACGAAATCAGTCAACATAAATACCGTTTTGCCGCTGTGGCGTGAGCTCGATCTGGCTCAGCTCCAGAGAAGCGGCAGCGCGGAGCTCACATGAACTGATCTTCTCTTCCGCATTAATACCAGTTACAGCGCAAAATAAACATCAATGAGCGTCTGAAAATATGTTAAAATACTGAGTACAACTTCGAAAGCAGTATCATGTCACATGGAATCGCTCAATCAGTGTTTCAACTGTGAAAATACGTCAGTAAAACAATGTCATGTCACATTTACCTCAGAAAACCAGTGTCCATAAACCCGTTATTCAGCCAGGAAAAAAATATTCTAAAGAGGAGCATTTTGATTAATAGATGCATCTTATTTCATATTCATTATATATGTTCTTCAATATTTAATGCACGTTTGAATAAATCTGGCAAGTTATGACAGCCATTTAAATGTTTTGATTTCATATTAATTTATATTAATTTAAGTGTTCGTTTACAAATAAGTAAATTGTTCTACCTTCAATATTACAGTAGTCTACAACTGACTTCTATAATTGACACCATTAGTTAGGATTTGTTTTCCTTTGCCATGTATTACCCGAGATGTCCAAAATAATCTATATTGAATCAAATTGCAAGCTTGTGAATCAATCGAATTGTGAAATGTGTCAATACCCAGACCTACAAAATACCTTTTATTAACATTACTGTAATATTTTACCATTCTATGACAAGTGTTTTCAAAGTAGAACATTTAAAGACTCTGTGCAGAAAAATTTGCCTTTCCTGAAGGAAATCTGTGGAAAGGCAGAACATTTACTTCTACTGAGATGAAATGAAAAAATCAAGACAGAAAAGTCCATTTAACTTTTAGATAATGAGAATAAAATGCCTCATTGTATAATATAGAGTGCAAAAATATAATTCCCTTTAATTAAAATCTTTAATTTTCATCAGGTGCAGAGAAGAAAAAAACACTTACTAGAGAATGAGCCCAGCTAATTAGATTCAATTAACATGAAACAGTAATTGGATACTGCAGTTTTCATCATTTCAGTTCTTTTAAGAGGTTTAATCAACATATTCATCCTTTTAAAAGTACAGAAAAACCTTGGAGGCTGAAATATTAGCGTCTGTTTACATAATCATAAAACAGTACATTTTAAGCAAATAAATGCTCCTTTCTTGATCACATCCAAACTCTCTAAAGTCACAAAGACGCACTTCTTCCCAGAAACATACACTGCACGTGTTTGCCCAGCTGGTATGCATTTTATTTCAATTATTTCTCTGAATACAGCAAACAACAATTTTCACCAACAGTTCATTCATAAAATCCTCCAGGCTCCGTGTTCTCCGTTCACATCTCACAGCACTGCTCCACAGCCAGACCCAACAAATCAAACTTTTCGTGTGCATAGGCGATTTCATAGCTCAAAGGAGCTGAAGGAAAATAAGTGTTGTATTTGAGATGGCCGAAGACTCTGTTCTAAATTACAGACTTCCTGAACAGCGGACAGATTTCGTAGGAACCTGCGTGCGAGTGGATTTGTTGAGTTTGGCCGTGGAGTACAGGTGTTCAGATGGGCCTATAAGGTGGGTGATGGTCGAGGGACAGGCGTTAGTTGGCTTTGGCACGCAGCTGCGCTCTCTTGCCCGTCACAGCCTGGAATCCGGTCTTAATGCTGGCAACGGAGCAGCGGGAATGACATGTCTCACACTGCAGGAAATAAAGACGCGTGTCCTTCTGCAAGATTGTGTCAGGAGACCGACACGTGTGGCATGTCACATACTCCTCTGCAACACAAAAACAGTTCAGATTAATTTGGTTTTCCAACATGCAATGCAAAGCAATTATCCTGTATACACACACACACACACACACACTGGTCAAAAGTTTGTAAATTTGTTTTTGTAAGGTGTTCTTCTGCTTAACAAGGCTGCATTTATTTGATCAGAAATACAGTATTATTAGAAATGAAAAGAAACGGTTTTCTATTGGAATATATTTTAAAATGTAATCAAATCTGAATTTTCAGCATCATTCCTCCAGTCTTCAGTGTCACATGATCCTTCAGAAATCATTCTAATATGATTTGATGCTCAAGAAAGTAATTATTATCATCAATGTTGAAAACAGTTCATATTAAGTTAATATTTTTGTGGAATGGCAATACTTTTTTTCTTTCTTTCTTTTTTCAAGTATGTATTAAACAGAAATCTTTTGTAACAATATAAATGTCTTCACTGTCATTTTTGATCAGTTCGATGCATCCTTGATGAACAAAATTATTAATTTCTATCCTTTTTAAATCTTACCACAGATGCTTTAATGGTATCACGGTTTCTACAAAAATCAGCAGCAAAACATTTAGCTTTTTTCAACATTGATAATAATCAGAAATGTTTCTTGAGCAGCAAATCATCATATCAGAATGATTTCTGAAGGATCATGTGACACTGAAGACTGGAGGAATGATGCTGAAAATACAGCTTTGATCACAGGAAATAAATTATAATAGAAAATGGTTTCTTTTAATTTGTAATATTTTGCAGTATTTATGTTTTTACTGTATTTTTGATTAAATAAATGCAGCCTTGGTGAGAAGAAGAGACTTCTTACACTATATAGACAAACACTAAAATATTTCTATAAACATTGGTTATAATATATAATAAGCTTGAAAAATATTATGGGCGTGTTATGAGATAGAATTTCAGTGAATCCCTGATCCTTACATGCCATATTTGCATAAATGTACACTAGAACAACTACTGTATGTTTAAGAACATTTTAAATCAACGTTCAAATAAACACTCACTTATATATCTTCTTAAGACATTCTCTATCTGTTTCTGCTGGAATCTGCCTTTGATGACGAGCTGATTGTTTCCATCTATGGACCCACTGGAGAGGGAAAACAGTGGTTAGTGCATTTCGGGAATAAAAAGACACTTCACTACTTCGATTTTAGGGAAAACACCACCAAATCATTTCAATATTCTTTCTTAATCGCAAACTTCCAGTTTCCAGCAAGAAAAAGAAGAATTATGCACTTGTAAAAGACTGATCTCTTTGAAAACCAAAGTCATCTGTAAATATCCAGGAGGCCAAATCCATGGATTTCCTTTCAAGTATCTTCTGAGATGCATGTCAGTTGACACATTGAGGTAGTGAAATGAGCCCGGTCATCTTTTAATAATGCCTTTTGAAACCATCACAGGGTCAGACGCTCCCTTTAGAGCAGCAATGCCTCTCGACTGATTCAGGTTTCTGTCTGACATCATGTGAAACGCCTCCAGCAAAACGAAAATAAGTGTTCTGGTGGTTTCAGTCGCACAGAAACACTGGAAGAATAAACCGAGAGCTTGCCAGACACACAGACAATATTTTGCAAGGTTAATGATCATTTGACAAAGAAAAACAACCATCAGTTTATTGCTGCTCCCCATAAAACTAAGTTCACTTACAGATTAAATATGGACAGAAGAACACAACAGGCTCTTTCCATGAACAAACACTTTTGCAGCAAATAGCTAGTGAAAGAAAGAACGCAATTTTTCAAACTACTGAATTAAAGTCAGCATAGTGTATATCCCAGTGAAACTGGATATTGATTGGATGGTTGTGGTTTTCCATTGCTGTGATGATATGTGTGTGACAGGTTGTCCTGCACTAGCACACCGAGGGGAAGTTATTTAGCTTGTCAGGGCATATAAGTAAATAAGTAGTTGTTAATTTTTTATAAATACTAAAATATTCCATAATTTTAATTGCACATTTTGATTTCATGGTGACTTTAGTTGGGACTGCTAAACTTTTGTAATAATTTCATAACTACTACAATAAATTGAACATCAGTTCAACAGATTGTCAAATTTTTGACATAGTTGTGATATTTCAGTTGTTGTAAGTAGTACAGGTCAACATTGTAAGGTAGAAACAGACATTTCAGGTGTTGAAAAATAGCTCATTCGTATGCTACGTATGTTAGTTTTATGCTAGGTAATAGTTTATCATATCGGTAACACTTTACAATAAGGTTCATTAGTTAACATGAACTAATAATGAACTGCACTTATAAAGCATTTATTTATCTTTCTCAATGTTAATTTCAACATTTACTAATGCATTATTAAAATCTTGTTAGCATTAGTTAATGCACTGTGAACTAACATGAACAAACCATGAACAGCTGTATTTTTATTAACTAACGTTAACAAAGATTATTAATGCTGAACAGAGGTGTTGTTCATGGTTAGTTCATGTTAACTAATGCATTAACTAATGTTAACTAATACAACCTTATTGTAAAGTGTTACCATCATATCTAATAGTTCTCATGGAAATTAACTTGGGATTTGTGCCACGTTGTAGGGCTATTGAAATTGCTACAACGCGATGCGGACGTGGATGACTCTCCATCGATGTGGTAATAGATTAACAGCCTACTGACTTCATTCGTCACATACACGCTTCTGGAGCTGGCGTAAAATGGTAGAGGGAGGAAGTGCACCCACTATTTACAGAGTTTAACTATGCACCCAACATTTACAGTGTGTGTAGACTGCATGCATGTATGTGTGTGTTATTGTAACTTAAGTAGGCCTACACTACTTAACAATTTCATGTACTTTTAGTATTTATTTTATCTAAATGCTCCTGTCGTCTGCTGTGTTCAGACTTGAGTTGTTTGATGTTTGCTACATTCAGGAAGTGTCCTTTATTGGTGGTATTCATATATCCGACTGCTTGTATTCATTGACAAAAATGTAGCCATGTGCAGTAATATTGAAAATTGAGGATGCAACGCATCATGATATTGAATCGAATTGTTGACATGATAATTGTAAGCAAACTGAATCGTGAGACCAGTGGTGATTCACACCTCTACCACGTTTCATGAGAAGAGCTAATAGTATTATAAAATCAACTCACCTTGTACCCAACTCAGCCAGCAAGAACGCCAAAAGATGTTTTGGCTGTCGATGCAAGCTGACACACACACACACACACACACACACACAAACACACACACAAACACAAACACACACAAACAAAAAAGTAGTGTTAAGAACCATATAAAATAAAGATTGCATTCAAGCAAATGAAGAGTTTCATTACAACTCTATAAAACAGCTTGACAATTGTGAGTTTGGACTTACAGTTTGCAGATGTCTGTGAAGTTTACGAAGGAGGTCTTCTTTGTGCCGACCCTGACAACCTGAGGAGGCTTCATCACAAACTTCCTCTTTTCTCCCGCTACCATGTCTGGATTTTTTTCCCTCATGATGTTAAAGACTCTATTCAAAAGCTAAAATAATGAGATATTTTCAGTCAGTTTTATGAAAGGCACGCAGTCATTATCTACAGACCATAGTGGAACAAACACTATGACAACGAGCATATGCTTAATATAAAATGCTTTTTACCGAATTTTATTAAATATACATTTTGGCCGATACCAATAATTCTTCATATTTGAAAGCTGATTACTGATATAATGGCCGATAAATCTAAATACAAATTTGTATATAATTTTGAGAGCCTGATTACAAAATCAAAAGTCTCACCATAAAATGCAACCATCAAGCATACAATTATAAATTATGTTCTTATTATAATTTTGACCTTTTACTTCAAATTGTCTTATTTACCCTTATTCAAATAAAATGACCCGTATGACTGGTTGTGGTCCAGGGTCACATATATGCCATTGTTTAAAACAAATACATTGTGTAAAAGTATTGTGACACGTTCTGGTTGTCAAACGTTACAGTTAATGTGATGAGCTACACCTGTGTGAACTTGACGAGAACTGACTTCATCCACTAAAACTCATCTTGACACCAGCTGTAGATTCCAAACACGTCTCATAAAAGAGAAGTTAGCAGAGAAAAGCTATTCTGCCAACAAATGTACCAGATGGCAGCAGTCTCGAGCACTTTATCAAGTTATCACCTGAAAAAAGCACATGTTCTGAGCCGCAAGCTCGGAAATAATGTTCCCATTCACCTCATCGTATGTGTAGTCTCTCTCCGATCCTGCCCAGGCAGGGCCTGTCTGTGAGCTGAACGTGATGTCATCGATGGTTTTACTGTCGTCATCTTCGACACCTTTCACACAATCAGTCAAGTTAAAGGACCTTTATTTGTATAGCGCTTTTGTTTGTGTTGTATTGCAGCTTTACAGGGATTACGTTATTTGCACTGAGGTTGTGTACTTACCCTCTTCTTTGCTTTGACTGTCTGTGTCCTCCTGAAAATCTTTGACTTTTCTTGATTTCTTCTTCTTAGTGGGCAGCATTAAGTCATCGTCCTCTTGTGTTTCTGATGGCTCTGATTCGATCTTCAGCTCCTTTTGGAAATTTTGCAATTTATTTAGTTCACATCGATCATGGTGTGATGGCTCAGATATCAATTCATTTATCAATGACTGAAAGATAGCCATTCATGATCAAAACATCTTTAAATGAAAAGCAATAATGGCGATGAACACAAAACAGCTTTACAACCATACGTACATATGCGAACAATCAACTGACCTTTATTCCTTCTTCGAGCTCAGCTTCAAAAATCTTCTCTTTTTTGGACTTCTTTTTCTTCTTCTTCTGGTTGAAGAAGTTTAAGTCATCCAGATCATCTGATGTTTCTGGACCACCAAAAGAAAAAAATAAGCCATACCTTTTGAATTATACAAGATTTCACAAAGAAGCAATAAACATTCAGCATGCAAAGCAGCACTGGGTAATATTGCCTTTTTGCTAAACATATATAATAACAATATTGCATATTATTCTGTTGTCAATGCCAAAATCAAATGTTTTAAATGTGGTTTTTCTGTGGCCATTACATTTCCTAGCCCAATTTAACACTGGGAAAATTCAGGTTTTCAACTCAATTGTGTCATGTTACAGGAAAATACTATAAAAAAAAAAAATCAATTCACATATGAAGTATATCTTCTGCTGATTCACAATGATTAAAAAAAAAAATAATAAAAAAAAAACATGTATAGTGTAGAAGCGTTATTAAATCACAATGAGCCACGAAAATGCAATGCGGTGCTCGTAAACAGATGCCGCCTCTCAGATGTATGCCATCCCGAATTAAGTTCTCATTGATGGTCAAATAAACACACACAATTATGTCAAAATGCACATTGTGTGTAGTTTTTACATAAACACAATCTGTTATGTTCTACACAAACAAACATTTGGAAACAAATCAGATGTGTAACATTACATTAGATCTGTGCATTAGCTCTTAAAGGGACAGCAGACTAATAAACTGCTCCCATACGTTTTATTAACTCTTGCCCATCAGCATTTTTTTTAAAAGTCACCAAACACCGCCAGTATTTTTGACCAGTTTCACAAATGTTCATGGCCCTCATAGAATATTTTGTTGTATAGATAATACAATAGATTAAAGCTTTTTTTTTTTATCAGCACTTGCTTTTTAACGAGTTAACCCGCACCGGTTCGTGGGCGGGGGGGTTGACGTAAGTGGGCGTGTCTCTACTTTTATTCACTTTTGTTTTATACAAACTATTTAATCAACCATCACAAACTATGCATCATTTGAAAGCTAAAACACTCGAGATTCATGTTCTGAACTCGTTTTTGCAATAAATACACCAGAGAGGAAAAGGTTAAATGAAATGCTGTAGCAGTAGCTATTTAAACATTAGCATAATGAACGCAGTACTCATCTTTCATCTCCTATCGTGCAGATCAGATCGGAC
Organism: Gobiocypris rarus; assembly: GCA_023029165.1. NCBI lineage: Eukaryota > Metazoa > Chordata > Actinopteri > Cypriniformes > Gobionidae > Gobiocypris > Gobiocypris rarus. The sequence goes on along the minus strand of CM040921.1, from coordinate 35,314,222 downwards.
CAATCCAAAAAACAACCGCATACATGTCCGTGTAAGAGTCCACTCTTCCAAATGCATCCCACTTTTTAATCCAAAACAACGAAAAAATAAGGAAAAAAACTAAAAATACTCCTTTGTTTGCTTGGGCGTTTTGAGTTAGAGTAATCAATCGTGTCCATTTTCAATGAAATAGTGATTCAAATCCGTTTCTGACGATCTCCCTGTGCTGTGGACTCTTCCTGTCACGTTAAACCCTCCCAGGTCTCTCTGCTTCAATCACAGGCTCTCTGAGGAGTCATTACACAGAGTTGGCACATTACTCGCTCCGCCAGCTGTCAATCAAAGCGCGCATGGTTTTCGTTGGATGAAGGCAATCAATGCCTAGCCAATGCCTTGCCAGCAAAGGTTTGATTGACGGACGTAGTAACTAATCACAAGGCATTATCTTACGTTGTGTTTGTAAGCATTATTGGTGAATATGCCTCTAGTCACAATCTCCATAGCAGCCAAGCGCCTGCCAGTCAGATTGCGCAACACTGCAGTGGAGCGCAGGCTCTATGACAGACTGTTTTTATCAACTAAATGAGTTTTTTACACTTTAAAAATTCTGTAAATAGTTATTTAGTTTTTCAGTAACTGTAAATTAATCATAATCAGCAGTTTATTGCAGATTTATTTGAACAAAAAAAACTACTCTTTGCAATTACAAATGTTCTAAAATAAAAGCCCTTTTGGAAAGGACGCCTAGTCTTTTCTTGATATAAAAGCTTACAGAAGCTACATTTTTGACAGAATCATCCTCAAATTTGAATCAACACATGATCAGACATTCAGTTTTATATTATGCTTATTTTCAGGACCTTAACATTAAAATCTCATTATTTTTCCCTAAGTGAATAATAAAAAATAAAAAACGCGAGTCACTTACATGTATATTTACATGTATATTACTCTGTTCATATACAACTTTGAGCTATTATGACTCTTGGGTAACACTATTTGAAGTGTCTAGTTTAAAATAAGACCAGATTTATGAATATAGACCATAGGGTTTAAGAGCTGCAGACATTTTCATTTGGGAATGTCGTTTTCAGAAAATTTCAAAAATTGGGGCGCTGGTTAACAGGTTAAGTTTCCAAAAAAGCTAAATTGAGCAAAGCACTGAGAAAAATCACGTTTTGGTCAAAGACTGCATCCAGATCAGATTCAGAAGAATGATCAAAACACAGATGGAGTAGATGGAAAGATTCAGTCTTATAACTCGTCCTGGCTCTGCATTTCATTCAGTAACATTAGGCCATTTTGATTTATATGCTGTTAAACACGGAACGCCGATTCTGTCAATGGCAAGGAAAGAGTTCATGGTAATATAAAAAGAAAATCACTCTCTGCTTTTGACCGAATCACTTTGAATCTTCGTTATGAATCATCTTATATTTAACAGGGAAAACTCAATCAATTTATATTCCATACAGTAAAGACTATACGGTCTTATTTTTACATTTGATTATTCAATTGCTGAGGAAAATTAGGCATTCAATAGCCATAATGGCAGGTGGGAAAGCCCATAATCATATTGCTTTGTGTTCTCTACTCTATATTATAGAGGATTCCACAACTGAACTAAATATTTTAAAAAGATTGACTTTTTGTATTTCACAAATCTTTTTTCACAATGCAAACTGTTTTTCTCTCAATTGCAAGAAACCATGGTAGTAAGAGCGGTATATAGGATGGATATAGGAAGCTTGTAGGGGTGTAACACTCATGTCATGATTCTATATTTTAAGCAAAAAAAAAAACTTTATTATTATTAAAATATTATTATTATTATTAATGTATTATCTGAGGCCCCAAAAATATTCCCCCATTTTCTTGTTATACATTATATTCAACATTACATATAGTCATTTAATGTAGTAGGCTAATGTCACTGAAACGCTGTAAAATAATTTTTTTATAATTAATTTTTTCCCCAGTACTCGTGCTCTAAATATATAAAAACCCATCTAAAATGCTTTGAATAATCAAACTAACAAAACTAAATGTGACCTGGTGATTTAAATGATGTTTGTGTTTTCACTATTAGGCTTCAGATGATCAATGCAATCAGTCACAGTTCTAATCGCGAGAAAGAAACGTCTGCAAAAACATTTAAACGTCCGTGTTAACTACAGTATGTGCGTCGTGGTAAATCTGTTCATCATATGAAGCCATTGTGTCTCTTCAGAAGACTTGGATCAGACACTTGATTATTTTTACGATGCCTTTATGACTTTAAATGGAGGGCCAGAAAACTCTCAGGTTTCATAAAGAATATCTTCATTTGTTTTTGGAAGTTGAACTAAACGACACAAGGGTGAGTACACAATGACAGAATTTAAATTTTTGGGTGAATTATACCTTAAAAATACAGCAAGTTGAACCTGGGATAAAACAACTAAATCGCAAATAACAGTTTACATCAACGATAATTATCATCACATTTTTTTAATCGATTAACGATGTATTGTCACACCCCTAGAAGCTTATGGGATATAATTTAGCAAAATCAGGTTTTAACTTGCAATCTCGAGTTTACATCGCATTCTGAGAAAAAAAGTCTGAATTCTGACATACATATATACCTCTCTTACAACCACGGTTAAATAGGCAGTGAACAAAAAGCACTAATGTACAATAGAACCACATGAGCTTTACCTTTCTTCCTCCAGTCATCTTCATCAAGATCAAATTCTTTCTCCTCGCCCCCGTCAGCCTCGGTCTCTTTTGTTTCCAGTTGCTGGCCTTCCTCTCCCTCACCACCATCTTCCTCCAGCATGAAAGGCTTCTTCTTCTTCTTCTTCTTCTTGGTCATAGTGGGATCAAATATCATCTGGATGGATGATAATAGGAGTTTAATAAAATGACAACGTTGAACAAAGGCGTTCAACAGACATAAAAAAGGGCAAAATAAGCAATCATCGCCTAATGAGAACGAATCCTACTCATCATACTGAAGGTAATGTCAAATGTAATTAGCTTTTGGTTTGCACATAAAGAGCAGATAGATTATCTGAGAAGAACTGAAGTTGCATTTTACAGCATCCAAATAATCATATAAGTTTAAATGTGATCAGGTAAGAATCACAATAAATGTGAAGATTTGCCACTACTTTGAGATATAGATATATATATATATATATATATATATATATATATATATATATATATATATATATATATATATATATATATATATATACTTTTGACTGGAACAATGTTTACTAAATAACTACCACCATATTAAATCAAGAATACCTTCGGTAATGCCATGATATACACGTAGTAGAAACCGTGGTAACGTTACCAAACAAAAAAACAGTATTAACGTGATATATATATGCAAACAAAACATGGAAGTACCATAGTAAATGTACAAAAAAAACATGGTCGTATCAGGAGGACTCATGGTAAAATAACATGTTATTACCACGTCCAGACAACCACGGTATTGCCCAAAAACACGGTAGTACTATGGTAACGTTAAATGTAAAAAAAGAATAACTAAAAACCGCATGGCATCATGTCTAATTTTCCATGGTAGTTCCATACTACTTTTTGTCCATAAAAAGAAAGACAATTAAAGAACCGCAAGATATTTACAATCAAACTAGCTGACAAACGACAAAAAGGTCTAGAAAAGACGAGCTGTGCACATGTTTCCTCACAGCCTTTTCTAGTAGGCCCAATTGTCCTTCCCTTTAGACGAAACTACATTAGCAGATAATATTGCTAAAACAACGATTGTTTACTTACCTCGTCTCCTGACATGGTTTCGGCTTATTGTGAAAACGCAACAGGAAGAAAATACACGTTATAATAGACTTCTTCAAGGTACACCTTTCCACGATATGCTCGCTGCTTGCGACAGGCCGGGAGGAGCTCCGTACGCATGCGCCTCCGATTGGGCTAGGCGCATTGCATGATGGTAGTTGTAGTCTGCAAATCTACGTAGGGGAGACCAGATAGTCGTATAAAACCCATTTGTCTATACGTTTGTTACTTAAACTTAAATATTCCTATATTTAACTAACACAGTTGTGGAACAGAAATGTTTTTCTACAGAAATGTGTGACTTCTACTGCTTCTCAGTTAGGGATTAGCCTACAGAACTCCCCAGTCCCTCCATGTCCAGAGCAGATTATTTGGAGCTCATGAACCAAAACCCTTCATGCTGACACAAGCTTGAGAGTGTTTACCTGAACAAATGGGTATGCTGGAAGAAAGACTCTTATGTGTTACAGTAAAGCTGGCAAAATAATTCTCACATTGGTTTCTAAATGCATAGCTTGAGGAGGTGTAAACATTGTGACTCCGGAGGGTTTCACATTCTTTGAATATACACTACAATATCTTCAAACGCTTCTTCCAGAGGTGAACCTGGGTACTTTTGTTCATTATGTTCATACTGGTTTGCAAACCATTTTATTCCTCTAATCTGTTTAAAATTGCAGTGGGATTCCTAGCTCCCAGAGGGCGAAACCCATTTCCTTCTTCCTCCTTTCATGTCTGCTTTTTGACAACCACGTCACAACGTTACTTCTTGCTTTTCACTTTTTTAGATCAAATACAGCTCCTGAGGGAAAAGGTCTGTTCAATGTATTTTCTCTCCCAAATAGGCCTATAATAGCAACAAAAACCACCACATTACTTTCCTAAACACCTGTTAGTTTCTATGAACGGCAACATTTCCTGATCCATGAGGTCATTATCTGCAATGAGACTGGTTTTGATCTGTCATGTAAGGATACATGACATATATATATATGTATGTATAGACCGTATACACCGATCAGGCACAACATTATGACTTGATTTGAGCGAGTTTGACTCGGGCCAAATTGTGATGGCTAGACGACTGGGTCAGAGCATCTCCAAAACTGCAGCTCTTGTGGTGTGTTCCCGGTCTGCAGTGGTCAGATCTATCAAAAGTGCTTTATGGAAGGAACAGTGATGAACCGGCCAGGGTCATGGATGCTCATTGATGCACGTGGTTAGTGAAGGCTGGCCTGTGTGGTCCGAACAAACAGACGTTTCTCAAGTTAAAGATGATCCGGAAAGTATTCACAGTGCTTCACTTTTTCCACATTTTGTTATGTTACAGCCTAATTCCGAAATGGATTAAATTCATTGTTTCCTACAATCAATACCCCATAATGACAATGTTAAAAAAGTTTGTTTTAAATCTTTGCAAATGCATTAAAAATAAAAAACGAAAAAATCATTGAAGCATTGCAGGTACCAGTGAGGGCATCCTCATCCGTAAATGGAAGAAGTTTGGAACCACCAGGACTCCAAAATTGGCCGATTGGGGGAGAAGGGCCTTAGTCATGACCAAGAACCAGATGGTCACTCTGACAGAGCTCCAGCATTTCTTTTTGGAGAGAGGAGAACCTTCCAGAAGAACAAACATCTCTGCAGCACTCCACCAATCAGGCCTGTATATGGTGGAGTGGCCAGACGGCACATGACAGCCCACCTGGAGTTTGCCAAAAGTCACCTGAAGGACAAAATTCTAGTCTGAAGAAATAAAGATGTAATTTTTACCAGGTTTGTAGTCAGCATTAAAGGGTGATGAATTGAGAATCCAAATTTCCCTTGAGCCTTTGATATATCAAAGTTCATCTTGATATAAGAATATTCTGTAAGTTTCAGAGCTGAAAACGTCCTTGTTAGTCAAAGAAAAGCTTTTATAGACACCAGGCCCAGAAAATGAGAGCTGGAATCCAATGACGTCATGGGAAGAAGAAACACAACTCAACTGATGAATATGTATGCGTGCTTCTGAAGCCCCGCCCACAGAGTCGAGGCGCCACAGGTTTAAAGAGCAGTGATCATGGCCAGCAAAGTAATATATTGCTCTGTGCCAGGTTGTGGAAGAACACAGTCGCTGCATAAGCTTCCTTCGGATGCTACTATTAGGAATGAGTGGTTGAACTTTATTTTTAATGAAGTTCCAGCTCACGTGGGGAAGACATGTACGTGTGTTCTTCATTTCACTGCGGAATCGTTTGTAAACAAGTCTCAAGTGCTGGATTTGCAGACACAGTGTTGTGCCTTCTATATTGGATTCGACAGGAATGGTGCAACAAACTTATGTGAGTAAAACATCTTTTTTATATGTAATGGTCAGCAGGCCTATGAATCTCAAATAGTGAAATTATATTCCTTTCTTGATCTGGGCGCAGGCACACGTGTGTGTGTGTGTGTGTGTGTGTGCGTGGTTCGTGCTTATCGACCGATCGGGCGGGCCATGTAATACAGAAATAATATTCCAATCAATCTGGGGTGGATGAGAAATAAATCATTGTGTTTGTTTAATAAAGACGTTTACGAGCCCTGTGATCGAGAGAATCATTCCGGATGCCGCTTTCAAAACGATCTCTCCCTAATGTGAACCGAACTGACAGGGGAGCTGAAGCTCATTAAATATGCAAATCTTATCCAATCCTAGCCGTGGGCGTTTACTTCCTTGTATCCAGTGCGGCACACCCATTGAAACCCTTCATTCAGGAGAAGGCCTCAAAACCAGTGTAGAAAATAGCCTATTACTTATTCATTATGATGTTTTTGAATGTAAAAACCACACAAACGTCATTAGTTGACCTCAGACAACAGTATAAAAAAATTTAAAAAGCCAGTTCATGACACCTTTAATGCAGTAAGACAGTGATATCAAAATACCAAATTCAATATACACCTTATTGATGTTGCAAACTTTGTACAGGAAAGCAGATAAACGCAGAATATTAATGCAACACGAGGTTTCCCGTTAGGCTTTTCCCCATCGAAACCCATTATAAAGAAAACGTGTTGCGTTCATATTCTTGGCTCATCTACTCGCCTGTACATAGTATGCATCATCAAAAAGATGTAAACTGAATTTGATCTTGTAATATCACTGTTTTTGTACATTACGGCACTTTAAGGGTTGGTTGCACTAATTAGGATTCTAACCTGTCGTCAGTTCACCCTTGATCTGCTGCTTCATCAGCTTTATTACGTTTTTACTGCGTAGTTAATCTGTGTTTAAAATTAAGTGGTGCAACAATTCTATTTACAATAAAAAAATCCTAGATTAACGTTAAACTTTGCTTAAATTAATCCTTATTGGTGCAACTCACCCTAGAGTGTTTTTAACATTAAGTGTTTAAACAACGTCCCGCTGTTTTAGTTATTGAAATACTGCAGCAGGTGCTGTATATGGATCATAAGTGCCCAAAACTTGCATCTTGTTCACATATTTTTGTTTTAAGATGGAAATTTGACAGGCTTGTGCTGCAGTTCAATGGAGTACTATGGCGGTTTTGCCCTCCAAGGCTCCGCGATATGAAAACTATGGATTGGTGCCTAAGGTGCTTCAACAAAGTATTGAGCAAAGGCTTATGTAAATGTTATTTTTTCTTTTAAACAAAGATTTTAAACAAACTTCTCTCACATTGTCATTATGGGGTATTTGTTGTAGAATTGTTGGGGAAAAATTATGAATTTAATCTATTATGGAATAAGGCTGTAACATTACAAAATGTGGGAAAAATGAAGCACTGTGAATACTTTCCACATGCACTGTAAAGATATAAAGTCAGAATTGCGCGAAATAAACTCGTAATTGCGGTGAAAAACAATACAATTATAAAACATATATGGACCTTTTATATGAAATATACAGTATAATCTTGCACGTAACATCTTAAAGCCATATGTGTATATTTATTATTATTAATTTTTTTTTTCAAAGCAATTTTTTGTAGGGCTTGGATAAAACAAAAAGCACAAATATACATAATATATATAATTATACAAAGTACACACACATGTAAACTTTCATTTTGAATGTGACATTGAATATGATTAATCGTTTGACAGCACTATATATATAATTTATATAATGATTATATGATTTTATGTTTGTCTATTGTCCAACTGTATAAAAGGTTTGTAAGAAAAAAACCTATTATATTTTTAGATATTTGTATATTTCTGTTTGGTTTCTGTTGTGCCGCTTAAAGCTTTAAAGTTTGTGTCTCCAAAGTAACAAGAGTCGCAGCCAGCCATGGTCCCCCCTACATGTAATATATCATAGACATAAAGAGGCCAGCAGTGGATCAGCAGTATTTTCAGGGTGTATAATGTACCTTAAGGGGTGGATCACTGCTAATGTATGCATTCTCCATACTACATTTGCTCTGAGCAGCTCGATTTTCTCGGTAAAAGAGCTGTTGCACTCTTACCTCAAGCTGTGAAGTGAAAGAAAATATATTCATGTGTAAATCTGCTTAGAAAATAAGTAGTTTATGATTTTGAGCATGGGAGGGAAGACAGAAATCCAGACAAGAAAATCCAATATGTGCAGAAGGTAATATGTCTTATTCCTTCTCTCTCCTTCTCTCTCTCGCTCTCTTTCTCTGCATCCTAATTTGTGTTGGTTTTATAGCATATCATGAAGATTACACAAGGTCCTCTTTTGACCTCTTTAACAGCCAGAAAAGTATATCTATGCTAGCCTATGTTCGCCTACACAGATCACCGAGTGTTGCAAAATTACAAAATGCATTTTTAAAGTAATAAATCTCTTTATTATTTTAGTTCTCCTAGAGGCTGAGCCTTGTTTTTAGTCCATGTATATATACACATTACTAATCAAAACAATGAAGATATGCCAAGACGTCTTATTTTCATTATAGGCCCATTTCAAGTTTATATGTATAACATTAGCACTGGTAAACTGAAAATATACATGTGTCACAGGCTTCAGAGAATAGCGAGGAGTTTGCGAAAACTTAAATTAGGTTGACAGATAGTGAACTATTATCTGTGGGCACTTATATGCATGGCGGGCAGTTTTCCACTGATCTCAGAGACATATTGTTCTTTGATTTCGGAAACTGGATAGGAATATGGCTTAAGATGTAGAAATCAAAGGTTTCTCTACCCAAGGTATTACCAAACTACATAATAGCTTCAACTGTATGCTGAAAATGGAAACATATGTAGAATCACGCATCACAGTTTATTTGGTGTCAGTTCTTATTGAAATATTCAAGTCTTTTTTTCGTTATGTGGACATTTCTGTTTCATATACTTCACTTCATTCTCACAAATGAGTATGGTTTTAGTTTATTCTTTTATCTTTTACTGTAATTTTTATTTATTAAAATATTTGTGATTCATTTTTAGATTCTCTTGGACCTTGAATTTACAGTGCAGTAAAACAAAAGTATTCATTTTATATTAAATGGGATTTCAAAACTTGAAATATATAAATATTAAAAATGTAAACAATCTGTTAATCAGAGTGTCTTTACCCTGTAAACACCACAATGTTTTAAGCCTTTGTATTGTGAAAAACATTTCAGTAACACTTTACAATAATGTTCATTAGTTAACTACAGTAACTGCACTAATAAAGCATTTATTTATCTTTGGTCATGTTAACATTTACTAATACATTATTCAAATCGTGTAAGCATTAATGCACTGCATGTGAACTAACAGGAACAAGCCATGAACTGCTGTATTTCTATTAACTAACGTTAACAAAGATGAACAAATACAGTAACACATGCACTGCTCGTGGTTAGTTCATGTTAGTTAATACATTAATGAAACCTTATTGTAAAGTTACAAACATTTCATATGTTCAAAATGAATCTGCATGAATAAAAGAGCTCATAATTGAAAGTGAAATGATTCGGCTCTAATACACATTAAATGCTCGCTCAAATTATAAAGGTCAATTCTGATCGCTCATGATAAACTAAAAAAAAAAGTTAAATCTAAGACTGAATATGCAGTCAAAATCAACTTAAATAAGGGACAAGAGTGAATTATTTAAAGCAAACTATTACAAATGCTGCAAATCATTTACGATATGCATGATTCTGTGCTGATAATCCATCACACTGTGCCGTTAAAGGCTCTGACCATGTGCTCCAAACTATTGTTCTTGGGAGGAAGAGAATGGTAGTTTTATAATGTCATTTATTATATAACTGTATTTAGTTTTTCTTGAGCAACTAAATCAAACAACTATGACTATGGTAATATTTGTACAAGATGATGAAAACATCTTTTTTGCTATTAGAATCCATGGCCTTGATGGTTATGTTTTGGTTTGGGTCATATACTTTTGGCACAACTTTCAGTCTCGTTCTAATTCTAATGCAGCTTTGGAGAGGCATTATAGCCCAGAATACATAACTGGTGTTAATGACAGAAAGTAAGTGGCTGAGAAACACATGCTTTCTTAGCTTGTCCAGACCCTGTCAAACCTACATTTACAGCATCTCTTCATTCTGGAAGATTCAAAGGTTTCCCAAATCCCCTTAGAGCAATGTTCGGCACTCACTCGATTGACTTTCCCACTTGCAGTTCCATGTCCTTTATTTTACAATCGTTTTCCAAGTGTCTGACAGCGTCCAGATGAGGAAACGATAGACCTAATTACCCAATGTACTTGCATATTTTGGCGTTGAATATAATGTCAACGACATAATGACTAACATTTAGCCAGCCAAAAAAAAACCCAATAAAAAATGAAGACTGACATGATAAGATCCTGTTATTAGATCCTGTACCTTCGATGTTTTTAAAACTCACTTTTAAATCTCACATTTATTCTCACTTGCATTCGACAGTTTAATTTACATTAATTTTTGTATTTGTTCTGGACTTGGTCTCATGCTTTTAGGTTATATGACTTTGTTAGGTACTAAGCACTTTGGCCAACATGTGTTGTTTTTAAATGTGCTACAGCAATAAATGTGATTGATTAATTGATTAATTTTATTCATTCAATTAAGCATTTCAAAGTAAACATAAAACAACATTTGCAACTCGTTTCACCTCAGTGAAACAGTATGTTTAGCAATAAAATGCTTTTGCTTGCTTAATGGAAAACCTTGATTCATGTTTTACATTCATTCCAGCAAATTGACATGTAAAAGCAGTAATGATCTGTGGGTGGGCTCATCTACTGCAGCCTAAAGCAGATGGAATCAGCTCGTTTCTGTGTTTATCGCACACCATCAGTTCACATTGAATCTATTTGTAACATCTGGGCATTCTTTTTGGGAGGAATCTTTGTTTACCAATACATGATTTTGTTATGAACGTTTGCTTCAAAGGTCAGAAGGTGAGAAGTCGCTTAAAATGTAACTAAGAGAAAACAGGTTTCCTAACAACCAAATGGGATTTTAGGTTTAGTGGACGAACTCCAAACCTCTGAAATGTAATTAGCGTCATCTGCTGGTCAAAATGCTCTTCCCACTGGCCATCTCACTTGTCATTGATATTGTGCAAAAACTGTTGTTGAAAGTGTTGCGAAACACATTGAAAACTAGACTACGGAGAAATCCATTGTATATGAACATCCAAATGCATGTTCTTTTGGTAATTTGCTCAGATGATCTTGCAACAATCATACATGCCCTAGAGAAAAAAACAAAGTTAATTCTCTATAATTATTTATGGTTGGATGGTTGTGGTTTGCTATTGGTGGATCTCATGTGAGTGACAGGTTGCCCCGCCTCTCGTCATCAGAGAAGAGTTGCTGCCAGAGGAGGGGAATTTATTTTGCAATAAATGCAATATTTATAATTAAAATAGAGTACAGGCCTTTATAGTGACATCTGAAGGCGTTAAAAAATTGAAACTTCCATAATGTTATCCCTTAATAAATATATAAGATGCGTACCAATTCAGAGGCTGTATCCTTCGAAGGACGCATTCAAAGGCCGATCGTGTCACAGCGGTCCGTCGTTTCCCATGAAATGAAGGATACAACAGATGGATCCTTCACAGCCTTGCCTACACCAGAAATCAGTGACAACAGGATTTTTTTTCCGAGAAATTGCCAAATTACACGTTTAAACCTAAGTATTGGGTTTCAACTCACTTAAATATCTAATGATACAAATGTAAAAATAAAAATAAAAAATGGATCATGGTAAACTTATTTAGACAGTGAACACTGTTTTGTTTTCAGAGAGTTTAATATAACTAATCAATATATAATATAATATAATCAACGACAGCTGTCACAGTTGCTAGGTGACAAGAAGAATCCTCCGTAGGCTAGACCCTCCCATTTGACAATGCTTGCTCTGACCTTTGAAGGATGCAGCCTCTGAATTGGGACACAGCCAGAGTATTTTTAGACATAATTTCTTACTTTTATTAGGTTTTGCAATTATACAATGCTGCTTTTAATAGCCTGCATTGTATTCTACTGTATCTATGATGCGTGTGTTCTGATATGTTGCTGTATTTTATGATGCTAATGGGATTTTTTTATTGCTATTTATTTATTTTTTGTTTTTAATTTCCTATTTATTTTGTTTGCTTGTAAGCATGTTTTATGAAAGGCGCCATTAAATAAAATGCTTTATTATTATTTTTATTATTATTATTATATGTGTATATATATTTAAACATTCTACTTTTTGTCAAGGTTTAGATATCTTTTGTTGTCAACTAATCAAACATTACAATTTTGTCAGAAAGGGAAAACATGGGAAGCATTCATGTTACTCAGTATTTGACAGATAATTATAAAAATCTAACAAAATAAGGAATGGATAGCGATAGTTCAATACTTTTACTACACTTTATACAAACATTTCGTAACTAATGTAATTGTGGTCCGTGCATCATAGGGGTTGAGAATTGATGATTTTATTGCAAACATTTGCCAGATCCTGCACAGTTACAATTACACTAGTTCACAGTTCAGTGTATGTGTGTGGGGGGGTGTCTGTTTTGCACTCAAAATGTTTTGGAGATTATTCCTTTCATTGCTGTGTGCTTTTTTGTTTGTTTGTTTTTTGTATCATGCGGATTTGAAGATTGTACCACCAAAAGATTCTCTGAATTGTGCATTTTCTATGTCAGTCATTTTTGACTGCGAAGGTACCAAGTGTTACTTTTTATCTTTCGACCCCATAACATTTTTTAGTTTGTGTTAACATAGCTAATGCAAGGTGACACTTCAGTATGGACAACAATTCTCACTTTTAACTAGTTGCTTATTAGCATGCATATAGGCTGTTTATTAGTACTTATAAAGCACATGATGCCATTATTTTCTGCATGATCATATTCTACATCCCTTAATAGTACCCAATACCTAACTTAAACGATACAACAACTACCTTACTATTAATAAGCAGTAAATGAGGTGCTTATTGAGGCAAAAATCATAGCTAATGGTGAATATGTGTTCCCATACTAAAGAGTTACCCTGCAAAAGTCACCAGTGTCATCCATTTCAATTCAAAACGCATTTTCTTCTATCCAGTGACCGAACAGACCCAGAGGGTTAAAGATAACGAGGCACATGAATTAAAAAAAGTAATGATGTGCACAGATATAACATTTATACTGCGATATTTAATTAAAAAAATAAAATAACTAATTTTGATTTCATGGTGACTTTACATCAACTGGTGTTTTGGTGATGAATTTCACACAGGTAGTTCAAAATTACTAAATATGAGCATAATGACAAAGGCTTTTATTTGATCGGTATATCCACAGTTTCATTCAGACAAAAGTGTATTTATGTCATTTACACATTTTTAAGTGTATTATTTATTCAGGACACTATATATAGCCTAGCCTACCCACATACACTTAGCTCTCACCCTCTCTCTTTCTATGTCTGTCTCTCTCACTCTCTCTCCCTCCACTCCGTCTGGCCATGTGGATCCGCCCCTGCTTAATTTTATCTTTTCGCCCCTTTCTGAATTTCCTGACTACAAAAGTCTGTCTGACATTTCTCTCTCAGTCTCAGCAGGGGAGCAGGGAATATCTCAAGCCAGCCACAAAAAGGGAAAACAGGCCCCATTACTCACCAGGACAGGTCAGTTTGTAAATTCCCAACACCGACTCCTGAAGATTACCATGGGTATCGTTTTGAATGCACTGTGAAAGAGGATATAAAAAACAGGAGATTGTCAGAAAAAGGAGGTTAAACATGGTGAGAAATGATAAATTGTGATCAACTGCCACTAGAAATACTGTAAGCTGGAAACCGTAGATATAAATTGATGTGAATTGAGTTACATCATTGCTTTGTGTGTGATTTTTGTGAAAACTGTTCTCGCTTTTAATATTGAACTTCACAGGAATATAACAGTCCTTGTTTTACTTGCTATTTGGCCTATAAAAATGTGGTTTTGTGCAAAATCTAGAGGTTATAATTTTGACTATAGCATTAAACTGCTTCTTATGTTTTGATGTTGTGTATGATGCCATAAATTAATGTGTCTGCTGTATGTCTAACGTCTGTGCATATACACAACCATTTGAGCTTCAGTTTAAAGCAAAAGCATTAATAAAGGTAATTCTCTCTGGTTTTTCCTTTTTGGAGGCTTTAAAATAGCTAGGAATGAATTTAAAGCCCCTTTCAAGTTTTATTAAAAGTTTGAACATCCACTCGTTGTACCAAAATGCATGGCTAATTCCAGGTGTGTGCACTTGCACATGTGTGAGTGAGTGTGTGTGTGTGATCATCTCTAAATCTGCACATTTTTGTTTATGATTCTGTTTTAAACTATTGTCTCGTGCAGGGTGAAGTCTTAATATGAGTCCGTCATTGTTGCTGTGCTGTGTGCTGCTCTGTTTAGCCTGCTGTGTCATGGTACACACACACATGCTTATGGAGGAAAAATACAGCTCCAACCAAACAACCATCAGCTCACACATCAATAACCAAACCGATGCACCTCCTGTGCTCATCGTCGGTAAGGCTTCTTTCTCTCACACACAAGTTCTGAAAATATACAAAACGATCAAGCATAGTAAATAAATGACTACAAATGGTCAACACAAACTTCTAGCAAAGTGCTCTATTATTTTTAAATTCACATCAGAATAGTTGATCACTCTTCTTTTAACGCTTCTTTGTAATTAATTTAGAAACTTAAAATTTCAATGATCTATGTTAAAAATGTATTTGTATTTTCAATTATCGAAGGGCTTTCAAAAACACCCAAGAAGAACAAGAAACAGGAAAAGAAACCAAAAAAGGTTTGTAATGTTATGTATTCAATTAAATGTCATAATCATAAACAGCTTTAATACATTTGACCCATACATATATAATGAGAATTTTTTTTTTTTACATGTATAGTTAGGTATATTGGGGTGTTTAATTTAGTTCATGGAGATTTAAAATGTTTAAAGCTAATATGCTGCTAATAATTATTATTATTTATTTTAAATAAAAATGTTTTATTAAATATTTGTGTTAAAAACACAAATTTAGTCTATATAAACTGCTCACCTATTATGTATTCTACTGGCTTGCATCAGTCTTAAAATTAATTTCAGGAGGGTAACATCTATCTATCTATCTATCTATCTATCTATCTATCTATCTATCTATCTATCTATCTATCTATCTATCTATCTAGCAAGCTATCGTCTATCTATATTTTGTTTATTGGCATTCTGTGCCGAGAATTAGTCAACATTAAAAAAACATGTTTTTTTTTCTGAGATTATGGATGACTACTTCGTTTTAATTTCATAGCTGGCATTTTACACAATTAAACAGCTATTTTCATGAAATATGACAAAATAATAGCTTGATATTTACCCGTATTTTTCTTCACACGTCAAGCTCTTCTCCGTCACTTTTGTCCATATACGAACTTTTGATGCAAGTTTATTTAGAGGCATATTCGTTGGTCATGGAGTGGTATAATTGACGCCATAACAGGGGTAGCTACGCTCATAATTTGTGTTAAAATTTGCTGCAAATAATTTGCGCAACAAGTGGTATCGAATGGGTTATTTTTATGTCACTTTAAAAACAATCATCTCCTGGGACATAATTTGTGCGACGCTGAAGAAGCACGTACAAATGCATGTTGTAATGTTATACGTTTCAGAAATTCAGCAACCGAATAAAGCGACCTCCACCCCCGCCGAACTGTGTCCCGCTCTGGAGCAGCTGCAAGACGCCGAACGCGGTGTGCTGTGACCAGTGCGCCTTCTGCCACTGCCGCCTGTTCAAGACGGTCTGCTACTGCCGCATGGGCTACCCGAAGTGCTGAACACTCTCTGACAGGAGCCATCATGATGACAGGGACCATCATGTGACTGTCTCTATCTTAAAGGCTTGTTTATAAAACCCTGTGGGATTATGACAACCGATTATCCATCATATAATCACGAATGTTCGGAGATTTCCTGGCCTGATATACCGAGATCTCGTCAGAAGCGCCTGGGAATAAAGCAGAGCCACCGGGGTGATTACCAAAGTACTTTAAATCATATTTTTATTACTTATAAACGTATTTTAAAATGTTCACGTTAATGAAACAAATATTAATGTTTGTATGAACACTTTGTGTTGTAAGCACTTTATGGAGAAAAAAAAGAAAAGTTAAAGCACCCGTAACCTGTTTAAGCTGCTATAGCCTACACTAGCCGTTACAACAACAACAAGAAAAATCACTACGGCAACTGCCGCCAAAATAGTTGTCGGTGTTTACTACGACTCTTATAATTACACAAAAGACAATACAATATACATCAATTAAACGAGAGCTCATTTGAATACGATCCCATATTATTTATAAAAACAGCTAAATGATAGCGAACTGTCTGTGTATAATTTTGGTTGTAGGCTAATGCTAATTTTTTAAGGCTAATGGGGAATCTTTTTGTTGTATGGCGAACTTGTCGATTTTAAACATGGCACATTTCTGTACATTCATATATATATATATATATATATATATATATACATATATATATATATATATATATATATATATATATATATATATATATATATATATATATATATATATATATATATATATATATATATATATATATATATATATATATATATATAACTAGACAATTGTGGATGCAATGTTTAAATCATTAAGTTAAATCAGGGTCAATATCCAATTTACCCAGTTACAAACTGAGGAGAACATAGCAGAATATTGCCTTTTAATTGTAAAAAAATAAATAAATAATAATATTATAGATTAAAACACTAATAAAAAAAATACATTTTTTTTATTTGCCTGTCTAATTTAATTCATGAAATGGCATTTGCAAGCTTCTTTTTTGGACCTGTTGCAAATACTTTTTTTTGTTTCATTTTTAGTTTGGAAGATAATACCCAACATAATACATTTTCAAACCAACATAATAAAATAAGCATTTGTTTAATGTTTCTTGTCTGATAGTTACTGAGATTAGGCTAGGCTAAAAAACAACAACAAAAAAAAACAATCTTGACAGCTTTAGCCTCAACCTGTATTTACCCCTATATACACAGACACCTTGAGTTTTTATAACATTTTCCCCATAGTTTAATGCGACTTAAAGCCATGGAATCGCTATAAAGCCGCAAACCTTAGACTTGAGAGGTGTAGGGCTCTCTAAAAAATCAGCCAGTCATTCCACCGCATATGGTAGGATTAAGGCAAACCATTTTAAAGTCCTTTTATGGAAACATAAGACAGCAAGACCCCGTGACAAAAAAACAAAAGCAAAGAAGCCAATTAAAATTACACACACATTTATTATAACATGAACCTACATTTACACATATATACGTCTTGGGGAAGCGTACGCATAACCATGAGCTGTTTTATAAAGATTTATGTGAATACCAATTTTTTCAAGTGAAATATCTTTTTTAAATAGTCGTTAATATATTTACATTTACATATATTCTATGTAGTCTCTGATTTAATGAGGTCATAAAAACTGCATGAATAAACATAATTATCAAAATTGCTGTTTAAATAGTTTTAAATGAAGTATAGCATGACACACCACTGGGCAGGCTATACTAGCATCCCAAACTATAATACAACTACTTAAAGGTCTTACTTTAAAAAGACAACTGATTATGCAAAGCAAGATCAAAGCGTAAGGACACCAGATCCAAACACCTTGAATAATTATCGGTCCAACAGGTAATAAAACACACGCACACACAGAGTGACACTAAAGGCTCCAGACGCCACAGCTGGTTCACATTGAAAGTAAGCATTGGGCGAGAGAGAAGGAGAGGAAAAGAAAAACTCAAAAAGATAGGCCCTTGTTATGTCTCTCAGGGGACACTTTCCAGGCATTTTAGGGGTCCAGTACATCTAATGGCCTACAGACTATTCCTTTACCCCACAAGCGCTAACTACACTATTTTACAGTTTCCAACTAATAAGGGCCAAATTAGATTGAAGCCATGTGTCTGTGTGGCAGCTTGAGGTAAGGCATTGTTTATCTACAGAATAAACCGGTTTGGGCTCATTAGGCCTGGTACTGACAGCAGTTCTGCTATTTTTCATGGCTCCTCTTTGTGTTGCCGACCGCATACTCAGCCTCTTTCATTTCTCTTAGGGGAGATGTCATTGTCCCAAGCCTGTCAGTGAATGCCTAAGCATGATGTTTTTATCAAGGAATCGTTACTAGGCACAAGTGGAACGTTTTTAATTTCATATGTCCTGGCTTGTGATATTAAGATTATTTATGGGAAATGTCATAACTCAAATGATGTGAAGATTCTTGAAATCGCTTCACTTCATCCTGTTTAACATCAGAAGAGAGATACTCCAGATTACATGTCACTGGAAGAACCATTCCGGGAAAAGTAACTCAAAATCCTACCCCAAAAAGCATTTCCAAGAATATGTGAGATTTTTCACTTTACAAGGGATAGCTCACCCAAAAAAAAAAAACCCTTCTTCCCTGAAACATATTTGAATGTCAGTGGGGTACAAACAACATTGGACCCCATTGACTTTCATTGAACGGACAAATATATATTTTTTGTGTTCCAGAGAAGTAAGAAAAACTTGCCGGTTTGGAAAGACACGCGGGTGAGTAAATGATGACAGGAAAATAACAGTCAGTGTTTTTGTTACACAGTCACAAGAATGACTTCAGGTTGCCAAGATGACCTGAAGTAACATTTCAACAACCACTTAAATCTGATATTATTTTACATCAGTTATAAAAAAAAAAAAGTTTATATTCAACTCAAACCCTAATTTCTTATAAATGATCAATTATAGGAATTAAGTTGTCTACTTATTTTTAATGTGAGCAGTGTAAAACTCTCTTAGCAAGGCTGTATTGAATATGTGGTTACCAGTATTATTTACATATTACAGTTTGTTAATTCACATTTTGAATCAGCTTATATTTTTCCATTTTCATTTTAAATTTAGTTTAAAGGGTAACTAAACCCTAGAACAACTTTTTTTAGTTAATGATCTGCAAGACTGAGGCTTTATTAGTGCTGTTCATTGATTCAAGTAAGAGTTTTGACATTTGAGTATAAAGTGTTTTAATTCTATAAAATATGGTGTAAAACCGCCAAAGTGCTGCCCTCTTAAGGTTGAACGGTGGCCACTGCAGTTGAATTTTCCTATTGGATGTTGTGGTACATCGTGACGTAGGATGGTTCCTCCAACGGCTCACTACCACGCCCCTGGCACGAGCTCACCACGCCCTTGGCTCAGCTCCTGCTATAAAACATCTTGTTCCGTCATAACCACTGTAGCGAGTCAGGAGTTGGAATTTGAATATTGAAAATTATCAGGAGATATATTAGTATCTAGTTAGCATAGTCGTTTATATAGTTATAGATTATTTCGTGTAACCTAGTTTAGTTAATTTATTAGCATAGTCATTAGTGTATTATTGTTAGAAGCATAGTTAGTTAGTAGGCCTATAGTACGTCATTGCATCAGTTAAGATAGCTTCAAGTTAGCGTATATTTTTAGCATTAGTTTTATATGTATTTAGTACAGTGGTTAGTTAGGTTGGTATGTAGGAGTAGTGTTGCTGGTTGCAATAGCAGTGCTGGACTGCATAGCTTTCCGTGGAAATTGGCGTCAGTGGTTGCGTGCTCTTGGCCTGGATGACCGCGAGTATACTATCAATAATGCTAATGTTTTACCACTCAGACACTGCTCTCTTGCGCTGCGGTTTCGCTAGTATCGTCGGCATCGGGAGTTAACGCAGTTTGAGGCAGCGGCTCGAATCGATACGGCTCTGGCCCTGTGTTTACAGACAATTCACCCTCCTCCACTTCAGGTGAAGACGGTGGAGAAAAGTCCTCTACTTCAAATGACCGCTCTGTTGCAAAACTACTGGTGTCACTCCAGTCATTCTCCATCTTTTCGAGTCTGACAGCTGTTAATCAATCCGTCACTGTGGGGTCTCAGGTGCACGCCCCCGGTCAGCCCCACCCTCGGTTCCCCCCTCTGTCTCCGCTGGGCTCTGCCCACTTTTCCAGCATTTTTCAAATATTGCCAGTGGGTGGAGTTAGGCTGTGAACAGGGGTTTAGTTACCCTTTAAAGGGATAGTGTACCTAAAAGTGAAAATTGTCTTTTGCTCACCCTCATGTCATTCAAAACATGAATTTCTTTCTTATGCTGAACACACACAAAAAAATTATTTTGAAAAATTGTTGGTAACCAGAGTTTCTGGACCCCATTGACTTCCATGGTGTTTGTTTTTTCTCTATGCAATGGATCAACTCTTTGGTTACCTATATTCTTCAGACTATTTAAGTAATTTTAATGTGCTTCTGTCATTTTTATTTTATTATTTACTAATATTCATTTGGGCTTCAATTCACATAAAAACAACAACATTGGCAGTTACTAGAGTGCTTTGTGTGGTTATGGCATTGGTAAGAGGTTGCTTACTAGTCTCTAAAATCCCAAGAATGAGCTAGTATAGATATAGTTTGTCATTTTGACCATATTCCTTAATGTAACAATGTACGCATGTAACAAGACAATTGACATGCTTAAGTTTAACATACGTGGGCTTTGGCATTCATTCAGATACCTAAGCCATAGCAATATTGCTTAATCAGTTAACCAGTTAATCTTCTAATCTTACCACCGTCTTCAGTCTCCTAACGCTATGCTGAAATAAAGGATTAACAAGTAAACAAAGCATGTGACAGTCAAATACATTTATTTCATCCGGTCTTCATGAGTGGATGTAATGAAACAGGACGAGCTACCCAGACCCACTCAAACTCACAGCTTGCTAACAGAGAATTACATTTTTTTCATTATTTAACAGGTTTACAAAAGTATGCATGGCCAAAAGACTGCCTCGCTTAATTCATAGTTACCTGACAAACTAGAACCAAAACGTGCCAGCATATGCATCAAATAACTGACCTTATGGAAGAATTTTGTATTTCGCTTTTTTTTTATATAACCGTATAATAAAACAGGGAATGCAAATGACAGTGACAATGTGTTCACAAGTTAGCATTACACTTGATATCAATGCAAAAAAGCGTTGGTGAGAGCTCGCAGGCACTCACGATGAGAGTAAGAGACACGATTAAGCACTATTAGGGCCGCAAAGGTAAGTGGCACAACCGCCAATGATTGTGTAGTCCGTCCCATCCACAGCTGAAGCTGTGATTGGTCAAAGCTACTTAGTAGCGGTAGTGGTCCGGTTTGAAGGGACCGTCAGAGGGCAGACCCAAATATTTGGCTTGCTTCGCTGTAAGTTTGGTCAGTTTGACGCCGAGCTTGTCCAAGTGTGCGGCTGCTACCTCCTCATCCAGCTACACATGCACAAAGGACATAATGAGGAATACATTCAATATATTCATGCATACCTGATACAAATATCATCTGATAAGCTTCTTGGCTTGTTTTTTTAAGCAACCTTTTTACACTCTTAAAATCTGGATATTCATGGATATTGTTCATCGAAACATCTGTATTTGTAGTTTACATAAACATACTGTACCTTCTTTGGCAGGAAGTATACACCCAGTGGGTATTTGCTGGTGTTAGTCCACAGCTCAATCTGGGCAAGGACCTGGTTGGTGAATGAGTTGCTCATCACAAAGCTTGGATGGCCCATGGCACACCCCAGGTTCACCAGACGCCCCTCGGCCAAAACAATGATGTGACGGCCATTTTTCATGCGGTAGCGGTCAACCTGTATAAAAGGGGAGAATCAGATCAGGACATTCAAAAGCAGGATTTTGTGGATCCCCTACAATGATCTCTGAAGTACCAGTACCCACTGATATTTTATTCTAATTCTAATTCCTGGTTAAAAACAACCAAAAGGCCATGCATTACGGTTCCCCTAGCCTGTGCAGTCTTGTATGGCAGGCAGCCAATATTAACCTGTACCTGAGGTTTGATGTTGATCTTCTCCGCTGCATGTTCATTGAGCCACTTCATGTCGATCTCACAGTCAAAGTGGCCTATGTTGCAGACGATGGAGTCATCCTTCATGTGCTCAAAGTGTCTGTGGGGAAAGAAAACGCATATGAACACATGATGCTTACACGACCTGACTGAGTGAATGACAAAGACAAACATTTCTTGTCGCGGCACCATTTCAAACACCTCTTGGCACAACATCAGTGATATCAAAACAATAATCTAGAACGATGGTCAGCCATGTGGTACCAAACAGGAGAGAACATTAAATAATTTTTGCTTTGGCATTTCGATCAAACCCCTAACAGTAATATTAAACTTGACAAGTAACTTGTCCTGCACCGTTTATTCTACAGCCGTGAATGATGCCTCAAATCATACGCCTTTTTGAGAAGAGCTGGGCGATTGCGTTTCTAGGCAATCAGACTTGCATAAAAATGTAAGTTCAAAATATTTCACCTCAATTTTTCATAGTCCATTCACCTGGATTGCATTTGCTTAACTGGTGCCAGACAGACATTCGCAGATTGCCAGCCTTTAACCATGTCCCATCAGTCTAGAAAACTTCCAGAGAAACTAAGACACAGTTCTCACATCTGTAGATAATACCAAACAGCAGCTGTGCATATTCATCCCTGCCATTTATCACAGGAGGCCCACACCCCATCAGAACCCACCGGCTCACCTCCACTTTTAAACATCAGATAAGCACAGAATAATACAGCCATTCGCGCATGAATCTCAACACGCACTGCATAGTGTAGCCAGATCTCACGCTGAGCGTGTTTGATTGCAGGCCCGGGGGGTCCTTTCACCGCACATGAATCTCCCTGCATGTTACACGCAGAAGCCCATTTCACTGTGTTGAAAGGATTCATTGTTGACTAACTTTCACGCTGCGCCGGATGACATCCTTATATGCAGTTGGCATCGACTGAGAATTCAATACATATTTTTAGCAAGGTATCCAACAAATCAGGCGTTGTTAGTGTGCTGGAAGTGTGAATCCTAATGTAATGTAAATCAATATAAATAGACTGATATTCAAAAGTTTGAGACTTAAAAAAAGAAAAAGAAATTAATACTTTTATTCAGCAAAGGATGCATTTACTGATCAAAAGTGACAGCAGCAGGGACGTTTACTCGAAGGAGACAAGGGATGCAGTGACTCCTTAAAAAAAAAGAAAAAAAGAAAACTGGTTGAAAAAAATTAATCAATTTTACAAAAACAAAAAAACTGAGAATGAATGGGGGAAAGTCGTGTGAGAGAAGGCAATGCCTCCATTGCATCGCGCTATGATCGGATATGGTTGGTTCATGCGATAAATTCCCTCTTTATTTCGTGCACATTCTTGAATCAGCATGAATGATGAAGATGCCGTTAATGGGACGATTCATTCAAAAGTTAACAACTCAGCACTCCTTACTTGGAATAAATGTAAAAATGCGTAAAACATTAGCTTGATTAAATCTATACTTGGCTTTAATACATAGAACATTAACAGTGTAAAAATATAAAATAGAATTGTATTTGGTCTCTTTTTTTATGTAATGTTTATTTAACTAGGAAAATTGAGTCATAAACGTACATTTGATGTAAATAAAAATGTAAGGACTGTCTCATTTTAAAACCCCACCGCACACCACCACTGGACAGTAGAGACATCATAAAACCGTAAAAGAAGGTTTCCAACTTTGATAATCAGAAATGTTTCTTGGGTGTCAAATCAGCTTATTAGAATGATTTCTGAAGGATCATGTGACATTGATGCTGAAAATTCAGCTTTGCGTCACAGGAATAAATGAAATTTTAAAATATATTCAAATAGAAAACAGTTATAACAGTTGAGCATGAGACTTCATACCGACTACAAACTTCTGAACGGTTGTGTGAATATTTGTAGGATGGTCAATGAGGGGGAAAAAAAACAACTTGATTTTATCCATCTATAATTGATTAGATTATGAAAAGCAGGTGTTTCATACCAGAATGGAGCCAGACCTGCAGTAAACAAGTGTTTGCATAAACAACTAAATAGACATCCAGGCTGTCTAAGTGACATCAGAAGAAAAAGGAAGTCATTTCAGGGTTATTACATTTTGACTGAAGTTTACAAAGACGATGTTTCCTTAGAAATGACATATACACGTGATTTTTCCACAATAAACCACATTTTTTGTAATACTGAGACAAAGTCCACAGTCTGTTTTTAAAGACATTGATGTTGCTAGGTGCAATCAATTTGATTGGGTAATATAACCTGTCGTATAATAATCCATTACAAAAACAAAAAAAAAACATCTCATCATTGGGGAAAAGACTGCTGAAAACGTTACAAGAATTGTTCTTTAAAGTCCCTGTAAAGGCAATTCTGAAATTTGTTTCTAAACACATTAGAAATGTTAGAAATGTATTGTTGAAACACATTACAAAGACTGTTAACTATGTAGTACTGAATTCAGAAGTTAGACCGTTAAGAAGTGTTTCACCATTGCTGTGTTTCGGGTTTTTTGTGCGGGGTTAAAACGGCGGCTCGATGATGCACTGGCATGTGGCCTCCCCATAACTAGAGTACATTCGCAATTTCGCATCAGTTCACCCGCTAGATTGCGAGTTACTGTCAGTACCGTTAGTTACTACAGCCTACCACTTACAAAACAGCCTACAAAACAAAAAAAAAGACAATCTCAAGAAGAGGTGGATTAATTTTGTGAACAGCTACCTTGATGGAGTGCTGACGATCACCACCAACACCTGCCTCTGCAGTGTCTTTACACCAGATAGTTTTACAAACTTTCATTGGCAACAACTGGGATTCACTGATAATCCGCTGCAGAATGGGGCCGGACCGACTATCTCCCGCCCCGACCTTCATCCTCCCGTCCCGACTCGTGAGCTGTACTTGAGTGTTGTTGTTGTCTTGTGTGTTTACGGCTGCTTTCCCGCGAGTGGGTGTGGTTTCGGTGCGATCAGCGGACACGCCCCCAGCGTTTGAGAGCAGAGAATGCTGCTTATTTTTTCAAGATTTCGATAAGATATTTTATGTACTAGCGGATTTTTTTTATGATTCAAATTTGGCTAGTTGGTTAATAACACATTTATCTGTGGTGTGAGAAACTCAGAACACTGACTTTTGACTTTACAGGGACTTTAAATACTCTCCTTTTGATCCATCTTAAAATGACAGTGTCTTTATGAAACTGGAATTGAAATCAGAAACACAATTTGCTCAGTTCTCGAGGGGACACAGAATACTGAAATGCACACATTCTTGCTTGACATCTGTTAGTCGGTGTACTGTTGATTAATGTTGCACAAACCTGCCAAGGAGGATGTCCTCACAGCCAGTGGTGGTCACAAAGATGTTTCCTTCTTTGCAGGCCTCATCCATGGTGGTCACCTCATAGCCTGTGTAACGAGACCCACAATGCAATCACGCAGCCAATAAAAATATTTTACATCTCAACTATTCTGAAACTAGCCTGGCATGCGGTTACAGCAACCTATTTTTTCAAAATAAAGTTCCTATCTCCTATCTTGAAAATGATGATCTAGTGAAAACAGTAATGGTGGACCAATATAGATTTTTCTTTTGATGGCCAATGCTGATATGCCCGATATAAAGCTGATATATTTATAATTGATATTTATTTTACTTCATATTTAATAAATTTAAAACAGGAAGGAAAGAAACACACAAAAAAATCCATACCCTCCATAGCCGCCTGCAGAGCGTTGATGGGATCGATCTCTGTGACAATGACTCTGGCACCGAACCCTCGTAGGGCCTGAACGCAGCCCTTACCGACGTCACCGTACCCAGCCACCACTGCCACCTTACCGGCAATCATCACATCTGTGGCCCGCTTGATGCCGTCAATCAAAGACTCGCGGCAGCCGTACAGGTTGTCAAACTTACTCTAGAGGGAGATAAGTCATCCCCAAATAACGGTCATCATTTTATAACCATGCACAAACTCACATATGTGTGAACAAAACAAAACATCAAATGACCATGGGGAGTAACAGGATAGCACAATGTGCTTTTATTATACCATGGTAATAAAAGATTACCTTAGTGACAGAGTCGTTGACATTGATGGCAGGAACTTTAAGCTCTCCCTTCTTCAACATCTTGTAGAGGTTGTGAACTCCTGTTGTGGTCTCCTCAGAGACGCCCTTGATTCCTGAGGGATTAACCAGAAACAAACATTTCGTAAATTTTATAACTAACTGCATCTGTTTGGAAGGAACGTTGAATTTACTAATAAATTGTATTTTTGTGTGGGTTAGCTTGACCTTCACTGATGTAACTGATGCGACCAAATTAAATCCGAGACATTTCAACGATCTACTTAAGGAAAGATTAGCGACTGTCACACACACCTTCTGACAACTTTAGCCTCAGTGGAAAATGTACTTTAGCTCAGAAGCCGAAAGTATTAACATAACTCTGTGTGGACTCATTAAGCCACCCGAGAAGAAAATATGAGGAGCAAAATCACTGCAGGTCATACTTTTATTTTGTGACGTTTCACAGAGAGAATGGCTATTACAAGGCTCGACAGTGCGACCATTTCACTCAAATTTGTAAATAAAAATAGAAAATCCCTATGGATCAGTTCTCTTAAACGTTATAAGCATCTTAATGACTAAAAGCGACTAATGCTGATCAATGATGACAATGTTTACTCTTCTGTAATTAATACGGTCGTAAGAATCAAATCCAAATTTGATCTCTCATCTGAATTTGAATGAGCAGCCTGTAATAATAAAGCATTGGCATTTCAAAATAAGAGTCCCTGTGTATTTCAAGCTTGTTTATTAAATAACAGTAGTCCAATTTCCACCCGGTTATTATTTGATTCCACAAACTACATGTATTTTATTTTATTTAACTGTTTAATTTAATTTAAAACAATTTTAGCTTCTGTCTGGGATGCCCCGTCACAGGAAGGAAAGACAAAGAACATTATATGAAACATAATAATATAAAAATATAGATTTGACTAGTATCAGTGGCATTATAGTTAACAAAAACCATTTAAAAAAAACTATTTACTTGAAATAAAAGTTAACTGACATTAAATGAAAATAAGAAGTTTTTATTTTGTTTAAATGTACCTGTTATTTAACTTCATTAACCTGACATCCCAAACTAAAACTGAAATAAAAACTATACAACAACAAAAGACAAAACAATGGAATTACTGAATCTTAAATGAAACTAAGTAACTGAAATTGAAAATGTATAACATTTCAAAATATTAAGAAAAACTATATAGTCTCTCAGTGATACTAAAATTTCCATATGCCAAAAATCTGTTACAAAAGTATGCAATTAAAGTATGATCCTGTAGAAATCATTCCAATATTCTGATTTAATGCTCAAGAAACATTTCTATATATCAATGTTGAAAACAGCTGATTAATATTTTTGTAGAAACCTTGTTACATATTTTACAGGGTTATTTAATGAATAGAAGTTTAATAACCAGCCAGACTATAAAGTATCTTTTTAAACAGGCCCTTATTTGATAGAGGAAAGCAACATTTGGCATGAGTTTTAGATCCAATGCCATTCAGAGTTCACTAACTGGAGGACTCCCTACTAAAAAAAAAAAGGTTTAAAAGCATTATTTCACTGGCCCCTACCTAGAATCAGAGAGCTGACCTTTGTTTTACCGGCCCAGATGATTAACCCTACTAAAGGGTAGAGGTCAAATAGAGTAGCCTCATAAATTTGACATTTATAGAGTCAAACTAACACCACATCACCTCCAGAGTCCATAAAAAATAGATACTGTTGGAACTTCCCTTTCCCCAAGTAGCAATGCTTTTTAAGTATCCAGGAATGCTAACATTATACGGTTCATATTTGTGACTGCTCCTACTGAAGGATTCTTTCTTTTGCTGTAGGTCAAGACTGGAACGGCCTGCCATCTAGTGGCCATAAAACTGCAGTATAGTGTAACTGTATAAGCAGCATTGGTAGGCCAGAAGTACTGTTTATCACTACAGCCCTCCATGATTCCACCACATCAGCTTATTTTTTGTAAAATGGCATAGCTTTTTAAATATCTAAATGTACACTCTTAACGTCATATGATATTATGATAATCAAGCACTATTGTCATTATTTGTCATTTTAACTGGTGCTTTGGTCATCCAGGGTTTCTGTAAAGAAACTAGATAATAGTAATTATTGTTAAAAGATATATAATACTATCCTACTACAACTAATTCTACTCCTAATAAAAATATACAACACACTAAGGATTGATGAGCTGCTGGGATCATGAATATTAAAATCACGTTATCTGCATTCGCCCGAAATGATTTGCTGAAATCAAAACCAGCCAATGAGATTACCAAGACTCTCCCTCTCGCTCTTATCGTGTGTGTGAGAAACACAGCGCTCTCAGTGCCTCGCGCACACACTCAACATATTCCAGCATTGACATCGCAGCCTGTTCATTATCAAAATAAAATAGTCAACCTAAAAAGTTACACAGCTCAGTTTCAATGGTCAATAGTACAATTTGTGCCATTCATCGTGAGCACCGCCGCTGTGGTGTTTCCAGGCACATTTTTACGCATGTGAAAAGGATGATTTTTCCCGTTAATATTGGGACACGAGTGAAGTTTTGAAGAACACGAGTTTTATTTATTTTATTATATTTTTTAAATTCTTGACCTGTTCTGAATACCGTTCAATTTAAAGGATTTGTTGTGGAGTGAGGGGAACAAAAATAGCCTATAGCTGTGTTTGTAGTGTTTATAATGTTTGTAGTAGGCTACATTATAACATTTCACTTTATTTACCGGTATTATTTCTGAATGCAATAAAAATGCAAATTATACGCAACTTCCCTGTTCTCACACACACGTTGGGTTTTCATGTTATATGGGGACATTCCATAGGCGTAATGCATTTTATACTGTACAAACCGTATTTTCTATCCCCCTACACTGCCCCTGCCCCTAAACCTACCCATCACAGGAGACATGCTGCATTTTTACTTTTTCAAAAAACATCACTTAGTGTGACCAAAAAATGTCCCCACAAGGATATTGCCATCTTTGTGGGCACTGTGGAAAAGTGCTGAGCTGAATTTGTGCCATCTAGTGGTTTAATAGAGAATACAGTCAAATGCCCATTGTATCAAGTATTCTTATGCTTGACTTGTTTGACTGTAAATGGTTGCAGGCCTATATATGGGTCTCGACAAAAAAAGTTTGAAACCACTGCACAAGAGTGTACGGTACGTCAAATACAGGTACGCTGCGCATCCGCTGAGCTGAACTGAAATAGTACAGATCGCTTGACGGAGAGCGAAACTCAAGTGCTCAGTGTTCAGCAAATTAAACTATTTCTATGCTAAACTTATACTAGCCTCTTACACACACAGTGAGTAAAATCTAAGAATTTATTAGCCAATGGTTAATGATAGACATTATTTACAAAGCAGACTATATCATACCTGCAAGCAGTTTGGGGTATTTCTGGTGCACCATGTTGGTCAAATCTCCACCATCGTCCAGGATCATGTTAAGAGGCTGACCGTCCTTGAAGTAGATGGTCTGCTCAATGCACCACACGTACTCTTCATCAGTCTCTCCCTTCCAGGCATACACTAACAAACAATACACACACACACATTAGACAACAAGATGTGGATCAGAATTGTGTCCCTGGCTGCTACAAACACTTACAAGGAAGAAATGGTCACTGTGTTTGTTAAGTTTGTGCTCGAGTGCAGCTGTATATTCAGTCTTATTCTCAAATTGACATCTGATTTCAAGTTTTCCTGCCACTTCAATGTCAAACTAAAATAAATGATTTGCCATTTTACAGGAATAAATGTAATAAATGTCAAAAGAGGTGGTTCTTTGACAGAATAAGGTGCAAAGTGGAAAGAACGCTGTCAGTAGCTTTAACTGCTCATTTCTGAACCACAACAAGCTCTAAATATGTTTTTGACAGTTTTAAAGTGGCATTTTTTTGTTAGCTGGTTTAACAATTAGAGAAATGCAGCTACAGAAGCAGCGGATGCACCTTCAGTCATCACTGCAAACGAGTTGACTGTTCACACAAAATGCTAAAACATCATCTTTCAAAGGGTTTAAATGCAAAAGATGTATACAAAGTCACCCAATCAAAAAAGTGGCATCGTGAACACTACCATTCAACAGTTTGGGGTCATTTTTTTGTTTAAGGAATGTAATACTTTTATTCAGCAAAGAAGCATTAAAATAATCAAAAGTGAGAGTAAAGACAGGGTTAAAGACAGTTATAATATTACCAAATATTTATATTTCAAATATCCTGAAAAAAAAAAAACTGTTTTCACAAAAGCGCAACCATTTTTAACGTAGATAAAATATGTTTCTTAAGCAGCAAATCCTCATATTAGAATGATTTCTGAAGGATCATGTGACACTGAAGACAGGAGTAATGATGCTGAACATTCAGCTTTGACCACTGGAATACATTACATTTTAAAATTTATTAAAATAGAAAACAGATATTTTAATATTTCACAATCTTTTAAACAGTAGTATGGTGTTTACCACTACTGTCACTCAAATATCAGATAATAATGTGCCGTTTTGGTTATGTCAATATATTTGACTGTATTTTGGCAATCAAATTTACTCTGCATCAACACTAGTTCTGACATGCTTACTGTAAACCAGCTCAGTTCTCAGTTTAAGAATCTGTAAACTGCAATTTGGTCGGCTCTGTTCCACAACTAGCGAGCTAGTAAGCAGATCTGAATGCATCAGTCAAGCTCCTGACACAAGAGATGTTGCAAAAGGTTGTCAGCGTAATTATGCGGCCTACTAAAATACCTTCTTAAGGCCTGCATTTAGGCTTATCCTTTGTGTAGAAGGCAATCTCGTAATGCACTGTAAGCAGTGATAGCAAAATCCCTCCAAGATAGCAGATAAAGAGAGAGAAATGTTGATATTTAGAATTCATTCTATACTGAAACGCAGTTTAGCATTTAATCTAACTAAAAAACAGACCATTTCACACAATATGCATGTTTTTATTATAATACAATACATGTGTTTTTTATGCTTACTGAAGTATTGAAGCTGCTGCCTAAGAAAAGACGTCGGCATTTAGCATGTGAAACGGAAAGCATTTTGCTACAAAGCTTCAATCTTTCTTACCCTGAAGTTCAGATAGAAACCCTTTCAGTACTTAAAAACTGCTTGGGAAGGATTTAGTCAACTGAAAGCTGTACTGATGAAGTTGATAAAGCTGTTTTTGCCAGCCTGCTCTTGCATGTTAGTCCTTCAAAAACGTTGAGTCAAATCTAATGATTAAACACACTTGTGCTGATTCTAGGTTTTACTTGGAGCACATGCTTTAAGCTGGATGTGTCTCTAAACCCTGTGTTCCTCTTATCTACATTTGATTGCGCAGCTTTAGAACAAACAGTCGGCAGGATTACACCAGAGCCGCGCGGGGTTATGGAACAGACCCCACCACAACAACACCTGTTACCTGGAACGCCAGATTTAGCAATGGCTGCCGCTGCGTGATCCTGGGTAGAGAAGATGTTACAGCTGGACCACTGGACCTGCAGCAGACAGAGATCAAGGAGAAGGAATGAGACTGTGTGACTTATATAGACTTTATACAGAGATCCATACAGGGCTTGACATTAACACCTGTTAACTCAGGTGGAGTTCAGCAGTGTCGCGTAACGCAGTCACTCCTATCAGCCACACTGGCGGGTTGAATATATATAAAATACGTATATGTATTATAATAACATATATTATGACCGACATTTTAACATTATTTGTGAATTTCACTTTTTAAGCAATAAACAGTGAAAAAACCCTGAGAAGCGGCTTTGTGCCAAACTTGGTGTGAGCACAAAATTAAATAAAATGATGCTCAATACGCCGAAATTCAAGCCCTGTAACACCAACAATATTCATCCATAGCAAATGAAAGGAGTGAGTGAGGCGAGTTTGTGCATAACTTGCTGTCGGAGCGATAAGAGAGAGAGAAAGAGCAGCTGGTATTGAGTATCTTGCTTTCTCTCTCTCTCTCTCATTAATGGTATACGGTTTTATCATCTCATACATATATTTTGTAACTATTAAGTGTAACCAAAAGTGTAACCATCTTGCTGATAATGTTTCTTTGGTAATTCGGCAAATCTGAACCACTGTAGGTGAACCACCCTTACAACCTGCTGCCAATCTATGAGATGATATAAAAAAAATATATATGGCAGTTTCCCCCCATGGTATCGATGTCAAAATTGTGGCCAGTGAAAATGCTGAGTGCCTACTAACGTTGTAAAACCACTAGACACAGTGGCTGGTGAGCAAAAGAGCTAATGTCAAGCCCTGGTTTCATAACTTTATTTAATAAAGTATGGCCTTGGGCTGGGAAATTGTAGTTTGACAAAGGAAATAAGAGATAAGAAGAGGGATGCATTTCAGCCAGACT
This sequence comes from Gobiocypris rarus, assembly GCA_023029165.1. Lineage (NCBI taxonomy): Eukaryota > Metazoa > Chordata > Actinopteri > Cypriniformes > Gobionidae > Gobiocypris > Gobiocypris rarus. Next base: position 35,281,517 of record CM040921.1, on the reverse strand, counting down.
GCATCCATGAGTTTGTCTGGCTATCACCATACTAAGCTTTATATTTTGGTCTGGGGAGTCTGCTCTGCTCTGTATTTTCTACTGCACAAGAGGTGTGATCAACAGGCATAGTTCAAATGACTCTGTACGAATTTGGATAGTTCTTTAACCAATCAGACCACAAGAGATGTGATCAACGGGCAACAATCCATTGCTTCTCTATCTGTCATCTTGTTAAACCTCAACTATACTGTCCTTTTCCAAAACAAGGTACTATAGCAATGTGATTAAATCATACTATTGATATGTATATACCAAGGTATTTACATTTCAAAGAATACAGTGGGAAGATTATTTAATTATCTTGAAAGAAGTGTCTTATGCTCATCAAGTCTGCATCTATTTGACCAAAAATACAATAAATATATAATGCAAATTTTGTGAGTTTGGAATGAGGGTGGGTAAATAATGGCAGATGTTTCATTTCATAACGTTACGTTCTTTAATGTTTTTGTATTTGCCTCCCCTCACCTCAGCTCCCAGGGCGGTCAGGGTTTCAATGAGCACCGCGGTCTGCAGAGTCATGTGCAGACAGCCTGCGATGCGAGCGCCTTTCAGGGGTTTCGTCTGGCCGTAGAGCTCCCTCATCTTCATCAGACCTGGCATCTCATTCTCAGCAATGTCGATGGCTTTACGTCCCCACTCGGCCAGGCTGATATCAGCTGGACATAGAGAAAATGACAAATGTTACATAGAGGCAAACCAGTAGATTGCATCTTTGGCTCACTACAAATCACAAGAGACATATATGTCCATTATAATATGCAGGTTAAAGAGGTCTTTGAAATGTGAGTCTCATATTTGGACATCTAGAAGAGGAATTCAACAGGTGACACCCAAAACCGCATACCTAACGTGTCTTGAACTGGTTAAGGAGATGGTGCTTGGTTTCATCTGCACACTTAACTTAAGGTTACCCAAAAAGAGATTTGTTTTCCAAGCCTGCACTGACTTTATTTTTACTTCCAGTGTTCCTACCACAAAAGATAATGGAGGAAAACACGTCTGCCTTAGTATTCAGCGGTCGAATAAATGTGTAATTACAACAACAACAAAAAAAACGGTATTTGTTCAGAGAGGACATTTTTAACTGCAACTGCAGTTAAGGTGTTGTTTTAGGAAAGGGAATTTCCATGGTATTCATTTCCATAATTTTCCAATGGCCATGGGAAGGGAACCCTGTAAAATGCCTTCAGAATGGGCTATTAATAAATAAGCCAAGTGTGCAGCACTGGTGTCAGGAAAAGTCAAGCTTTTACATTTCATTCACTGATTTTTTAAAAATGAACTCTGAACTTTCAAGACTATGAAGCAAAGTCCGACTGGATTTACTATTGCATTACATCTGCCTTATCTGCACTGAGAACATCAGACAGGTTTGCTGAAAAACAACAACAGCCGCTGTAAATGCTTGAGTGACAGGTGCCAAGTCCACTCATTGACCGTAACCATGCAACAACTCTTAAAGGGATAGTTCACCCAAAAAGGGCATATTTTGAAGAATATCCGAAACCAAAGAGCTGATGGACCCCATTGACTTCCATAATATTTTTTTCCTACTATGGAAGTCAATGGGGTCCATCAACTGTTTGATTAACGACAATCTCCAAAATATCTTCTTTTGTGAAAAAAAGAATAAAAACTCGATATAGGTTTGGAACAAAATGACGAAATTTTTTCCTTTTTGGGTTAACTATCCCTTTAAGATATTAACTTAGTGCCTTTAATTTGACCAAAATCAAAGTGCACCGTTTTTAGCGCATAACATTAATTTGGTTGACCTCGAGCAGGTTAACTCTGAATCGCCAGCGATATTTTCCTACAATTCAAACGTTTAATTCAAAGCATCGATGTGCAATGTCGGGGTGTCAGGGTCCAAGTGGTGACGTAAGAACAGCTAACCTCTTATGAACCGAATCTACAGAACAAACAGTTCAAAAGAACCGATTCGTGAAAATGAATGACTACGTTCAATGAAAAGTGGCGGCGCGTTTGACCACTGCATTATGGGAAATGTAGTTCTGAAGAAAAGCCGTTCTCATACGGAGGAGCACATCCATTGCACAAAAAACTACAACTTCCAAACTTTCTTCTTCACGTCTTCCGAATGGGACCACGCTAGCTTGTTTGACAGGTGTTAGGTATAAAATATTATATAACACTTTGTGAGTAACCATAAAATGGCTATAGTAATAAACTACAGATATTTAGTGCGCGAACAGTGATTTTAAGGGGGCGGGTTTGCAATAGAGTCTCATGCAAGGCAGCGCTGACAATGACGCGTCCACTGCCATGTGTTATATTGGACTAGCAACTAAAGGTTTGCAACAATTCATGCTCGTTCAAAAATACAACAAAATACCCTTTTGCAAAAATCCGTCTGCTTAATCGAGAGGCTATTAGAGAGCTTAGTAGAAATCATCAGAATGGAATCAGCTAACTTAATTAGCATTGGCGGTAAAAACATAACTGCACGCTTTTGTGCAGAACAGCATTACGCCTGATGTAAAGTCAAGAACCAAAAAAACTTATACTAACCAACTTTGAATGGAAGCTTCTCTGACATTTTGATGTACTGTCGTTAGGTAAGCGTGATATGAGTTGATCTAGAGCCCGGCTGTGGACCTGAGTGAGTGCAGAAGGAGGTAACTAGTGTGTGAACTTGAATATAAGTGTGTACAAACCGGTTGTTGTAATATTCATGAGATCATGCTGCTTGGCGTTTATGATTGGCCGAATATGCCACGCCTGGGCGTTCTAAATAAACGATGGTGGGCGTGTTTATTTGCCCCTACGGCAGCCAATAAGAATCCACGGTGGTTTAAGCAGTGTTATATCATTTGGAATGTAGAGAGGGCTTGAATAATATACAAGTACAACAAGTTTCAACTGGCTTTTGGTGTTTTACTAATATTTAACATCATGAGGACGGATCTGAGCTTTTTGGAAGAAAGCTGCTCATTGGGCTTTTCATAAATGTTCGAGTTTAAAACTGTTAGAATCTGCTTGCAAAACCAGTTGGAGTTTGCTTTACTTTCTATATATGGAATGAGCAAATGAATGAGCGATTGTTCCCGAGTGTAATCCCTGTAAACTAGAGCCATTATGAACATTTTCAGCAGGGCTTATTTTGGGTTATTTGGATGACACTAGTCCCCCCTATATAAAGTCCATTCAATGTGTTCTGAAAATATGCCAGTGTGTGTATCCCAATATCTGAAACATGCTCTGGTTTGTGATTTTGTGTGAAGAAATTAGGCATGAAAGACTGAAGATTTACATGTCACTGACTGATTTACAGAACACACTGTCACTCGTAAAATTATTAAATGCAACTGACGGATCTGAATTAAAATGTTGAGGTAGATTATTACTTAAACTGCTCTTTCAAATGTTTTTTTTTTTTTATATGTTTTTGAGGCTTGATCAAAGTACAATGTAGTATTGTGAAATGTGATTACAAAATCTAAAATAACAGTTTTTTTGTATATTTTAAATGAATATAAAATGTATTTTATATTTTGATGTATATTAGTATTTAATTTAATCCTGTGATGGCAAAGCTGAATTTTCTTCATCTTCAGTGTCCTTCAGAAATCATTCTAATATGCTGATTTGCTTATCAAGAAACATTTATTATTATTATTAACATTGAAAACAGTTAATATTTGTGATGCATTTTTGTCAGGAGTCTTTGATGAATATAAATCCATCCAACATTATAAATGTCACTTTTAATCAATTTAATGTGTCCTTGCTATAAAAAAGTAATAATTTATGTTTAAAAAAAAAACGTTAAATCCATAGTGCATATGGATGAACTTTTCAGACGCATGTTTACTGTGCTGAAGTCTCATTTTAGTTTAACTCTAAGTCATGTACCAGGACCACTAAAAACCCAATAAAAAATATTTTAATAACAGTAAATTAGATTATAATGAAAGTGCTATAACAATGATAAATCCAGCAGCACCCACAATATAATGAAAACATACACGTCTTTCACATCCTGTACAAATCAGTTTCCATTACATTGCTTCAAAGTCTTCATTTTCCTTTCCATGGCAAGAAAGAAACAGAAAGTACCGTAATATATTCCATTATTGTCTCTGAATGATTTCCGACTGTATGCAATGCATGTAAAAACCAGTGGGTATTTTAAAATAAAAACAATATATTCTCAGACCTCTAGTCTTGAGATACTAAAATTCACTTTTAATATTCAATAGGCAAATACGTGTTTTCAAGCTGAACACTGAGGCTCTGAAGTGCATGAAAATAATGCAAATGATTCTAATGCGCAAATTAAAAACCAGAGAAGTGTTAATTTGGCAAAACTTTAATGCAGGTGTAAGGTTGAAAGGCAGAGAAGGACAACATAAACCTGATAAATAAATGTGCTAATAGATTCTAGGGAAAGGAAAAAAAAATAAAACCCACAGTACCAGAAGATCATAATAGTGCACTCTGTAAAATAAAGCATGATATTACATTAATCTGTGCTGTCTGTCCTGGTAGAAATCTGTTTGAATGCATTCACACCTCAAAAATAAGACACAAATCTGAAACCTACACTTTTCCCCCTAATACAACACCCATTTCAATAAACCACTTCTAGTGTAAAGATATCTCGGGAGTCACAAGTCAATATTTCTGAACTATCTCAAATACAGTACATATTTCTTGAGTGAAGAGACCCCATGCTGTCAGGAGACTGTAAACCGTCATGCCATTAAAGAGAGATGCTATGTACAGTACTCTCACCACTCTCGCAACAACTGCATGCCCACCTCAGCCCCAATATGGAGACCAAGTCTTGTAGTCATAAAGCCTAAGTGCTGATCTAGGACGTCCCGTAGGCGGTAAAGTTCTTGTACGTGGGAAGCACCTGCACTTACGTTACCATCTGAAATGCTTGATGCACAGATCAAAAAGGGCTTACAGTGCATTTAACACAACTTGCATGTGTGCATGTGAACAATGAGTTATATACCACACATTCTCTCCAAAAACATGACAGAGCGTTACAGACACCGTCCCCTGCGTGCAAAGGGTTTCCGTGTGTATTGTTTTCTTGGAGCAAGTGGAGGATTTCTCGTGATGGAATTTTAAAAATATATGAGTACAGGTAACGGACACAAACACTGATCTACAACAAGCCTTTTTCAGTCCAGAGATGAGGAGAAACGAGGCGTAATCTCAGACTTGCTTAGATGAGTATGCCGACTGTAAGCCTGGCGGAGATTTGTTTTTTTGAGCAGTTGCATTTATGATTTTGTTTTCCTTTCATGTGTGTTTATATATTAACCTATTTTAGACACAAAGACGTCATACTGTAACATACTGAAGAGTCCTTCCAGGTCCTTTAATACCAGGTATCGGAGTGAGGTTTATGCTTTGTATAGTGTGTATGTGTTTCTCTGGAGCAGAACAAGCATTAATTGGCAGCCCATGCCTCCAGGTCTTTCATGTCATCCTCATCCTCTTCTTCTTTCTTCTTTGCTGCAATCACAAAAAGACATTCAAAAACTGCACTGAATACAGGCACTTTGTGAATACGTTTGCAGGATTCAAAAGGAACGATTTGCAGAGGCAGAAATGATTTGACACAATGAGTGATAGAAGCATGATTAAGGGCCCTATTTGAACAATCAGAGCACATGGTCTGAAGCGCATGGCACAGATGCACTTAGGGCTTGTCCAGATCCACTTTTGCTCATTTAATGACCAAAAAAAACGGTTGGTGCGGCAGGCACATGGCCCAAAAGGGTTTTCCCTATTCTCTTAATGAGTCATGGGTTTGTTTTGGGCATAACTTGCAATAAACCAATCAGAGTCTAATCTTCCGTTCCCTTTAAAAGCCAGTTGCGCTTGCACCATCAAGACATTCAAGACTGAATGCTTCTCAAGAGGAATCCTTTTATTTTGAATATTTAAACATGTGTGTGTGCTGCTGTGCATACCTGTGTGTGTAATAAGCAGAGTGTACGTGTGTTGTGCACCCGTGTATAGGTGCACATTACTAACATGCCCTTTAAATAACACAACAAATACTGTGCTGTTTACTTTAGACCAGGTTTTTGTTGGTCAATGGCGCAGTCGACTTCAGTTGCCTCAAAATATAAATGTGCGCGAGTGCATTTGCTATTTAAACAACTTGGAGCAGGGCATGAAATTGATAACGGCGTCAGACTAGCAAAAAACACTTGCGTCACAACTGATGATAGGGAGCTAGATCAGTAACGAGTGAAGTCAAATGTTCCTTTTCGAATATACAACATAATACCAGGTACTTTTTTAAAATAAATTACTATTTATGAACAATTACAATAAAAAATCTCTCCCTAACATAGTGTTATACGCAGCATGAAACACTGTCCACACACTTAGAAACATTAAAACTAGATTGCTCCGCATTTTAAATAAAGAGATGCATATTCCCAAACACCATATGTGTGTGTGTGTGTGTGTGTGTGTGTGTGTGTGTGTGTGTGTGTGTGTGTGTGTGTGTGTGTGTGTGTGTACAGGTTTGGCTATACTTGTGAGGTTGTTCAAGGGGAATTTTAAAGCAACCAACTAGTGAGGGCATTTTATTGGTCATCGCTAGTTAAAAAGGCTTAAAAACATGTTTTTATTTAAATGCTGTGTTTTGCACATGTTTCTGTAGTGGGTAGGTTTAAGCTGGGCACACACATTGTTGATTCTTCTGTCGTACTGCAATTTTTGTCTTTCGGAAGAAACCGTGTGGAAATCGTTGATGCTTGTATGGTCACGTCTCACATTATGTGAGGAATTACCAGTTGTTACCAGTTGAGGAATTGACTAGTTGTGCCGTGTACCAGCTGCTTTGACGCGATTGTCAGGTTGCAATGGCTCATGACCTCCCGAGTTTCAGAACTCGCACAGTGTCATCCGCCTTTAGGGGTAGGGGTTGGGTTATGCCATAGAAACTATCATTAACCTGATAGAATATCAATGTAAGTCTATGCAATGTAGTTATATAGTAAAACAAACGTGTGTGTGTGTGTGTGTGTGTGTGTTCATGTTTTTCTATCCCGTTGGGGACTTCAACCTGAATGCACACAGACTCATTGGGATTTGTGTCACTGTGGGGACCCAAATTGAGGCCCCATGAGGAAACAAGCTTATATATATATCATACAGAATTAGTTTTTTTGAAAATGTGAAAATGCAGAAAGTTTTCTGTGATTGGTAGGTTTGGTGTGTGTGTGTATGTGTGTGTGTGTGTGTGTGTATGTGTGTGTGTGTGTGGGCATGTTTTCGTGAAATATCAGGACACAAATGTGTATAATGACATGGGTATGACATAGGTATTACAAAAAGAGGGTGAAATATGAGGACGTTCCCCATGTCCTCACTTTTTAAAATGCTTATAAATCACACAGGATGAGGTTTTTTTCACAGAAAGTAAACTGCACAATCTCCTGTGATGGGTAGGTTTAGGGGCAGGGGCAGTGTAGGGGGATAGAAAATACGGTTTGTACAGTATAAAATGCATTACGCCTATGGAATGTCCCCACATTTCACAAAAACAAACGTGTGTGTGTGTGTGTGTGTGTGTGTGTGTGTGTGTGTGTGTGTGTGTGTGTGTGTGTGTGTGTGTGTGTGTGTGTGTGTGTGTGTGTTTAGCACCTGGTCTGGAAGGTAAGGATGTAGAGGGCACGTTTGGCAGTGGTACATTGTCTCCGATCTCCAGAAGGTTCTTATCCAGCTCTTCCTGCTCCAGCTCTTCCAGTTCAGCTAACAGCTCATCCTGAAACAACACACAATCTGTTTATCCCTCGTATTATACGCCTCTCAAATGTGACCACTTCATGTGATTGGATTTAAGACGAGCATCTACAACACTTAATACACTACCACTCAAAAGTTTTGGAGAGAGTAAGAAAAATAAATGTATACTTCTATTCAGGAAAGATGCATTCATTTGATCAAAATTGACAGTAAATTAATTTATAATGGTACAAAAATGTTCTATTTTAAATATATGCTGTTCTTTTTTAACATTCTATTCCTCAAAGAATCATAAAAAATTTCAACATTGATAATAATCAGAAATGTTTCTTGAGCGGCAAATCATCATATTAGATTTCTGAATTCTGATATGATTTTCTTATCATATATGATTTCTGAAGGACCATGTGACGCTGAAGACTGGAGTAATGATGTCTTGTAATATATACAAATAGTATATAAAGGTATATTAATATAAGTAATAATAATATAAGTAATTTACATAATAACATTTCACAAGATTACTGTTTTACCTTACCTTTGATCTATCTAAGAGAACTTATTTCAAAAATATTTTATAAATAGTAGTGTGTCAGTTTGTTGATGTCAGGCATAAAGACTTTTTTGTTTTGTTTTATTACTTTTTCCCCCCAATTGGGCAGTTTTTTCTTTAAAAGCTGCACCTAACAGGATTAAAACATGTTCTTGGCACAAATAATGTGTATTACTAGACTCTTCCGTGTGAAGGCCTCCTTCCCTTCCTTTCCCCTCTGTACAGATAAAAACGTTATCAAAACGATTCCAGTTCACATGGATCCATGGAAACTAGTACAAACGCTGTATTATGCATGCCAGACAAGTCATTTGTGTTTTCAAACGCGCTTTCCTATAGACTAAACACGTAATGCTTATGTGCATGCCGTCACCGTTCTCACAGATTCAAGTTTTCTGAAGTTTACACAAAGATAATAACAGTGTCATTTCAAAACTACTTCAAAGTTTGCGTTCTCAAGCCACCAAACAACATCGCTGCCATGCAAATAAACGGCCAGAACACATTCAAAGTTTTCTATTTTAGTAAAAATGGTGTTGTGTAAGTTGCCCCAAAGTAAATAACTAATAATTTTTTTTTACAATGGAAATTAATCAATCAAAAACTTACTTTAGCTGGACAATAACTTTTTTCCAAAGCTAATGTACAACTATAAAGCTGCTTTGACACAATCAATATTGTAAAAAGCGCTATATAAATGAAGGTGACTTGACTTGTTGTAATGAGTAAGCAGTCCTTATATGTGGTTGCATGAGCTTTTATACCACAAATGTGATGTGATGAGATGCCTGAGCACTTCAGAAAGTGGTTCACAAATGCATTGGACCCATTTAGACGTGCATTTAGTGCTGTCCCCTTGTGATCAGTTCACCCAAGGCAGAGGTTATCATATCAGGAGTAAACAGTGCCTCCCGAAAACTCAGAAATGTGCTTGTTTTAATCTTACTTCATCAAATTCCTCGCCAAAACCAACAGGCTTTGAGATCGCATCTGAAATTTCTTGTGCCAGCTCCTGCTGTTCTGTGATGTCCTGCATCAGTTCGTCCACTTTGTCAATGTCCCTGAAGGCACATAGACAACAGAATTATAAACATAACTTTATGATCTCCAGACAATATATTTAAAGGGATAGTTCACCCATAAAACAAAATTCTGTCATTAATTACTCCCCTCATGTCGTTCCAAACCCGTAAGACCCGTAAGTTCATCTTCAGAACACAAATGAAGATCATGAAATCGGTCATAGAAATGCAACTGACACTTTAAAAAGTTCATAAAGAGATCGTAAAACTAATCCATATGAATTAAACGGTTTAGTCAAAAAAAATTTGAAAAGGCTTGATCGCTTTATATGATGAACACATTGCATTTCACACATTTACACTTGCAAACGTGCTGCGTAACACGACGAGAATGAACCTCATTGGTTCTTGTGGAAGCGCAAACGTGCTGCGTAACACAAGAATGAACCTCATTGGTTCTTGAGGAAGCTCAAACGTGCTGCGTAACACAAGAATGAACCTCATTGGTTCTTGTGGAAGCTCAAACGTGCTGCGTAAACGAGAATGAACCTCATTGGTTCTTGAGGAAGCTCAAACGTGCTGCGTAACACTAGAATGAACCTCATTGGTTCTTGAGGAAGCTCAAACGTGCTGCGTAACACGAGAATGAACCTCATTGGTTCTTGAGGAAGCTCAAGCGTGCTGCCTAACATGAGAATGAACCTCATTGGATCTTGAGGAAGCTCAAGCGTGCTGCGTAACGAAAATGAACCTCATTGGTTCTTGCTGAAGCTCAAACGCGTGCTGCGTAACGAGAGAATGAACCTCATTGGTTCTTGTGGAAGCTCAAAGCGTGCTGCGTAACACGCGAGAATGAACCTCATTGGTTCTTGAGGAAGCTCAAACGTGCTGCGTAACCTAAAATGAACCTCATTGGTTCTTGAGGAAGCTCAAGCGTGCTGCGTAACGAAAAATGAACCTCATTGGTTCTTGAGGAAGCTCAAGCGTGCTGCGTAACACGAAAATGAACCTCATTGGTTCTTGAGGAAGCTCAAACGCGTGCGTAACACGAGAATGAACCTCATTGGTTCTTGAGGAAGCTCAAACGTGCTCGTAACACAAGAATTAACCTCATTGGTTCTTGAGGAAGCTCAAGCGTGCTGCGTAACACTAAAATTAACCTCATTGGTTCTTGAGGAAGCTCAAACATGCTGAAATACAAGAATGAACCTCATTGGTTCTTGAGGAAGCTCAAGCGTGCTACGTAACACAAGAATTAACCTCATTGGTTCTTGAGGAAGCTCAAGCGTGCTGCGTAACACAAAATGAACCTCATTGGTTCTTGAGGAAGCTCAAATGTGCTGCGAATACAAGAATGAACCTCATTGGTTCTTGAGCTGCGAACGAGAGAATGAACCTCATTGGTTCTTGCTGAAGCTCAAGCGTGCTGCGTAACACTAAGAATGAACCTCATTGGTTCTTTCTCACGTTACGCAGCAAGTTTTACAATCTCATTATGAACTTTGAAGCCTTAGTGTCAGGTGCGTAGCTGTCAATGGAGGGACAGAAAGCTCTCAGATTTCATCAAAAAGATCTTCATTTGTGGTCCGAGATGAACGAAGGTCTTATGGGTTTGGAATAACATAAGGGTGAGGAATTAATGACAGAACTTTTTTTGGGGGGTGAACTATCCCTTTAACATTTAAATTAGCTATTCCCCATTCCATATAGAATCCCAATAGCTTACATTAGTACATTTAACTTGTTCATTACGATAAACCCAAAACCTTGCCACAGTGAGGCTGATAGAGAGGGATCAGTGGATAAGGTTCCTCTAAAGGGAAGGCAAGAAAAAACTCCTCACATGTTGTCATGGGCAGCCTTCATGGCCTTGGCAGCATAGCCCATATTTTTGATGACCTCAGTGTTGGTGTTGGCGTTCTCTAGCGCCTCCCGCTGGAACTCAATGGTAGAGAGGGTGCCGTCAATCTGGGCTAACTGCTTCTCGTAGCGCTTCTTACGCTTCAGTGCCTGTAATGCAGCTGTTTCAAAAAGGAAGAAAGGAAAATGGTACGATTTAAGCCCAAAATACAGAGAATTTGGGATTTTTTTGCATAACATTCAATGTTGGGTTTATTTAACAGAGTACTACTGTATGTAATTACAAGTCAATTGATTTTATTTGAAGCTCCTTTTATTTCAATTAAGATTTAGTGTCATGCATTACTGGCTGCCAGTCCTGCTTTAACCCAGTATCCAGAGATGTGGGCTCAATATTGTCAAGATGCTTTAATAAGAAATTGCTTGCACAGAAAAATAAATGTACAGTAAAGGTAAAATGGAAAGTCCACAGTGTAAGATTCCCAATATTTAATCAAAATGATTTCTCAGGGAAGCAGTGGTGCAGAGTTAGGGACTCAGTACAGGTGTGGTTAAATGAGGCGCACTCACCAACTTAATCAGGCAAGTGAGCTGCAAAAAAAGAGGAAAGAGGCCTGTTGCTTTCTAGTGAGATTGTGGTTGGAAGCCTAATTATGCATTAATGACAAGTACAGACATGTTTTTTTGTTGTTGTAAAGGTTGAATCCTGCAAACCTGACAAGAACATAATCAGGGCAAGACAAAAAAGAAGACAAGAAAGAAATTATATAAAAATAATAATATTTTGCATAGTCAATAAAGCCTATTTTAGGACCAAATCTTTTTTTATTGTGACATTATTTTCAAAACCATTATGCAAAAAGTACCCTATTTTATATAGTCTGTCTGTCTATATCTATCTATCTATCTATCTATCTATCTATCTATCTATCTATCTATCTATCTATCTATCTATCTATCTATCTATCTATCTATCTATCTATCTATCTATCTATCTGTCTGTCTTTCTGTCTGTCTATATATCTATCTTTCTATCTATCTAGCTTTCTGTCTGTCTGTCTATATATCTATCTTTCTATCTATCTAGCTTTCTGTCTGTCTGTCTGTCTATATCTATCTATCTATCTATCTATCTATCTATCTATCTATCTATCTATCTATCTATCTATCTATCTGTCTGTCTTTCTGTCTGTCTATATATCTATCTTTCTATCTATCTAGCCTGTCTGTCTGTCTATATATCTATCTTTCTATCTATCTAGCTTTCTGTCTGTCTGTCTGTCTATATCTATCTATCTATCTATCTATCTATCTATCTATCTATCTATCTATCTATCTATCTATCTATCTATCTATCTATCTATCTATCTATCTATCTATCTATCTATCTATCTATCTATCTATCTGTCTGTCTATCTATCTATCTATCTATCTATCTGTCTGTCTATCTGTCTGTCTGTCTGTATCTATCAATCTATCTAGTCTGTCTATCTTTCTATATATCTAGATTTCTGTCTGTCTGTCTGTCTGTCTGTCTGTCTGTCTGTCTGTCTGTCTGTCTGTCTATCTATCTATCTATCTATCTAGCTAGCTAGCTAGCTTTCTGTCTGTCTGTATCTATCAATCTATCTAGTCTGTCTATATTTCTATATATCTAGATTTATGTCTGTCTGTCTGTCTGTCTGTCTATCTATCTATCTATCTATCTATCTAGCTTTCTGTCTGTCTGTATCTATCTATCTATCTATCTATCTATCTATCTATCTATCTATCTATCTATCTATCTATCTATCTATCTATCTAGCCTGTCTGTCTGTCTGTCTGTCTATCTATCTTTCTGTCTATCTATCTATCTATCTATCTATCTATCTATCTATCTATCTATCTATCTATCTATCTATCTATCTATCTATCTATCTATCTATCTATCTATCTATCTGTCTATCTATCTATCTATCTATCTATCTATCTATCTATCTATCTATCTATCTATCTATCTATCTATCTAGTCTGTCTATCTGTCTGTCTGTCCGTCTGTCTGTCTGTCTGTCTATCTATCTATTTTGTGCAATGTATGGAATGCGTCCTGAATGTATCAGGTTTGCAAACGGCAAGATAATAAAGCCCTCAGCAGACTCTCACATCAAGTGCACGTTCAAAAAGGCCATTCCAAAGACGTCACCTGACACAAAGCTAATGTGTATTAAACACTTTTTCCATGAAGGCAGTGGAATTGTGAACTATGACACAACACATAAGTCCCACACCCCTAACAGTCATAAACCATCAGCTTTGTCACCTGTGGTATCCCAGCAGCCCTCATTGGATAATCAGATCAATTATTGATTACTGCTGTTCTGGGGACTAAATGTGGGGTTGAGTTACAGGCCTCACAACCGAGATGGCTCTATAATGTGGCCATAATGTTGTACTGAAATCATTTATATCTGGATTTCTCTCGTAGTATCGATGGGACAGAAAAAAAAAGTCTTATAAATAAATACACTTCTTGTAATTGTGTTTACATCATTTGCGCAGTCTGAAAACGACACTAATGCAAACCATGACAAAGGCATACTGATCTATGACAACTTTTTAAGTTGAGCAGACGGTCAGTCTCTAGTACTTTTTAAAATGTATTAAGTTAGGTTGTAACATTCAAATAATAAAATAAAAGGACAGAGCATTATTTAGATCAGAATAATAATACAGAATAAACATATCAAATCAAACAAACACAATAAAAGTGGGCCATAACATAGAAATCTTTAGAATTTGTATTGTTTACTTATTTTATGTTCTCATGTCACAGAAGGTAATATATGTTTTTTTGTTTTGTTTTTTGACTTGTGAATGTACAATTTTGCTTTAATTATGTACTTTTTAGGTTCTGTAAATAAAGTAAAATATTTTTGTCATGGCCATTTTAAAGTCAATCCATATCTTGAACTGATGTATTGCAGAAAGTACATTTGTCACAAACAGTATGCATATATATATCTACTAACTGCTGCATTTACAGGATTACATAGATGAATAATTTTGTATGTTATTGCCTTTATTTTGTTTGAAGCTCTTCTGGAGGAAAGTCCCTGAGTCAACTATCATGACGTACATGTTTGTCATCACCATGGATACCGGGGAAGGTCAAAGGTGAACTGATGGAGAGAATTTATCAAATTAAAGGCAAATTATCGTGCTAAAAACAGATCCCATATACGACATATAAAGGGAAAAAAGCTATCCCAGATTTCTATGACAGCTTAGTTCTGTTAATTAGTCCATTGGTGATATTATTTCGTTTACAATATACATTACTCAGTTAATTATTTTGTCTAATACACAACATAGAAACAATAACGAGTCTATAAAGTTAAACTAACAAGCACGCGAAGCTGTGACAACCATGCACAGCTCATTTCACACTGCCAGCCTAACCTGATTTAACCAGCTTATCTATGCCAGGTAACCCAGTTCATCCCTCACCTCTTTTGTTCTTCGTTCCGTTTCTTTTGGCCGTTACAAGCTCCTGTTCGATCTTTTTCTCCAGGAATTCCTGTTTCTTGGTCAACATTTCTTCTGTTTCTCGCAGTCGCTGGATAGCCTCTTGGGGGCTTGGAGATTTACCCCCTTTCCACTGCTACCAAATAACTTCCCAAACAACGACATCTTGCCCTCGGGACGACAGCGAGGATTGATATGAGACTGATTTTGTGACTACTAGTCTAATGTGTCTTCTATCTGTCACTGACCCAACAGGCTTGTTGTTGTTTTCTCTGCCTCCTCTTCTAACCCGGGCCGCATGACATCATCACGTCACAAGAACATGACTCACGTCATGGCGTAACGAACGTCTCCGCTTAGTCACGTGGAAAAAAAAAATATATATATATATATATATATATATATATATATATATATATATATATATATATATATATATATATATATATATATATATATATATATATATATATATATATTTTTTTTTTTTTTTAACTAAATTTACTACATTTTATACATGATTTTAAACAATAACGTAGGCTTTTATTCATGTAAATGCAAAAACGGCACATGTATTATTATAATATAATATAGCATAATATAATATAATGTAATATAATATAATATAATATACATTAAAGGGGGAGGAAATAGAGAGTTTTAAGGGACTTTTTTTTAGCGCTAATAAATATTTTTTTTATAATTTTTTAATTATTTTTAAATGCCAAAAAACATGTAGAAATCTACATTTGTGAAAATAAAACGTACCTATAATAAAAAAAATTATAACAAAAATTCAACCTCTTGAAAAAATGTACTCCGGCGATAGTATAATGATTGGCATGTTTTCCAGCCAATGGGATTGTACGCTGGCCTATGACGTATATTCCGGCGAACGCACAGGCCTCGTCCTCGTCCTTGATCAAAACGCACAGCAACGCTAGACGGACGAAAGACACACATTTGCCCGGAAAAATGGTCGCTTACTGGAGACAAGCAGGGCTGAGGTACCAGAATGACAATTAAATAACGTTACAAGCTGTGTAATTTCTCTTTTAATTGCTGTACGCTTTGTAGTCCGTGAAGCTTTATCGTTGTTGTTCATTTGCTTTGGCCTTGTTCTGCACAGCTATGTGTTTTACTACAGCAGTAGCGTCATGTTGAATCAAGCTTCACATATCATAAAAGGATTTTTTTTGTTATTCTGTAACTTAATATTTTTGTAATTTCAGTTACATCAGGTACTCGGCTATCTGCGCCAGGGTCGTGCGGGCAGCACTGAAGCCAGATATCAAAGCCGAGGCGCTTAAAAACGCAGAAACCAATGTGAAGGTCACTAAACTCAAAACTGCATAATGTGAGTTCCTTATGCCTTTAATCAGATCAAGTGTTTATCTGAACTGCACTGCAGTTGTAGAAAGTGATGCATTATCTGACCACTTAGACCAACTTTTTTTGTTCCATGTTTTATGTAAGATGTTATTTTTATGTCATGATTGATCTTATTTTCTGCTTTTTTGTAGGAGCTTTACTTGCACCCTGCAGTCCCAACTTCTCCATACACATTCTCTGTCGGATTTTCAACAAGACCCGCAGTTATGTTGATTGAATGACAATAGCTGTATTCTTTTGATAATAAATTATGAGTCCCAAACTAAAACAGCCATCACTCTGTGTGTTCTTGGTCTAAAGAGCTTTCTGTTTAGCAAGTGTGCATTGGGCAAAATGTGTGTATTACTTCTAATTGATCAGATCAGTTTTGCTTGATGTATGCAAGTAATGTCTGGTTTTAAAGCACAATCAAAACAGACATCAAACCTGGTACTGGATTGCTCTGTGGTCATTTTTTATAGCTTTAGTAATGTTCTCGGGATGGGCAGATTAATGTGCTTTATATATAATTAATATTTCTCAGACTATTCAATCAAGGCACTGTATACGTCAGGTTTAAATAGAGATGTGTTAACTATTGTTTTACATGAAAAAGGAGGAAATTCAGAGATATGTAAAACGTCTTTAATTTAATAGTTTTGGCGTCTTAACCTTTTCATAAATGATGGTTGCATGACATAATTGACAATGAAAAGGAAAATAAAAGTAATTAACATTATAAATGATGAAGTACAATGCCGATACATCAAATGCATTTAGAAATATTTTGTATTTTTTATTAATAACATTATTTTATTAAAGGATGAGCAAAATTAACAAAAACAGAAATGTAGCTTTGAATATTAAAAACAAATGACAGAAGAATTTAAGCGTCTATATAGAACTATTACACCACACAAATTATTTTTTTTTTTAAAAAGACATTTTTTTCATGAAGTTTTTGACATCTGTAGATTTTCATTATTACAGAACATACAGAAATATTGTGTTCTCTGGTGATATTACATATCAATATTTGATGTATATTCACTTTGTTATATACTTTACACCACTGTTAGTTTGGGGTCGGTAAGATTTTAAGTACTTTTATTCAACAAGGATGCACTGAATTGATTGAAGGTGACATTTATAATGTTACAAAAGATTTAATTTTAAGTAAATGCTGTTCTTCTGAAATTTCCATTCATCAAAGAAACATGAAAAAAAGTATCAAGGTTGTTTAATATTTCACAATATTGCTGTTTTACTGTATTTTGTTCAATAAATGAGGCCTTGTTGAGCAGAAGAGACTTTCAACAATTTACAAAAATCTGACAGACCCCAAACTTTTGATCAATCGTGTACATCTGCTTGAAAAGATATTTAAAAGATTAGACAATTATATTTGAACAATGAATCTATGTCTTATTTGTGTAATTCATAATTTTCACCTGGAGGTCAGAAATATTTCACAGTTTGCTATGTACAGTGCCTCCAAACATTACGTAGAGGCACAGTGTCTTTGAATTACATAAAATATAAAAACAAAAAAACATTTCAATAGGTTTTAAATGAAGTTACGAGTTAACAACACTTTGGACACTATGATTGTCATTTTTGATGCTCTGAAAAATAGTTGGTTCAAATGCCCTCATATTTATTTCATAACATCCATTTTAAGGGTATCTTAAAGGGATAGTTCACCCAAAAATGAAAATAAGACTATAATTTACTCACCCTCAAGTCATCTTAGGTGTATATGACATTCTTCTTTCAGACAAATACCATCAGAGTTATATTTAAAAAGTCCTGGCTCTTCTTTGTAATGGCAGTGACTTGTTGGGTCATTTTTAAAGTCCATAAAAGTGCATTTATTCATCATAAAACTGCTCCACACGGCTGTGGGGGGTTAATAAAGGCCTTCAGAAGCAAAGTGGCGCATTAAAATATAAAAAAAATTATAGACTAAAATAACTAATGGCGGTCAGCGGTACACAGGTCGACTAGAGGCAAAAGAGTATCCCCTGACGTGATGTATAGAAGCATTGCAAGCTTTGAAGCCTCTCCCAGATAGGGCTAGGCAACAAACTCAAACCCCTCTTCTCTTATATTGAAATCCTCCTTCATTTCTCTTTAAAAAAAATTGTGTTTTGTTGTAAAGGGTAAAGGTTTCCTCTTTCACCGTAAGTCGACTTGCGTACCGTTGACCGCTGGAAGCTAGTTATTTTAGTCTATAAAGTTTTAAATATGGATATTTTTCTACCACAAACATGACACCTCGCTTCTGAAGGCCTTTATTAGCCCCCCGCAGCCACATGGAGCAGTTATATGATGGATAGATGCACTTTTATGGACTTCAAAAATGACCCAACAGTTACTCCCATTATAAAGAAGAGCCAGGACTTTTTTAATATAACTACGAAAAATTCTTTATTCGTCTGAAAGAAGAATGTCATATACACCTAAGATGACTTGAGGGTCAGTCAATCATGGTCTAATTTTCATTTTTGGCTGAACTAACACTTTAGGTGTCTAAATACTTTTTGTGGCCACTGAATGTTCTCACTCTTGACACAATCAGATCCAATCGTGCCATATTCACTAAAGCCCAGGCGTCATTCCCTGACAGAAGTTTCAGTGAGCTCCTCAGTCTTAATCTCTGCTCGAGTGCTGTGTATAATTGATGGCAGACTCTCCTCTTCTGTCACTTCATCTTCTGCGTCGTAATCCATATCGGCTGTGGCATCCTGATATTGCTGGTATTCTGAAACCAGATCATTCATGTTGCTCTCCGCCTCCGTGAACTCCAGCTCATCCATGCCCTCCCCCGTGTACCAGTGCAGGAAGGCCTTGCGTCGGAACATGAGCGAAAACTGCTCCCCTATGCGCTTGAATATCTCCTGGATGGCGGTGTTGTTTCCGATGAAGGTGGAGGACATTTTGAGGCCTCGTGGTGGGATATCGCAAACGGCCACTTTGACGTTGTGAGGGATCCAATCCACAAAGTACTCGCTGTTCTTCTGCTGAATGGCCAGCATCTGCTCATCGACCTCCTTAGTGGACATGCGACCACGGAAAATGCCTGCCACTGTCAGATAGCGTCCTCGTCGTGGGTCGCACGCGGTCATCATGTTACGGGGGTCGAACATCTGCTGGGTGAGCTCGGGCACCGTTAGGGCGCTGTATTGTTGGCTACCACGTGCCGTGAGAGGAGCAAAACCAGGCATGAAGAAATGGAGACGCGGGAAGGGCACCATATTGACGGCCAGCTTCCGAAGGTCAGCGTTCAGTTGACCTGGGAAGCGGAGGGAGGTTGTGACCCCGCTCATGGTGAGGGATACGAGGTGGTTGAGATCTCCATAAGTTGGCGTGGTGAGCTTAAGAGTGCGAAAGCAGATATCATACAGTGCTTCATTATCAATACAAAACGTCTCATCTGTATTCTCAATCAGCTGGTGAACTGACAGGGTCGCGTTATACGGCTCCACTACTGTATCTGAGACCTTTGGCGAGGGCATTACGCTGAAACTATTCATGATGCGGTCAGGGTACTCCTCCCGGATCTTATTGATAATCAAGGTACCCATTCCCGAACCAGTGCCACCACCTAGAGAATGGACGAACTGGAACCCCTGCATGCAGTCGCAGCTCTCGGCTTCATTACGGACGCGATCCACAACCTGCTCCACAAGTTCTGCGCCCTCGGTATAGTGACCTTTGGCCCAGTTATTCCCAGCTCCAGAATTGCCTTTACATTTACAGAGAGAAAACAACATCAGGGATGACATTATGGCATTGTGCCATGTTAGAAATGTTAGTCTTCAGCCAATCGATTTTAGAGTTTGAGTGGTGGTCACAATAGCCTTTTTGTTGCATTGACTTCCATTCGCATGCATGCGAATGTGGGAGACAGGAAATGCAAGCTCATGCAAATTTCGCTGTGTAATAAAATAAAATAAAAATAAACTTCAGGTTTGGTGAACTCCTGACTTGTGAATTTGTATCACGTTAAGATGAGTGACCAAAAGAAGATTTTAAAAATTAAAAAGAATGCAGCAGCAGTGCAGTAGATTGATTATTTTACTTTTTATTATGTATTATATGCAGATCTGGGTAGATTATTTACAAATTGTAATCGGTTACTGATTACAAATTACATGACAAAAATTCTAGTTAGTAATCCATTACATTACACATTTAAAGTAATATAATCTGACTACTTTTAGATTACTTTTGACCTAATTTGTTTATCACATTGATTTGAGTGGAATAATCTATATATATAATAATCTATATATATATATATATAAAAACCTTCCTAAAAAATATTAATAAAAATATGTTATTGGTTTCCCTGCATGTCATGTGACTATTAACCGACATCAGAGAAATGTATCCTTATTATTATTGTTTTATTGACAATTGTATTATTGACCTAACTTAAATTAAAATATCTGGTTGTACTTCAAGTAAATATATTAGGTCAAAGAAATTTCATCTGACAAAAAAATTTCATCTGACATGCATTGCATGTAAATATGAAATGATGTGAATTTGTACATTTGAATGCGTTTGAAAGACAAAGACAGTAATGCATTGTTAAATAACTCAGTGAAAGTGATAATTCAAACAATAATTCATGTGTTAATCAGGAGTTGATTAGATATGCACTGTTGCAATGTTGAGAAAAGATTTGTTAAAGTGAAATGATTTCTGTAAATCCAGTGATCAAAGGCTGTGTGGCTCTCAGCTTACAGTGATAGTCACATGACCAGTGTCCAATTCCACAAACCTGGAAGACATGCTGAACGTATACCAGCAGTAGGTGTTTTTAGAAAGGAAAATTTAAAAGATTAAAAAAGTAGTATGGAGAATAAATTATTTATGAATATTTGAGTGCCATTGTGAGAATAACATGTAATCATATAATCAATAAAAAAGTAACTGTAGTCTGAATAAAAGACACTGCAGAGTATGACGTCGTATTATTACTGTTGCAGCGTGCCTATAAATTCTGCGTGCTCAAAGTCAAGTGTGACCGCAGCTTTAGAGTTAAGGGTTAATCCATGGAACCTTTCTTTAGTTTATATGTTTTATGTTCACTGAAAGGTTCTTTGGGGAACTGTGAAACCCCTCTTTTAGAAGCTTTATTTTTAAGAGTGTATGTTTTAGAAGTGATTAAACCAACCCTATTTATAGTTAATAGAAGTTAATGAGATGAGAACAATCTTGCATGGTGCCTAAATAAAATGTCTTTATTGCAGATGACTGTTGACTCACCGTGTATAAAATTATCCGGTCTGAAGAGCTGTCCTATGTGGCTGCCCCTCACACTGTCCATAGTGCCTGGCTCCAGGTCCACTAACAATGCTCTTGGGACGTATTTGCCACCTGACAGGTAATGAAACATCTCAGTCACTTACCAGATAAAGACAGCTCAATATGATTCTTACAATATATAACACACAATTTACAATAATAACAATGTCAGAAAAACAGGTTGCATTTAAATGAACAAGAGATGCATTGCCCCGATTGCAAAAAAACAAAAAATGTAATGCAATACAAAAGAAAATCCCAAAATGCAACTGAATGCTAGACTAAATATAACACACTGTACACACACTGATAAAAATGATTCTGTGGTGTATAAATAATAAGTAAATAATACAGAAAAAACTAATGTAATTTCTACCTGAATAAGTTAAAGTCAATTCTGAAATTTTAGCTTGTAGATATTAAAGCGTAGATATCAATGTAAGTAAAACCAACTCAACTTTCTGATACTGGTGTTCCCATTAGTGCACTGGGGCATGAATAATTAATAAGATTGCATTTTTCAATGTTTTCCAGCTGTTATATCATTTTCTGTTGTTAGGTTTAGTAACTTGCTGTTTTGTGACATCTGGAGTTTATTTTCTACTAAAAATTACATATACTCAAAAATTATCCAACAAATCTTACTGTTATTGTGTGTTGTGTACTAAGTATTGAGGTCTCTGTTCGGGTGGGTACCTCATTGTTAAGTGAAACACACTTTAAAGAATATCTTATTTCAATCACTGTAAACCTGAATAAATTGTCAAAACTCAAATTTATTTTCATTGTTCATTTTACTTAACTTAGTTAAGTAGATTTTACTTAAGTCCACATGTACAGTTTACTTAAAATCTGCATGCAAAAACTTTACAGTGTATAATATGCAATATAATACAGGCCTGGGTCACAGACAGGGCTTAGATTAACCAGGTTCAATAAGAACATTTAATAGCTTTTATAAACAAGAAAACATTACTGTTGTGCATTTTGAGACAAAACAATGGCCCTGATATATTTTAAGATATGCCAGGTTTCAGTTAAAACAGCTCAAACATGCATTTGCATCTTAAGACTGGTCTGTGAAATCAGGGAATATACATTTATTTATGCACTTAAAATGTATGAATGTCAATGCATTAGAAAAAAAATGCGTTCAGTATCCACTGAATACAAACAGAAAACATGTAATGTGTAGTTCTGCATACCATGTGCTTCATTGAAGTAAACATTGGCCCTCTCCAGCTGAAGGTCCATGTCGCCCTCATACAGTCCTGTTCTGCTAATGCCATGTTCCTCACTGATCACCTCCCAGAACTGCCAACACATTGAAACATTTTTAGCTTGAAACTCAGTCATCTCCCATTTATTTGCATTTTGACCTGATCAAACTGATATCTTCAGTACTGAAGGAAACCTTAAGGTGTTGATACACGGTTTCCGTCAACGGGAAAGGTGAGACACAGGTCCCACAAACAATCTAAAGTATCAAGATAGAAAATTGTTTCCCATTCTCAATAGGAAAGTGACCAGGCAACATCTCTTGGCAACATTGCTCAAAAAAGCAGAGGTGGACAAAGTACACAACTCTATTACTTGAGTAAAAGTAAGACTGGTCAAATATTACGCCAGTACAAGTGAAAGCTTTAAAAACAGATTTTTACTTAAGTAAAAGTACAGAAGTATTTGTTTTTAAAAGTACTTAAGTATCAAAACTAAATTTCATTTTTTCATGTCAATGCATTATTTTATTATTGTTGCATTGTTGTATAAATGCTCATGAAGGTTTAAACCAGTCAGTCCGACATGCTAGCATTCGACTACCTTAAACTCATTTCAATACTTGTATAAAAGTTAGAAAGCTCTTTACAAAGCGGCTGTCACTTTAAGGCTGAATGCACGGACCCTATACTCTAATACACATCCCATATTCTCCCAACTGTTTACTCTTCTCTTTCTCCCAGACATTTACATTTTTTTGAACATTTTATGAGACATGCATCAAGTGTATGCCAACTAAACTAATCTTTAATCTTTTCAGAAAACTGAATACATGGGTACACACACTGTGCCGAGGAAAAGTCTTCTTCCATTTTGCTATAAACTGATCAGTGTTCAAAAAATGTTGGGAAACTTCACATGACCATACAGGAGTGATACTGAATGGCTGTCTGCAAAAAAAAAAAAAAATCATCCACTGACTTTTAGAGCTGCTACAGAAATGACTTTCGACTTTGAGGACCTTGATAGAAATGTAGTGGAGTAAAAAATACATTATTTGTCTTTCAAATGTAGTGAAGTTAAGGTAATGTTTCCAGAAAAGAAAAAAAATAGTAAAAAAAGTAAAGTACAAATACTCAAAAAGTGTACTTAAGTACAGTACTCAAGTTAATGTACTTGACCTCTGCAAAAAAGATTTTTAGTTTAAATTTCAAATGACAAAAGCAGTCAAGACCTTCATCAACGGACTTCTCTGTTGAGTTTAAGTGACTTGCACTTGTTCTTCCAGATGCCATTCAGTTTTTTTTTTAACCACAATTTTACTGCATGCATCTCTGAAATTGACAGGCAGCTGAGCTCATTTCTATGATAAAGAAGGCCTAGCCCGTCAGAGGAGGCTCTGTCTCTTATCTTACAGTAGACCACATTAGGGTGGACACCCTATGACTGCACGTACCACAACTTTAAATAATTATTCAGCTTAAAAATACATTTTAGTTACAAAGAAGTTTTTGCTTATCTTATAACTGAAGCCTGCAATATCTAGCCACTAGCAGAACTGTTCAAAATGATAGTTAACTCCAAAAAAATTACCAAGAATGTCAACGTATGAGAAAAACAAACTAATAAATAAACTACAAATAAATACTCATTACTAAGAATTGCATGCTCATTTGTCTGTTAAGCATGCATCAGATTCTCTTGCTTGAATCAAGCTGAGTTTAAAATGGTAATGCAGCAACTAATCATACATAAAAATACATATTTTGATTCATCGCACCTTTGAGCCGATCTGATTCCCACACTGTCCGATCTGTAGATGAATAATCTCACGCATAATGATCAATTAGGCAAGCAGAAAGCGCAGGAATGGCCTTGACCGTGAGTCTGAGATGCCCACTGTGTGTGCAATACCACTCATGACATCATCAAGAGGGAGTCACCCTTATGTCACATAACGGACTAGTCATTGTGACACCGAATTAGCAAACTAGCAGAAGAGACTGTTGATTTTCAGGGAGGCACAACAACTGTGTTGTAGGGTCAAAGTTTAGCACACTATGAATGACCAGATTGATGATACTTATGAAGTATTTAAGGATAGTTTCAACATTTTAATGTGTAAAGTGCGGGATGGAAAGGGCCTATGATCATGGGCTTCCATCAGTCACTGTCTCTGGTGTTGATGATAAGACTCTTGCAAGGCCCTATCTGTCGCAATGCAGTGACACAGACCGTCAGAGAGACAGACAGACCACATGCTCATTGTCTCAGTGTTTCCTGCAATAAGAGTTTGAAGTATTTCTTATTTATTTATTCTTGTATATTTAAATTTTTTTTACATCTTATTAGTCTGGAACGCCAGCATATTTGCAGATATATATTTTACCAACAGATGCCACTGTTGTGCTCAAAGTAGTTTTCACAAGAACCTTTCTTTTGTTATTTCTACATTTAAACATTAACTCATCTTTCCACCATTCATTAGGGTGATTATCTGACTGTCAAGATCCAAACAACCATAAATAATATAAGTTAAGATAAACCACAAGTACTTCTGAAGAGCTGAAGTCAAGAGACAGTGTGAAGCGAAGGCACTGTTGTAGATAATGTCAATGCATGAGGCGTGTTGGAGGAGAGATTAAGAACAGAAGGCAAGCTATTGTGCGAGTTATTCAACCTTCCAAGAAACAAGAGAGCGGCCATTTATTTAGCAAAGTGCTGTGGTGTTTGTGCAAACTGTGTCAGATCTGTAGTTACAATGAGGTCTTTCATCAGTCGAGTCATTTTAGGAAGGGAAATCAAACAGAAAGAGCAACCAGAGGGGGAATGAGAGAAAGCAAATGATAAAGGGCAAGAGTGTCAGCTTCATTTTTATATATTCAGTCTTTTATTCAGTATTTCATTTAACGTGTGGCATCTGTCACACACACATGAACACACACACACACACACACACACACACACACACACACACACACACACACACACACATGTGCGCACACACACACACACACACACACACACACACACACTCACACACACACACACACACACACACACACACACACACACACACACACACACACACACACACACACAAATACACACACACACACACACACAAATACACACACAGTTTACAGACTTCTATTGTTTTTATATACAGATTATATGCAGAAAATTGTGCATTTTATAACCTAACCCTAACCAACACCTCAAATCCATATTTTTTTTTTTATATCTACATTTTTTATACCAGTTTTACAAATGAGGACGTCCCCAAATGGAGGTTTATGGAGATTTTGTCAGGTTGTGCTAACTTCTGGGTACAAATTTGTTCCTAAAATATGGTTCTGAACAAGTATGATGCTTCTGGTACACTGTGAAACATATCTAAAAAATCAAAAATAATAAAATAAACTGCCAAGTTTGTCATGAACTTGCATGATGGTGTACAATAACGCCACCTACAGGGTATTATTATCACAACTGTTACATTTTTTTTCACCCTGTAGTGTACATACAGAATGTTTACTGAGTCATGTAATATCTATCTATCTATCTATCTATCTATCTATCTATCTATCTATCTATCTATCTATCTATCTATCTATCTATCTATCTATCTATCATAATAACAATTTACATTATAAAACAATATAAAATAGAATCCGATAAAATAGAGTATAACAAAATAAAAACAAAATGATTAATAATAACAATTACATAAGAAATAGAACTTCAGAAAATGAATAAATTGTTTGCAAAGCTGTGGAATTGTAATTGCAATTTTTTTCCACGTGACGTCACCGTGTGACCTTTTTTTTTATTCAATCAACAACAACATTATACAACACCGTGAATAACAACCGAGATAATATTACCGCCAGGGGGAATAATTGAAATAAATACCTCGTTTCACTCAATAAGTGTACGTTCTGTTATAAACGTCCTGTATAAATATATATAAATATATTTAATGACAATTATAATGTAATGTAATTAATTTTCTTAATTTCTTAAAGTTTTTCATCTGTTTTGAAATAATCTGTGAAGCCACAAATATTTAAACAACGTCACGGAGTGAGTGACCTCCCCCTTCTGCTCGTGAAAATTTAACGCTGGGCAAAAGTTACGGCGCTGATCCCAGATCAGCACGCGAGAGCGAGCAGAGCGGCGAGAGCTCTAGCGGACAAGGAGGGACTTGGAGCGGGGTCCAGAAATAGTGGAGCAAGAATAACAAACAGTGAAAAGTACGCTATGCGTGTCAGGTCAAAGTTCACTCCTGTCCACTTCAGGAATATCAGAACCTGAGGGAAAACCCGATGAGGCTAACTGACACCTTTGGAAAGCCTGAGCGATAAGGCTGTAAGGGATAGCGAGCCTTCTCTCCACCTGACCTGGATATCCATCATCATCATCATCATCATCATCATCATGGTGTTCTTATCCAACAAGACTATTCCATCCGGATGTTAAACACCTCATGGTTTGATCCCAGCATTGGCAATGGGGATGTGTCACAGCTTCAGAACTAGGTTATCACAGTCGGCTATCACATACACCGGCGGACGGACCGGTGCGAACCCTGCGATAGATGCCGAGTCCGGCCATTCGGACAGTTGTGACCCGCAGCTCCGGGAGCGGCGGCGAGTGGAGGAGAGGGCGCGGGTCAAAGCGGAGAATAAACGGAGTCGAAACATTGACAAGAGCCTGAAAGCGGAGAAGAGAGAGTACAAGCAAACGCACAGGCTGCTGTTATTAGGTAAGAGCCGAGTTTCTGGGATGGTGCGACTACTTTGTCTGCTGTCAGTCAAGGTAAGCCGATGCAGCTAACGCAAAGTTTGTTGCTGGCCCCTTAAAACGCGTTACCGTGGTAACCAGCGTTTCACCCTAAATACTGTAGTACTTTTTAAACATTAGAAATATTAATGGCGTGTGTCTAAAATAAAATAAAATCAGCAAACTAGTTTTAAATGCATCAAAGTTGCTTAAAATGGTGATTTTGGCCTTTACCACTTTAGGGAGTTGACCTGTTCTATAACAAACAAACCATTCAAAAATTTTGACATATAGCCTACCTTTTTTTAGCGTAGGCCTATGTAATCTGTTGATTGATTTTTGATTTATAGCATTACATACAATTTAAAATTATAAATATGAAAAATATGAAATTTACATTTCCAAGAATTGTAAAAGTATACTTTTTACCCTCTTCATCATTAAACGTAATACAAAGTACACATTTTGCTGACTAAAAAGACTATTTTAAGCATCTATGAAGATATGTGGCCTGCTGTTCATTACCAGAACATTTAAAAAAAAAGAACAGAAAATGCATTTATACGCTTATACAATGGAAGCCAAGATACGCAGAGGCGAGCAAGGTTTAAAAGCAGAAACATGACGCTTTTAGTTTTATGCATTGATTCTTCAGTTGTCTAAATCATATTTCTCTAGGTGGAGAAATCAGTTATGTAGTTCTTGTGGGTGGAGTTTGTTCCAAGTCAAGTATTTTATGAATAGTTACTCCCTGCCCCACTCCTTCTGTCTCCTGTTATATGAAGACATAAGCAAATAACCACATTTTTAGCCATATTAAAATATTGGATGCATCCTAATTTTCATACTGGAATTCAGAAGTTGCATCAATGCATTGTTTTTCAGTTCTCATGTTGCCCATAACCTCTTCTGCATTAGAAGAAGAGTTGTTTACCTCATCTCTCGTTGTAAACATTTTTAAGCATTTATAAATGGCATCAAACCATGTGATAATTTGTGTTACCCACTGACTACTTGTTGAAAAAGTTTCAGGTCCTATTGGTTTCTCTGTCCATAGTATCTGTTGTGGTTTTGTGGTATTCTGGTGGAAACTATGGTCATCCTCGGTTTTGGTCGGCCCCTGAAAAATGTACCACTATTCTGAATATGTTCCCTAAAATGTATAGGTAACACTTTACAATAACGTTAGTTAACATGAACTGCACTTATAAAGCATTTATTTATCTTTGTTAATGTTCATTTCAAGATTAACAGATACTTTATTCAAATCTTGTTAGCTTTAGTTAATGCATTGTGAACTACGCAGCACGTTTGAGCTTCAGCGAGAACCAGAGGTGGACAAAGTACACAACTCTATTACTTGAGTAAAAGTAAAAGTAGGACTGGTCAAATATTACTCCGTTACATATACATATTACTCCTTATGTATCAAAAGTAAATTTCATTTGTTTCATGTCAATGCATTATTTTCTTCAGAAAACTGAAACATGCTTTCTAACTATGGCCATGTTTGCACACACTGTGCCGAGGAAAAGTCTTCTTCCATTTTGCTATAAACTGATCAGTGTTCAAAAAATGTTGGGAAACTTCACATGACCGTACAGGAGTGATACTGATAGGCTGTCTGACTTTCAAAGCTGCTACAGAAACGACTTTCGACTTTGAGGCCCTTGATAGAAATGTAGTGGATTAAAAAGTACAATATTTGTCTTTCAAATGTAGTGAAGTTAAAGAATTCTCAAAAAATACTCAAGTAAAGTACAGATACTCAAAAAGTGTACTTAAGTACAGTACTCAAGTAAATTTACTTAGTTACTGTCCACCACTGGCGAGAACCAATGAGGTTCATTCTCGCATTACGCAGCACGTTTGAGTTTCCACAAGAACCAATGAGGTTCATTCTCGTGTTACGCAGCACGTTTGAGTTTCCACAAGAACCAATGAGGTTCATTCTCGTGTTATGCAGCAAGTTTGAGCTTCCTCAAGAACCAATGAGGTTCATTCTCGTGTTATGCAGCAAGTTTGAGCTTCCACAAGAACCAATGAGGTTCATTCTCGTGTTACGCAGCACGTTTGAGCTTCCTCAAGAACCAATGAGGTTCATTCTTGTGTTACGCAGCACGTTTGCGCTTCCTCAAGAACCAATGAGGTTAATTCTTGTGTTATGCAGCAAGTTTGAGCTTCCTCAAGAACCAATGAGGTTCATTCTCGTGTTATGCAGCAAGTTTGAGCTTCCTCAAGAACCAATGAGGTTAATTCTCGTGTTACGCAGCACGTTTGAGCTTCCTCAAGAACCAATGAGGTTCATTCTTGTGTTACGCAGCACGTTTGCGCTTCTTCAAGAACCAATGAGGTTAATTCTTGTGTTATGCAGCAAGTTTGAGCTTCCTCAAGAACCAATGAGGTTAATTCTTGTGTTAAGCAGCACGTTTGAGCTTCCTCAAGAACCAATGAGGTTCATTCTCGTGTTAAGCAGCACGTTTGAGCTTCCTCAAGAACCAATGAGGTTCATTCTCGTGTTAAGCAGCACGTTTGAGCTTTCCTCAAGAACCAATGAGGTTCATTCTTGTGTTACACAGCACGCTTGAGCTTTCCAAGAACCAATGAGGTTAATTCTCGTGTTACGTTTGAGAGCACGCTTGAGCTTCCTCAAGAACCAATGAGGTTCATTCTTGTGTTAAGCAGCACGCTTGAGCTTCCACAAGAACCAATGAGGTTAATTCTCATGTTACGCAGCACGTTTGTGCTTCCTCAAGAACCAATGAGGTTAATTCGCATGTTAAGCAGCACGTTTGAGCTTCCTCAAGAACCAATGAGGTTCATTCTTGTGTTAAGCAGCACGTTTGAGCTTCCACAAGAACCAATGAGGTTAATTCTCGTGTTACGCAGCACGTTTGAGCTTCCTCAAGAACCAATGAGGTTCATTCTTGTGTTAAGCAGCACGTTTGAGCTTCCTCAAGAACCAATGAGGTTCATTCTCGTGTTACGCAGCACGTTTGAGCTTCCTCAAGAACCAATGAGGTTAATTCGTGTTTGAGCTTCCTCAAAACCAATGAGGTTCATTCTCGTGTTACGCAGCACGCTTGAGCTTCCTCAAGAACCAATGAGGTTCATTCTCGTGTTAAGAAGCACGCTTGAGCTTCCTCAAGAACCAATGAGGTTAATTCTCGTGTTAAGCAGCACGTTTGAGTTTCCTCAAGAACCAATGAGGTTAATTCTCGTGTTAAGCAGCACGTTTGAGTTTCCACAAGAACCAATGAGGTTAATTCTCGTGTTAAGCAGCACGTTTGAGCTTCCTCAAGAACCAATGAGGTTCATTCTCGTGTTAAGCAGCACGTTTGAGCTTCCTCAAGAACCAATGAGGTTCATTCTTGTGTTAAGCAGCACGTTTGAGCTTCCTCAAGAACCAATGAGGTTCATTCTCGTGTTACGCAGCACGTTTGAGCTTCCTCAAGAACCAATGAGGTTCATTCTAGTGTTACGCAGCACGTTTGAGCTTCCTCAAGAACTTGTGTAAATTCAATCTTTTCATCATTATTAAGCGATTTTGTCTCTTCAGAAAATTTTGACTAAACCACTCAATTCATATGGATTAATTTTATGATCAGTGTCAGTTGCGTAGCTGTCAGTGGAGGGACAGACAGCTCTAACATTTAATCAAAAACATCTTAATTTGTATAATGAATAGAATGAAGGTTTTACAGGTTTGAAACGACATGAGGGTGAGTAATTAATGAAAGAGTTTTAATTTTTGGGTGAACTATCCCTTTAAATCGGATTAAACCTGGTTCTGTGATTGTCATGAACTTTCATAACAGTGAAAACATCTGGTCAAGATCTAATCTGTGGCTGCTAAACTGGCCCTACTTGTTTTGTGTGTGTGTGTGTGTGTGTGTGTGTGTGTGTGTGTGTGTGTGTGTGTGTGTGTGTGTGTGTGTAAAGAGTAAAATAATTAGTAAGGAGAGTAATGAAGACTAAAAAAACTCAGACATTTTTTGCAGAACATACATCTAGACATTCTGCTGATTCTAGTCTAAAATTGTACAAAAGTGAAGTGAAACTGTTTTCCGACGACCATTTTATTTTCTGAAACTGAAGTGCTATTCTTGTGGCATATACATTTTATAATTTTTTTTCCCTTCCACCTACTTCTGCAGCAGACACGTGGCTTAACTTCCTCTTTGGAATAAAAAAACCCACCAAATATTTTCTGTAAACCAAAAAATGATATGTATCTATGCCCATCCGTCTGGATGTTGATTCTATATTTAAAGGTGTGTTATGAATCCCAAGAAATTCCTAGCATCACTGCCTTATTTTTTCTCTCAGACTCGTTGAATTCTTGGATTTTCCCCTTTGGCTTTTCCCCTTTGTAAACAGCGTTAGAGCAGCCATGCATGGTATGATAAAGCAGTATTACACAAGGCCTCATATGCTGCTACCTTTATGAGAGCTGTTCTTCTTTTTATTAACAAGTTACACAAGAAAAGGAGGGCAGCCCGACGACACAAACGAAGAAACTGTTAAGCACTGTGACCAAAATACTCTAGTCATGCGGGTGCTCGGTTCAAAAACAGATGACACACATACAAAGCTGATTGTTGCAACCTTAGAATGAAGGAAAACGATCTCTGTGTGTTTGTGTGTTATCGGGCTTGGTCGGTAGTGTTTGTGTGCATGATATGTGTGCTCGTCTAAAAGGAAGTGTGGTTGTGAAGTGTGTCCATAGATGGCCTTCTTTCTGCTTTTGGGCTTTAATAACAATTTGTCGATTTTATGCAGAATCAACCTCAATGAAATTTTTTGTAGCTTAACTCTTTTGATGTGGCCGCTTTTCACTGCTGCCTCTGTTGTTTGAGCTGGATCTCAAGGCTCGCAGCTGCAAGCCCACAAGAGTAATATCTTAGTTTAAGCGATTGCATGGTGTTATTGCTCACTTAAACAGAATCACATCTTCTCATGAAGGATGAAATATTGCATGAAATCAGATGAATGGACTCATAAGAAGTCCACTGTTGATCATGCAAATTCATGCAGGGCATGAAAAAAGACATTCAACACATACCACATCCAGTTTTTAATCGAATCAGTGGCTGTTAACCTCTGGCTACACACAACTAAATTAAGCCAAATCGTCTGTAATGCATGCCGAAACTTTTATCATGTTGATTGTCACTGCTAACACTAGTTTTTTTTGTTCCAGTCTCAGTAGATCCTAAAATCTTGAGGAAGCCATGCAGTTCTTAATATAACAATAGACAAGGAGAAGGCGACTAATTCCCAGAATTACCTCTTTCCTTGAAAGGGACTGTGTTATGTAATGTGACATAACACAAATGGGACTCCTGAGTAGGACTGCACAATTTTGAAGAAAAATGCAATAACTTGTTGGATAATGCAATATTCCAAATTCGATACGTAGGGGTGTAACAATACATTGTGTCACAATATGGTGCAATACAAAAATGCATCGCGGATAGTGACGATCTGTTTTGTGTATAAACTCTGGGTATAAATGCTGGGTTACAAACAACCCAAGTTGGGTTGAAAATGGACAAACCCAGGATTTGGGTTGATTTAACCCAGTGATTGGTTTTAACCGCTGGGTTAAACAACCCAATTCCTGGGTTTGTCCATTTTCAATCCAACTTGGGTTGTTTGTAAGTTTTAGTGTCAGTACTACATTAAACTACTACATTATGTTGAATATAATGTATAATAATGCAATGGGGGAACATTTCTGGGTCCTGATAATGCTAAATGTCTTGTTATCAGTAAAAAGTGGCCTACATTATTTTAAATATATATAGAGAGTGACAGAGTGCATTGCATTGGGTCACCAGCACCACGCCTGTTCATTTCCACCCCCAATGTAATACCAAATTTAGCATTTTAATCAACAGAAAAAAAATGTGTTAACCTTTTACCATATGTCTCAGAGTTTCGCAATAATATCGCATCGAGAGTTCAGTACCGTGATATTTATCGAAATCGTTACACCCCTAGTGATACAATATTGCTTTAAAATCTGTAAAAATTATATTTAAATATATTTAAAAACAATTATATAACATTCATATTTCACATTCTTTCTGAGAAAAGAAAGCATCACTACAACTTCTGAACGTGAAGAGCATGATTTAGCATTACATAAAAAGTAATGTCACAAATCTGATAATGTCATTTTAATATGGGTTCAAAACTATTTAAATACCACACTGTAAAATATATTTTAAAAGTTAGTTACCATTTTTCACCCTTTATTCAAATATTATTAAAAGATTTTTGTAAACATATTGTGTAATTGTGTTTTATTTGTTATAATGCAGTGAAACATGCCAAAAAACATGCTATTTTCATGATTCATCACAATATTTTTTTAATTTATGTGGTTCAGATAAAATCTTAATTTAAATTAACTCAAAATTTTAAGGCAACCAGGTTACTTGCTTTTTTAATTTAAACCAACAGTATTTTTTACAGTGCTCTTCTCATGAATTAAATATACACAGATTTATATTTAAGCTAAAAAGGTTATTAAATCAAGAGCAGTGAGTGAATTTCTCTGTGTCTTTTGTTTGACAGACAGCAGCAGTTTTACTGCAGGCTGTCACTTTAAGACTTTAAGCACGGATCCTATTGACACACATCTGACTTCTTTCCCAACTGTTTATGTTCACTTCAAACATGACCGAGGGCTGTGCAATTAATCATATTTTGATTTTGGCTTCCAATGATTATGAAAACCGGATTATCAAGGTAAAACGATTGTTGAGCCGCTGCCGCATTCAGTCCAGTGCACTTTCATTTCCGTCACAGCGGTGCGCTTTCTTTCCGTATTTTTGTTCTGTTGTATTTTTTGTTGGTTTTGTTTGTTCTTATTTTATGTTTACTTGTAGCCTTACATGGTCATACTCAATTCTAGTCAGAATATAAGTCTGGTACCGCTCCGTTGGGCTGTGATTATGGGGCGTGTTTCAACCTAACCCGGAACCACCTCAATTGGATAGACCTACAACCAATCAGAGCAATGGAGCGACGCATTACGTTAGTTGTCAAATGTCAACTGAACTCAACTGCACTGTGTTGCCAAGTCCTCGACCCCATTTATGTGATATATAGACCCAGGAATATGAATTTTAGCTGGCAACATTGCCAAAATAACACATATTTTTCCGGAGAACCCCCCCGGGAAAGCTATTGGGCTTGTTTTGAGTAGCAATTGGGCGGGTTTTGTTGTGAAAACTTGGCAACCCTGTCTGCACGCGAGCTGGAATAAGAAACGTTAGAAGAAAAAGATGAGTGTAAACGATCTTTGCCGGTGTTGTAAAAAAAGGATTTAAGGATACACAGGGTACTTACCAACATGATCATCATTTCTGAGAGAAATAGTGAAGGTGAATGCATATACGAACAAGTTCCCCGTTTAGGATAAGAACAAATTCAACCCAAAGGGCCTTTGATGACGTTGATGATTATGTTACTGTTGATCATCTGTCCATCATCGTCTAAAGCCCGCCCTGACAATTTGATTGGTCCGAACAGTTTCTGTTCGGGCATAATTACTCGTCTATGGATCGAGTCCAGCCCGAACTGCCCGAGCTCAAATGTTGTGGGCGGGGCTGAGTTCGCTGGCATCCAGGCTAGTTTATTTGTTTTTTTTTAACTGTTTAGAGGAATTTTTACTTACATTAACTAATTACATTAATTAACCTAGTATTAGTTTTTGCTGAAGTATCAATAATTGTGAAATTTCAATTTAAAATTACTTTAATCATATCACCAATAATCGTGTTAAATAATCGTGATTTCAATATTGACCAAAATAATCGTGATTAAGATTTTTGCCATAATCGAGCAGCCCTATTTAGACCGTTCTGAGCCGTTTAGACCCTGTTTAGACCGTTTAGTCGTTTCTGTGCATGTGCTTCAGGTGTGTAAGCTTTTGTGTCCCGAACTGAAGTGTTTTCCACAGGTTAGTGTGCTTAATAACACCTAACATCCAGCAAGTCACACGTAAGCAACAGTTGCGTGCCTAGTCTATTCTCTGCTATATGCATCAACCTAAAACTTTTTGAAGTTGCCTATTAAAATCAATGCATATTGCGATATGTACATATTTTGATCATTCTGATAAATATGTTTGACTATATTAAACCTCATTGTGTAACAGTGATATACCGCTTACAGAGACAAAAGGGGCTAAAAAAGCCATTGAACATTTAAGGAGAGACAAAAACATCACAGAGACTTCTGGGCATCCCAGAATGCCCTGCAAACACTACTAATTGTTTCTTCAAAAGAATAAGAATTTTGTTAAATATTAAGTGAGCAAGCAAAACATTTTTCCGTTGCACTTTTTCAGCGAACAACAAAACTCGTTTCTACCCCATTTCATAAAGTACGGTACACAAATAAAAAATAAATACAAATTAATTATGGCAAATCAAACAATAATACATAATGCGTTAAATTAATTAATAATCCAGAATTCATTTTGGCAAATGAGACAAAGAAATACATTTATTCTACACAATAAAATGTTCTGAAATTAAAGTAGAATGTTTATTATCCATTGACAAATCTGTTCTAGCCAGAATTAAAGTTGTGTTGTCGCACCACAGCTCAGTAAGTCAGAGCAAATGTGGCCACACAAATATTGTCTGATATATTTGGTCTGTCCTTACTGGACTGAAAGAACACTGTTATGGAAAATACACATCACTTAAGACTTAAGGAAAACAAGGAAACTGTATTCCACAATATTCATTCACGATAGGTCAGCCTGCAAACAAATCAAAGAAAAAGCAAAGTAAGAATTATGTTTTCCAGAACTCCTAAATTGCTAATTTCTTATATAAACGAGGATACAGCTAGCGAGACTGACTGGATGCTTTTTTTTAAATGAAAAATTAAAAGAATATGTCATATGTAATGAATAGTTTTTTGCGTAGTGCTCTCTCACATTTCTTCAATATAAGATAATAAGAAAATATTGTGCTGAGCTTTCGGATTATCCTCATTTACAATAGTTGCATACAGACAGTGCTGGATAGATTGTTTACAAATTGACAAAATGTCATGATAAAATGTTAGTAAAACTAGTTAGTAACGTAATCTATTACATTACACATTTTAGGTAATATGATGTGACTACTTTTTGATTACTTTTCACCTTACTTTTAGCCCTAAAGGTGTAGTGTGTAATATGTATGAGGATCTATGCAATATTATATACATAACTATGTTTTCAGTGTTGTATAAAGACCTTACATAATGAACCGTTATGTTTTTATTACCTTAGAATGAGCCATTTATATCTACAAACACCACGGGTCTTGTCTGCCCATCACCAGACCAAGCTCAATCTTTTACGATTGAACATTGGTCTGGGGAGTCTGCTCTGTATTTTCTACTGCACAAGAGGAGTGATCAACGGGCATAGATCAAATGACTCCGTATGCAATTGGTTAGTCCTTCAACCAATCAGACAAACGATCCATCGCTTCTCTATCCGTCATTTTGTTAAACCCGCCAATAGCGCGCCAGGTTGATAAGCCGGTTTGTGATTGGTCCCCGCAAATTTGTAACAGAAGCAGGATAGAAATGAATGTACAGGTTTCCAGCCTGAGCTGCAGGGCGAAATCAAATTGCTGGCAGATCGGGCTGGGTTTACCCGCCATGTTTCTACAGTAGCCCTAAACGGAAAAAATTACGAACAAACAGAGCGCTAGCTACTTTCTGCTGTCTCAGACGACAACATCTGTGTCATGTGTCGGCCACTGTAGCTTCTCTATGTGCTTCGAAAGGGAGGGGTGAGCGTTGGGCGGTTACACTTCGCTAGATGCCTTTAAAATTTACACACTGAACCTTCAAATTGTTGTTACATAGAAATGAATAGGATAATAATGTACCATAATGATATAAAAATATTTTGAAAATTTGTCATTAGCAAAATGAAGTTCATTAACGCCAGGGCTTCCCAAACTGGGGTTTGTAAAGGAAGCACAGGAGGTTTGTAAAAGATTAACTTATTTAATCAATAAACCATAAAAAAATTTAAATTGAAAAAATAACAATTTAAAAGAGCATTACTGAGAATCAATAAATTATGAATAATTTATATTTTGTGAATAAGTAAACATATAATCAATAAAAATTGAACTGTAGTCTGATTATGAGTAATATAATCTAATTATAGGTATATCATTTTTGGAATCTGATTACGTAATTGATTACTGATTACATATAATACTACCAGCACTGCATACAGACTTCTGGACACAAATGGCCTACACTGTAAAAAAAATACAACTGTGAAATGTATGATAAAAACTGGCAGCTGTGGTTGCCAGAAAAAAAATATATATATATATATTTCATTAACTGATATAATGCTAATACACCAACCTATACTAATATATGTTTCATACCTTCACTGACAACCACCAAACAAGGTATTAGTGATGAGAAAGTCATATGATGAATCAGATTACACAGTCATTCACACAAATCACAGACATGACATAAAAAATGCAATAAACATTAATTCGATGGCACATAACAATAGACTTCTGGAGATCAAATGTTAGAGAAATGCTGCCACCTTCTGGTGATAGGGTCATCCCGCCTTATCAGTTTATCATGCATCCTTATATTTAAATGCGATTACTTTGGTTTTGTCTCAGAGTGAGTTTAATTGGGTGTCCACTGAAGAATTTACATTGAAGATGTAGTTAACTTTGTGTTGATTTTTAACTTTTAATATGCTTTTAATACAACCTCATTGTAAAACCAGACAAGGTTTCCAAATGAGTCTGTTTAGTCTCTGCTCCCGAACACCACACAAAGATTAAGGGATCAAAAATAGACCACAGTATGTCGAAAAATAGCTCAATGAAACGTCATTTTCCAATCCGGTCACTGCCATACAGTAGTTTATCTCTCATGTGTTGACATCACATTTGACTTGTGTAAGATCTCTTATTCTTGAGCAACATTTCTGGATTCTTTGGTTTACTCTCTGGCTATCATGTCACTATTTAAAGCCTTTGTTTGGAGCAATATAAATATATTAGAAACATCTATGACTTAAGTTAACATGTCAAGGCACCATACTTGTTCAGCTTTAGGCTGTTACTACTATAGCAAATGAAATATCACTGTCTTGACTTTTCTTTTATTAGCAGAACGAAAATAATAATAAAAACCTTTAGACTAATTCACACATACTAATGCTTGGGGTGTATGCACACAAAAAAAAAACTATAATGTATAAATAAGGTTTATTGCCAGATAAATGCAAGTGTATATTTTCTTTCTAGCATGTCTGATAAATGTAATGTGTAATATACATCAAAAAAGTGATATAACTGCATATGCTCTATTTTTATTAAAATCATTTTGGAGAAAAATTACACTGTTTTACGCGCCTAAGACATCCTTGCTATCTTGTTTAGTCAAATAAATGCCATTATTGTTAAATAGAAGATATATGCTGTGTCATAGATTGTTTTATATACTTCTGGTTTATTTTGGTGTTGATTCTGACAAAGGGTATTTAAGGGAATGAAGGAGGTTATTTCTTTGTTGCTCAAAATGTGGTATATATCCAGATTTATCTTCTTGATATTTTTAAGTTTTGAACAATTAAATAATCATCACAAAATACTTGCAGAAGGACCTGTTTACAAAACAGAAAAGCTAAATATTGATTGATAGGAAGCTTTTAATTATAATAAAAGCACGTTTAACCATGTAAATGAGCTTGGACATCTCCACACCTTTGGTTGTGACATGGCTTTGCAGCATGTTTTACTTCTGTATGTTGTTGCAGTCATGCTTAAATCAGTGGTTATAAAATACACCTTCAAATTGTTTGCATTTTCTAAAATATAAAGAAAATGAAGTAACTGATTCTCTCTTTTTCGCTCCTATATGAGCAATTACATTTATTTACACTGCAGTGATTATTAGTTAAGTCCCCTCTCACACAAATGCATCAGTTACTACAGTTCATTCTTACATAAAGTTTAAGGGGGAGTTTAAAATAACATTCAATGAAACTAGGAAGTCCTCAGTATTATATGGACTAATTTTAACAAACGACGAACACTTAACTCCAAACATTTCTTTTGTAATTTTTAAAGTAATGACTAAATTAGTCATTTTTACTTTTCATAAAATGAATACGGTTTTATTGTAATCAGTGGTACTTTATAAATAAATAAAATATTTTCAGAATTATTTTATTTTTTCAGACTTTAAAATTGTGTCTGAAATTCTCATCATCTGGCACCAGGCTTATAATAAATAAAAAATATTTCTAAAATACCACTGATTACAATTAAACGTATTATGTTTATGTTTTCGGTAAACGTTTGATTCACTAAAAAGAACCGAGTCATACGAGTCATTCGCTTGGGAATCATAACAAACCAGTCGCGCTCTATGTTAGTGATTCAATTCAAAGAATCGACTCATAAGAGTCATCCTTCGGGAATCGAACTAAACTAGTCAGATTATTTAAATACTATGTTTCATCCGCCTCGGTGCGCAATGCACATTAAAGAACCATGGACTGATCAAAAGTATTTGATTATTATTCGGCTCTGGTTTTTAACAGTTCTCGGTTCCCAAACATAAGCAAGATGCGCATATTTACACACATTTAAGGTTGAAGCGTGTGGTTCAGAAACGTATGCATTAAACATAATAGTATTTCGCACTGCCTACATATAACCAGCGATAAATGTCAGCTGTCAAAGATGTATCGGCTGGAATCGCGAACTTTATCACGTATGATTCATGTCTTCAAAGAGGGCGCCTTTTCTCCGCAGAATCGCCGCTTGCTGACGTTTTCTGTCATGTCATGTGATTACCCTGGTACTGAGGGTTCAATGAGAGCTGTTTGCCCCACCCATCTCTTCAACGCTATCTATCTCAATGTACAATTCACTGAGAAAAGGAAATAATCGCTAAAAATACACCCTCGGAAAGGATTCATTCGCCACAATTGGGGATTCAACGCACTCCGTCCGTTGGGGATCCATCGCTGTCGTTGTGGTATTGGATTTATCTTCACGTATCCAAATGCACATGATCTACCACCCGAATTCAAGAAGGATACAAAGCGTAGCCTGACAGCGGACTCGGACTGCGATAACCGGTAAAATATCGACGGAATCAGTCGCATTTGCATCTGGCGGTTGAAAGAACCGTAAGGATCGCCGCTCGCGTCAAAGCCTTACGGATGTGAGGAGAAATTCAAATTACAGTAACGGAGAAGACGGCGAAGGGCCTCGTTTGATTTGGACAAGCCGAAGAAAAGCGATCAGTCACCGTAAGCAGAATCGGAGGGAAAATAGCGTCAATCGGAGGGGAATTTTTCAGCACCACCAACCGTATTTTTCTCGCAGACAAACGTCGTTTCGTAACGGAGTTAAAAGGTTCATGTCGGCCACGGCGCAGGGCGGAATGATCCACATGCCGTCATTTTGGTGGAAATATTTATTTTTTTAATTTGTAGCCACCCTTTCTATCTCGTTCTGCCCGTGTCGTTGCATCGGTGAACGGATTCGACAGCAAGACACCGAAAAGAATCGCGTTTTGTGGAGCTATTCATGATTTTAATAGGAGTCGGTCGTTATATCGGGAAACCGACCATGGATTCGCGACGGGAAATGTGCTAAATCGCCGTCGTGGGAAAGCCGAAATCATTCATGTAACGTCGAAGGCTTCGCTGGCTGCACATCCATACACAGAAATCTCATATTTTATAGCAGCAAGCGCTCGACAGGACTAGTGTGGCCTAGTGTGTTTTCACCACCACCACCTATTCTCGCCAATACTAGTCACCCGTAGCTTTCATATCTCCCCTGCCCTAATCAACTAAATCCAGGGGAGTTATGTGTATACAAGTATAAATGTCCCGGTTTTCCATCAAAGTGTTCTGATCGGAGGCCAATCAAGGAATTTGGATCATTTATTCATACGGTAGATTCACCTCCCCTCCACCCCTCCCCAAAACTTTTCTTGGGTTTTCGGGAAAATGGGTTGTTTGGGCAACAGTAAAACTGAGGACCAGCGAAATGAGGAGAAGGCCCAGCGAGAAGCTAACAAAAAGATAGAGAAACAGCTCCAGAAAGACAAACAGATCTACAGAGCAACTCATCGACTACTACTGTTAGGTAGGTTGGTCTGAAAGCTGAGGTTCTTCTTCTTCTGTCACTGCTGGACTGACGCGCGTGCCGTCACCGGGGCCCTGTCACACGTAGCGTTATTGTGTGGATTCGGTTCGAGTAAATGATGTAGGTTCACTTCACGCGCTTCGATTGGGATTCCTGTGCCGTAGTAGTGGACACCTCAGGGCTTGGGTTGGAGGAGGCCTGTGGTGCTTCATCTAACACCGCTCAATCTCTCCATTCATTCCCATCTGATTTATGATCAGTGCGTTTTGCATTATGGAAATATTTGGGCTCACGTGATTTTTATAATTCGTTCACAACTATCTCATGGAGATATGTGCATATGCAAACCCAAACACTTGACAAACATCTCGCTAAAGTAGCATGCTTTTTTTTGACATGCTGATTACATGTCTAATCATTTTGCATAGTACTATATTTAGTGTACTATTTTATATTTTTATAGTATTCTATTTTGGTTTAGAATTCAGGGCATCCCCAAAATGATAATGGCTAGAGGTGACGTATATATTTCCACCCTATATTTTTTACAAACAGAAACAATTTTTGCATATGCTTTGAACATTCATAGATTAATGATAGACTGATTAAAAATTCATAGATTAATGATAATTCATAGCTTATTGTCATTTCAAAAATCTACTGATAGTTAATGAATCATACACATTTTGTGTGTGACTTGAGTAAATATGATGAAAAATAATTAATGGAAATTTAGTTTGTCTTATTTGCTTTCATTAAACTTTAATATGTGTATATTGGCCACCCTGTTCTCCACATATCATATTTTTATAGTATAATATTTTGGTTTAGCATTCAGGGCATCCCCAAAATGATAATGGCAAGAGGTGACGTGTATATTTCCACTCTGTATTTTTACAAACAGAAACAATAATAATTTTTGCATATGCTTTGAATATTCATAGATTAATGATAGACTGTTGTATTGAACAGAAGATTAACATAAAAGGTCATTTCGCTTATTGTCATTTCCAAAATGTACTGATAGTTAATGAATCATACACATTTTGTTGTGTGTGAATTGAGCAAATATGATGAAAAATAATTCATGGAAATTTAGTTTGTCTTATTTGCTTTCATTAAACTGTAGTATGTTTATATCGGCCGCCCAGATATCAAATTTTTGTAGTATTATATTTTAGTTTAGCATTCAGGGCATCCCCAAAATGATAATGGCAAGAGGTGACGTATATATTTCCACTCTGTATTTTTTACAAACAGAAACAATAATAATTGTTGCATATGCTTTGAACATTCGTAGATTAATGATAGACCGTTATATTGACCAGGCGAGTAACGGATATGGTCATTTCGCTTATTGTCATTTCCAAAATCTACTGATAGTCAATGAATGATACATTTTGTGTGTGAATTGAGTGGTAAATTGAAATGTGCTTTCATTAGACGGCAGTGTGTTTATATATATATGGGTCGCCCTGTTTGTTTCACTGGTGTTTTTACTCATTGGACTAACACTACTTACCTCGCTACCTTGAACCTGATACAATTAGCAAGCGTTTCAGTTTCATTGACTTTCCGTAGCCAGGCATGAAGATGTTTTAACATTGGTCTGATTTGATTTAGTCTGATCAAGCTCAGTTCTCCAACAACAACCTGTTTGTTTAGCATGGTTGAGCTATACACATGGCCTACAAGTGCCCTGTTCGAAATCAAAATCCCATGTATTCAACATGGCGAAGCACTCTAAATCATAAAGTCTGGTGTTTAAGGGAGGAAACGGGGATATATTTCTAGATACCCATGATTTAAGTGATTTACCAGTGTAATTGTAACAAACATGCAATTCCTGCATGCAAACAGGCCTATTTGACACATTTGGAGCCTGGTAACAGAATATGTGTTGCGATAAAGAGGTTCTCATCATGCATCTGAACTGAGAGCCTAAATCTGAGGTGTTTTGGTGCTTCTGTAGCTTTTACATCCGCGGGGAGAAGTTAACTCTCTTCTCATATTTAGCACTTGGAAACTGTGCGCTATTGATCATAAATTGTAGGATCATTCAGCTTCGTCAGTGTCTATGGCTCTAGGAGAAATTAGGTGGTGTATTTTATTTTGCATGTCACTATTTGATTCGACGGATGGATAGCTAACCAGTTACTTAGTTGAGGTTTACTTGCATTGATTGGTGATATTGCAGTGTTTATATTTAATGAATGAAGCATCTTTTTGAAATCTTGTGTGATATTAAATACGGAGGCACCTGCTGATATTTGAAAATCTTAAATTGGCGACATTTTATTTGCATAGTAACGGGCAAAGTTATGATAGTCCATATAAAAGGGGATTATGATTTTTATGATGGCATTATTAATGTAATTTTCTGAATCTGGTACACAGATTTTTGAAATTATAATATAATTCATAAACGGTTTTAGTATGATTTAAAAAATTGAGTTTGTCATTTTAAAAGAAATGCTACTGTGAAATGTAATGACTTATTCCTGTTGAATCAGGTGATATCTGACCCCCACCCCCCTCCCCTCCTCCCACATCCCTTGTGATTTATATCTTTCTTTTGCTCATCTCTCAGGGGCTGGAGAATCGGGGAAAAGCACCATAGTCAAACAGATGCGCATTTTACATGTCAATGGCTTCAATGCTGAGTAAGTATGGCTTTCACATCTATGTACTCTTTTTGTTCTGCTTAAGTCAAACTCAGACTTGTGTTTTATTGCGTCCATAACCATAGCATACAGTCAAGTTTGATATAGAGCATAAACAAACCCCATTTTCATTCATCATGCCATTTTGTTGGCAACCTCGTCTTGCTGTAATGTTTTTCGGCGGTGGTCTCGCTCCTCCTTTTGAAGATTTAGGAGGATGTTGAAATTCAAGTCATTGTGGTAAAGGGGTGCTTTATGTTATTGTGTTGTCCTCTTGATGTACTTCAGTTTATTGTGAAATTCAGTGCTTTACTTCGTTTCATGACTTTGTATTAATGCACTGGATATTTCTCACTGAAACTCCCATTATAAATAAAAACAGACTTTATTTCAATATTAGTGTTTACTATCCAGAAACGCTTAGCTGATCTGAGTAATGTAGCTATAATCTACTATACTATACTTTATAGTATACTATAATGCTCCTCAATCAATGTAATTAAGGTGTGCAAAAATACTACAAAAATTTGGACAATGAGGTCAAAATTTGATTTAAGACAAAATAAATGATTGTTGGGTGAATTAATCAGTAGTAAAATTGTGGTTTCGGCAACTGGAAAACTTGTTCTAATTTGACTAGAAAGCTGAAAAAGTCAGGAATTATTAATGCTAGGACTTGGTGGTATATGCTGTGTAATGGTAGAGATTTTGTCACG
Organism: Gobiocypris rarus; assembly: GCA_023029165.1. Lineage (NCBI taxonomy): Eukaryota > Metazoa > Chordata > Actinopteri > Cypriniformes > Gobionidae > Gobiocypris > Gobiocypris rarus. Next base: position 35,236,523 of record CM040921.1, on the reverse strand, counting down.
TCATGTATGCTGTGGTAGATATATTTGTGCATGATATACAAATCTAATACATTATTTGCATGCGTTTAATATGGTATTCAGTTTATGTATGGTCATGTGTTGTTATTTTGGCTAATGTATAAACAACTTGCAGCCACTGCAGCCCATCCAAAATTAATTTAGAGACAAGTCTTTCGTTTTTAATTCCAGTGTTTTATAACGTGAGACTTACTCATTTTGCATCCATTATAGCGAAGAAAATAGAAAGAGAAAGTAATTTCTAGCGTTGAAGCACCTTCGTTTGTGCAGCATTTAATTAAGTGGATTATCCAAACATAGACTTCAACACAAGATTAAAATCTAAAACTATAAATCTAAAACCATTTTTGTTCGATTTCCAGCTAAAATAACTTTGTTGTGATGTATTAGATTAATCCAGGATTAGGCCTTAGTTCAACTAGGACATTTAAGTAGCTTTTATAAACAAAAACATTACTGTTGTGTTGTCCTCTTGATGTATTTTAGAGTGATGTATCCATTTATTGTGAAAGGCAGTGCTTGACTTTTAATTAATGCATTATGGATAGACAAAAATAACTTTGTTGTGATGTATTACAATGATATAAAACGATTTAATAAATTATTCAAAAAATATTTTAACATCCACCCTAAGTAGCATTAAGTTATTTAATTCATATGCAATTCATGACTTTAGGCCTGTTTTTACAGACGGTGCTTAGATTAAGCCTCAGTTCAACTAGGACATTTAAGCAGCTTTTATAAACAAAAGCATCACAGTTGTGCATCTTGAGACAAAACAATAGCACTGAGATGTTTTAAGATATGTTAGTGCAAGCATGCATTTTACATTTATGTTGCCTAAATATGAATTGATCTGAAGTAACCAAGTGTTATTTTTTTTTACAGAGAGAAAAAACAGAAAATTCAAGACATCAAGAATAATATAAAAGAAGCTATAGAGGTAAGTGTTGCAGGTTGTAGAGTTTAACCCGTAATCTTATCATGTACATTTAGGCATTTAGCAGACGCTTTTATCCAAAGCGACTTACAGTGGATGTAAAAACGTGAATGCACTGAAAACCTGACTGTCTGTTTTTTTTCCTTTACAGACTATTGTGACGGCAATGTCCATGTTGGTACCTCCAGTCCAGTTAGCCTGTCCAGCAAATAAGTTTCGAATAGATTACATCCTCAATTTAGCCAATCAGAAGGACTTTGAGTTTACAACGGTGAGTAGAAAGATATCTTCAGACCATCACCTCAGTATTGTGTTTATCACCTCAGTATACGTATTTAGTTATAAAAATGATTGATCAATTTTAAGTGTGTGAGCATAGTATGTACATCTAACAAATAAGTGCACCTAGTTTCAGGCTGATTGTCGTGGATCTTCTTGTCAGACCGCACCACGAGTTTGTTTCGAGTGTTCTCCTCGGTCGTAGGGCCATGTGTGCTTTGTGTAATTATAATTAGCAGCTATTCTTTGCTTAGGGACAACACATAGGTGAATTGAAAAAGGGCCCCACCTGAGGGAAATGTGGGTGTGTGTACGTGTGACTCTCACCTATAATGGTGTGGCGTTCATTACGACTGATTACTTGTAATAACCTCTAAACTCTCCCTTAAGAGGGCCTCACCTGAGCCTCACACCTTGTCACCCAGGACCTCCCTGCTCCCTCATCACCTAGACAGGTGCTCTGTGTCCAGGGAAAGGGGAGTGGAGAGCCGCCCTGACCTGCGCCAATGGGCCTGCTTAAGATTTAATTACAGGTGACTCAAACTTGGTGGTGGCCCTATGGACTTAAAAATAGAGAGCATGAATGCTTCACCTGCTGGGTTAGACCGGTTTTAAATGGTTAGCTACATAATTTACGTAACTATTATTAGAATTATTAGCTTATGAATACAATAAATTTGAATTTGACGTCTATAAAACTGGATATGTTACAGGATCGGCAAGATTACTGCGTGATTCCGAGTTGATCGTTAACTGTTAAACTTCAGAATCGAGTGCAGGAAGTGGTTGTAGTTTTAGTGTTACTACAAAGAAGATAGTGCCCCACCCTCTCTCTCTCCCTCTCCCTCAGTGGCCCCAGGGCCCGCTGGGAACCAGTCTGACTGGTTGATTGTGTTGCAAGAATGAGACAAAAATAAAAAGCAAAGCAATTATTGACATTTATAGCTCTGTCTTGTCACTTTAGGATATAACGACCCATTGAAGTTTCTATATGACTGTTATTTTAGCACCGAGGTATGGCTGAGTTGTAATATTTCCATTAAAAAAACTTGTTGTGATGCTGTTGAGCTAGGAGGAAACTGTGAAGAGTATTAGCATAACGACAGAGTGAAAGAGAGATGTGGATGAGATGAATAAAAAAATAACACGCACAAAATGCTTTAACACTATTCTAGGGCTGGGCAAAATAGCTAAAAATATCTTTCTTTTTTGCCATTTCATTGTACAGAGATAATCTGTCATTTTACCAAACAGCCACTGTTGCCAAGTGCATTCAAAAGGTTTAATGTATGAAATGCCAGCAACAGTTGAAATACTCATTGTTACTTATTAATTTTCATTAATTTACATGTATTAAAACTCTTTTAGCTACTGTAGTTTAAGTTTAAGCCACTGTTATTATATCCGTTCTAACATTCTCATACTTGTTACATATATATTGTTCTTACATTGGTTAATTTAAATATCATTAATATTCATTATATTACCCAGCCCTACCTTAAGCATGTTGTAGAAGAAATATTGCATTGTTTTTATAGTTGCAAAATATCATAGTTGCGCTTATTCGTTAAACTATTGTCTCGTGCCGCACTTACGTTATCTATGGCACTGTTGCCTCTGGTGAAGGTCCTGTATAAAGAACATTACTAAAATATAAATCATTATGTTACCAGTTTATCTTCAGTTTTTAAGATTTGTTTGGGTTTACATCCTGTCATTTTGTGTGTTGAAATGTATTATGTGTGTGTGTGTGTTGTTTTATATTAGTTGTTTTTTTATTTAGTTTGATGTTGGTTTTGCTTGTACTTCAACTCAATGAAGGCCCTTATTTGTTCTGTATGAAGCATGTTTTGTGTATATGAAAGTATGAATTTACTTGCAACCAATATCTTTCATTTTATATAATAGCATATACAAGAACAAGATTATGATACAAAAATATTCAGATACCCAAAAAATAAATATTTAAGGTAAGAGAAGTGAGATTTTGTGGGTGGCGTGATATTCAAGTATCTGGCTCTTGTCCTACACGTTTAACAGCGTAGTGGCACTCCTTTATAATAAAGGAGCTGTGCCAAAGTGAACACTACAATTTCCAAACACACAAACAAAGGTCCTGTTCCCATTTGGGACCACGGTGTCGCTCTTCCTTTGTCCCGGCTCGTTTGCTGTTCAGGTTCATGCCACCATAGGCACTACATATAGACAGTTCTGTCTTGTGTCCAGCTCAGATTGGAAGTTTTTCATTTCAGATGCTCATTCATATTTCACCACCACGTCTGAATTGCAGTGGGCGGTCAGAATCGTTTAGTTCTGTCTTGAACTCTTCTATAAATGTGGCTTTTGTTATACATGAAGTGCGTACGTTGTTTGGTGTTTTTTTATGCATATTATCCGAAAGGAGAAAGCAGAACAGCTGAACTGATGCATATAATGTTAATTACCTTATTGTCCAAGGGGGTCAGTGGAATAATTTGCAATATAATATTTTTTGGACTACAAATTGCATTTTTTTAAAAATCTGAAACATACTGCGATTTTTGTTCCAAAGTGACATGATGCATTTAATGTCAAATAATCAGCTACTATTTAAAAATAGGCTTAAAAAGTGATTTCAACTCTCCTCCGCGGCCAAATCGTCCACGCCGTGTCGCTCTCGCCGGAGCTTGCCACCGGCTCCCGTTGAAAATGAACGACTTCCGCCTTGACGCTCTCGTCACCAGCGGTGTGAACGCACAGTTAGGCTTTCTGCTATAGTTTGTGTTACCGGTGTTACTTGCCGCACTGCCCCCACCGTCATTTAGATTTTTTCATTGTAATAAAATAATTTAGTTCAGTTAGAGAACAGACACTTAAATTAAAATCTGAACACGTTTGCTTAATTCAACGTGAGCTGAACGAGAGTCGCACCACAGATCAGCAACAGGAGTCAGATTTCATAAATCACGTGTCAAGAGTGAGGCGAGGTGACTGACAAGATTATGGCGGAAGATTTGGTTTCAAAGCCAAATGTAAGTGCCAATTTGGCTTGGATTTAAACCCAATGCTAATTAGGGGTTTTCACACCAGGTAGTCCTAGAAACGAACCACCAGGGTGGTTCTCAAAGAACTAAAAGTTCCCCTAGGAAGCCACGCTTGTTGTTGCGACTTTTATTTTGACGGGGCTGAGCCTGAGCACACAGCTCTCACATTCTCTGTCTTCATTAGTTTACGATCTGTTCAACAGTCCTGTCTAATACGTTATTAGATAGAACTGTTATACAAATAAATTAGACTGTAAATGAGTAAGTATTAGCGTTTGCCGGTGGTTGATGTCCAATGGTGCTAGTTTAGCAGAAATACATAATCATGTTTCGCTTGGTCCCTTCAAAGTCGCTGGATTTTCAGATTACCTAAAGGTTGAGAGGTCCATTTATCACTGTTTTCCATTTTCATCGAGATTCATAGAGATTATGGTCTATATATTTACTCTGTGTAGACTGCTTTTGTTTTCAAATGGCGGGTGATGATGTTTTGCGTGCGTTCGGCCAATCAGCATACACTTGCGTCACTGGTAGTTACTATTATGCTGGGTTAGACTCTACTCTGAAGTAGGAGCTAAACTAGTTCCCCCAAAAAGAGTCACTAGAACTAAAATCGTTCCCAGTTCCTGCCCCTATTAATGAGGCAATCTGTAAACTTTGCCTGGAGAAGGTGACAGCATCCGGAGGGAACACTTCTAATTTTCTAACACTTTCAAGCTAACTAATAGAAAGAGGCTGCCATGCTTATTTTCTTAATACAATTCTGTGTTTTAAGTTTGTCATTCTACTGTTTTGTTGTTGTGTTTTTCATTAAGAATAATAATGAGCCCACCAATCAAGCAAGTATTTCCCCTGAATTGCCACTTTTTGAAAGCCTAAGCCTAACTGGACACGGCCGCACAGGCATTCATAAGCGGCAGTGATACCGGTATAACCGGTGTTGATGCATGTTGATTAACTGGTGGGAATATTTCCTCACCGTCACATCCCTAGTTTTAAATAGGGTTGGGTAAATTCATGTACTCGTGATGTATGTGTATTCATAGACATGATATTTTTCATTAGAAATGTTGTGATTGTTGTCCTCAGTATTCCTATACAAACTGAAACTTCCTATTTGTTATTGTTCTGTTGAAATCAGTTTTAAATCTAATCTATATTAGATTTAAAATTACAACATTCGTTGGAATGTTGAAAGTGGAATCTAAATCCCAACCAGAATCTGGTATTCGTGTGTGCAAATCCCAAATTCCTGATTGGTTGTCCAGAGTCTGTAATGGACCAGTCAGTGGTGGCGGTTTTTAATCTTATTCAGGTTAGCATGCTCTAAAAATACAAACATGTCAAACTACAGACGTGTAAAAGATTCGCCTGGATTCCGACAGCTAGTTTATGGGTTTTTCCTCTCTTCCACTTGTCTTTCCAACAGGAATTTTATGAACACACAAAGACCCTGTGGCAGGATGAAGGGGTGAGAGCTTGCTTCGAAAGATCCAACGAATATCAACTGATCGACTGCGCACAGTAGTGAGTATGCTGTTTCTTTTGAATGCTGGGTTTGAATGGCTTTTTAATTGTGCAGAATTATTAGTATTTGAAAGCTAAATGAGTGATTTCATCCGAGCTGAAATCTTGTTGGTTGCACTCGACTCTCTTGACTTGGTCTAAAATTGTTGGTGTGACTTTCTTAGCACGTTGCATGTATCGGAATGATTTAAGCATTCAAGAGGGAGGGAAATAGCAATGTGATGAGGGCAGAAGTGACAGAAAGTGAAAAACTGATGAGTTCTAGACTGATAGAAGACATGAGGTATGAATGTTGAACACGGTTGGGTATACATTGAAAGGTTTCCTGCATTGTGGCGTATATGTATGTATGTATGTATGTGTGTGTCCTGTCCTCTCCCACATCCACTGGTGGTTGTTGTGGATCAGACGCTGGCCTTAGCCGTTTAGACCGGAAGTGCCCCCCCACTGCTCCCCGCTGCACACTTATGTAAACGTAGAGCAGAGAAAGAGAGAGAGCTATTTTTAACTTGCTGGTTCACTCACTCGCAGCAGAAGGAGACGCTTTGAGAGAGAGAGGGAGGAGATCCGCAAGTATAGCAAATAATGCATCCTTTTGAAGGAGAAAAATTAGCTTGAAATGATAATGGAGGCTACTTGCGAGGGTTTGCAGGGCAACTCCCAACCTCCCAGACTGCAAAGAGAGACGGAGGAGAATGACGGTGCTGTTTCAAGCACGTACACGCGTTCAGCGAGAAACTAGCGTCGTCAACTGCTCGTCCTGTTATGAGCTCATTTTTCTGTCTGAGGGTTTTCAAGGCTCTTCCTGTCACATGGCCAGGTGTCCATATTGAAGGTGTGCGTGTATGCGTTCGTGTTTTCATTCATCTCCGTTTCTTTGTACGTTCGAGCTGCAGCAGTATTGTGGGCTCAATAATGTTATCATTGATGCGGTGACAAATGCAAGAAATGGCTAGAAAAAGCAAGGGAAGAATACAGACTTATCACAGTTTGTTCATCCCACAACTTTTTTTTCCCACTCTCCTCACTAGTTCTTCCTAGTAGCGTCACTGCATCCACAGAAAATGGCTGATATAGAAAAAACCCTAAAGAAATAGTTTCATTAGGGCTATGCTGTTTTCAGATATGTGTATGTATTAAAAGAGAAGCTCTCTGTATTTCTGTAAACCAGAGAAGAAATATTTATTTGTGGTTATCGTGCGTGTTTTCAGGGCACGTGTGTAATTGCGTGTAAAGCAATATTTTCTGTCTTGTGCTGTTTTCTACAAGCTTTCTGTTCTTTTAAACTAAAAAAACTTTGTATTCCTCCTCTTTTTTTTTTTTTTTTTTTTTTGCATTTCGTTTGCGTAAATACAGTGCATGGAGAAAAGAAGAAATGTTCCTTTGATGTTATCTACAAGCTTCCTACATTTCCATAAAACAGAGAAATGTTGCATTCCTGCCTGTTTACATTTTGTATATGCAAATCAAGTGCATGGATCTTTTTTGACTCCTTTTAATTCCTGACAAAGCAACATCTCAGTAAAAACTGGATTTCTTGCAGGCAACAGCAGTATTCAGGATATTTTTTCATTTGCATTATTTCCTGTAGCCAACGCACCTGCCTGCAACTATTCAGGTGTCCATGGGGTGTTCAAATAGAGAAAACAAAAGGCATTTTCTTCAGGGTTTATTATTACAGAAAGCATGTGGACAGTAATTTCATGGAGCTTTGTATTTTTTTCGTAAACCCGAGAAATGCTCTTGCTAGTTTGCATTTTGCTAGCATCATGAAAGAAGGGTTAAGAGTTTTCAGAGAAAGTTAAAAAAGAAAAAGAGAGCTTACTATGTTTTGTAAAAATAAATCTCGTGCACAGAGTTGAAAAAAAGACATTACAGAATTACGAAAATGTTGCATTCCAACTTGTTTGTGTTTCTTGAGTGTCAATCCAGGGCTGGATTCAATTTGATTTTGATTCACAAGCTTGCAATTCCATTTGATTCCGATTTGATTCAATATCGATTATTTTGGATATATATCGGGTATAATATATGGCAAATTTTCTAATGTAAAGGAAAACAAATCTCTTAACTAAAACTATGCGAGTTAGTTTTAACCTACTATAATACTGAAGGTAAAAATGAACTGTTTCGTATACAAACTAGGGCTGCCACTAACGACAATTTTTATATCAACTAATTTATCACAATAATTTTCAACAATTTTACTTAAAAACATAATTTAACTTGCAACTTTGGCATTCAGTAGTGTACTATAAAAAATATAAACGTTAACAAGCCCTTCACAAAATGTAAATCTAAAAGGTACACATTTGGAAACCAACACAAAAAAGAGAATATCAGCAAATACTTTTTATATAGGATAGTGTTGTCACGATACCAAAATTATGACTTCGATATGACACCAGACTAAAATACCTTGATACCGATACTGAATCAACACCATGGCAAGAAACAGTAAAAGTAATTGGATAATATGACAGAACTAATTATTCATTGTTTTATTATACATATACATACATACAGGTCCTTCTCAAAAAAATAGCATATTGTGATAAAAGTTCATTATTTTCCATAATGTAATGATAAAATTAAACTTTCATATATTTTAGATTCATTGCACACCAACTTACATATTTCAGGTCTTTTATTGTTTTAATACTGATGATTTTGGGTTCTCTAAATGAGCTATTAACCTAATCATCTGAATCAACTAATTAACTCTAAACACCTGCAAAAGATTCCTGAGGCTTTTAAAAACTCTCAGCCTGGTTCATTACTCAAAACCGCAATCATGGGTAAGACTGCCGACCTGACTGCTGTCCAGAAGGCCATCATTGACACCCTCAAGCGAGAGGGTAAGACACAGAAAGACATTTCTGAACGAATAGGCTGTTCCCAGAGTGCTGTGTCAAGGCACCTCAGTGGGAAGTCTGTGGGAAGGAAAAAGTGTGGCAAAAAACTCTGCACAACGAGAAGAGGTGACCGGACCCTGAGGAAGATTGTGGAGAAGGACCGATTCCAGACCTTGGGGGACCTGCGGAAGCAGTGGACTGAGTCTGGAGTAGAAACATCCAGAGCCACCGTGCACAGGCGTGTGCAGGAAATGGGCTACAGGTGCCGCATTCCCCAGGTCAAGACACTTTTGAACCAGAAACAGCGGCAGAAGTGCCTGACCTGGGCTACAGAGAAGCAGCACTGGACTGTCGCTCAAATTTTGCATGTCATTCGGAAATCAAGGTGCCAGAGTCTGGAGGAAGACTGGGGAGATTGAAATGCCACAGTCAGTGATGGTCTGGGGTGCCATGTCAGCTGCTGGTGTTGGTCCACTGTGTTTTATCAAGGGCAGGGTCAATGCAGCTAGCTATAAGGAGATTTTGGAGCACTTCATGCTTCCATCTGCTGAAAAGCTTTATGGAGATGAAGATTTTGTTTTTCAGCACGACCTGGCACCTGCTCACAGTGCCAAAACCACTGGTAAATGGTTTACTGACCATGGTATTACTGTGCTCAATTGGCCTGCCAACTCTCCTGACCTGAACCCCATAGAGAATCTGTGGGATATTCTGAAGAGAAAGTTGAGAGACACAAGACCCAACACTCTGGATGAGCTTAAGGCCGCTATCGAAGCATCCTGGGCCTCCATAACACCTCAGCAGTGCCACAGGCTGATTGCCTCCATGCCACGCCGCATTGAAGCAGTCATTTCTGCAAAAGGATTCCCCACCAAGTATTGAGTGCATAACTGAATATAATTATTTGAAGGTTGACTTTTTTTGTATTAAAAACACTTTTCTTTTATTGGTCGGATGAAATATGAAAACCCCAAATTCCTATCTCAAAAAATTAGCATGAGCTGTATCGCAAAATCATCAGTATTAAAACAATAAAAGACCTGAAATATTTCAGTTGGTGTGCAATGAATCTAAAATATATGAAAGTTAAATTTTTATCATTACATGATGGAAAATAATGAACTTTTATCACAAAATGCAAGTTTTTAAAAAAGGACCTGTATACCAGCCACAGTGGCGGGTGGGTTGAAAAATATATTTTTATTGGTTACTACTTAAAACATTCCTTGTAACGGATTAGACAGCTTTTGTCGAAGAATGCTGTTGCTAGTAACAATAATGCACTTTTGTCGAGTAACTCATTTCATTGGTTTTCAGCGCTGAGCTGAGATAACGGACAGACAAAAAAAAAAAAGGTTACAAAAATGTGGAGACATATCCCCAGGGTTTAAAGGCCAACCGCGGAGACAGCAGTGTAGCGGACCCTGTCCGGGTGATGGCCAGACTTTACTGGTGTTTCAATAGTTTATTGAAACAGTTTATCTCCAAAAATCACTGTAAGAGCTGAACAAAAAGCAAAGAAGTGCGCATTAATACCTCGTACACAAACTCAATCTCCATAGCAGTATCAATAACATAACACAGCGAAATACACAAAAATACTCATTACAAATTACAATAAGCAAGTACATACACGCCCTAAGCCTTTTCAGGGGGTGCTAAACAAACTGTAAATTTTAAATCTGCTTAAATCCACTGAATGATGAACAGATGAACCGCAAGCTCTCACAAGCGCTCACTCTCTTTATATATCGCTCCGTAGACTGCAACACCCGTCAAAATAAAAGTCTCTACTTATTAAGACAGATAAAAACCTATTTAACCTACCTTAAACCTATTTAAACATACAGAAATTTCAAAAATGTACACAAAGACAAATTATAAAATACTTCACAATGAAGTATGTTACAAGCAACTTACTCTTGCTGCTCACTTTTCTTAATCAACATATGAAATTAAAACAATAATAATATAGGCTAATATTTAAACAAAGCTTAACCAAGTCTCATATCAAGTGTACTACCATACAGCCAGTGTTGGGCAGTAGCGAGATACAAGTTGCGACACTATTATAGCTTAACTACATGTTTCAGTGGCTCTGTTACTTTTAAAACAGGGTAGGCTCACCAGTAAAACCACGTCGCTCAAATCCCGCTCCGACATTAAATGTATCTGTTCTGTACTGTAGCCTACTATACCTGTTGTAGCCATTAAACAATGTATTGTTTCATATTTATGTTTAGATATTATAATGCTATTTTAAAATTTAGGCCATATTGATTATTAAAAGTGCAAAGCGCAATATGTCAAAGACAGAGTGAGTCAGAAATTATTTGACCACTTAATTAAGGTTTTTTTTTTGTAGAAAGCCTTTTTTAAAGTGAATTTTCTTTTTGTACAAATTGTGTCTTAATTTTAATCGATGTTTCATCAACCAATTGCTGAGGGCACGGGAGCGAGCACTTGTGTTGCACATGAACGATGTGGAGCGTATAGGCTACTTCTGCACAGACATGAGAGATATGTGTACAGAAAGCTTGAAAAGTCCTCTTTACGAAACGATTCGAAACGGAAAGAAAGCAAAGTGCACTTCACGTGAGCAACTCATGACTGGCGGTTCTGTTCCGAATGCTGCACTCCTGCACTAGACTAATCCTGACTGACTCCTGAGTATTTAATTTAAGTTGCATACATTTTGTTCTTGCACTGATGTTAAATTTGTAACCATTTTGCACTTTCGCAGCTGTTGACCAAAAAGAGGTACTTTGCAATATATTTAGCCATGATTATGATGAATAACACCAACACTGTTTTACTTTGGCTAAGAAAAGTTGACTTAAAAGATTGTGAACCAAAATGCTTATAAGTTGTTTTATTAAAAATATATTTATTTTAAGTTATATTGTTGTAAACCAATCAGGGGGGTTGGGTGTAAAGCTGCTGTTTTATTTAAAAATGTGTTTTGCTTTTGTTCTAATTTTGGAATAAAATATTAAGTGACTTTTTTGTCACTTGAAATGAAGCTTGCTTATAAGTGAAATTATGAATATCATGGAATGGTAATTATTGACTTTAGCCTGGATTGATGGCTCTCAATATCGCAATATATATCGTTGGGAAAAAAATATTGCAATGTAATTTTTTTCCAGTATCATGCAGCCCTAATATATATATATATATATATATATATATATATATATATATATATAAACCATAAAAACTCACTTGGCCAGCATGTTCCTGCCCTGCTTTTTAAATATATTAAAGTCGAGCATGGGGTGATTTTTCTATTTTCTTTTGTTGTTTGATTAGCATTAAATCACACAGAATATTATGCCCGGCCCTTTAAGAGCTGCACGGACCAAAGTCATTGTAACTAACTATTTCTCACTCAACTCTGCATACTTTCACTAAAGACATTCCCGATCAAGTTTACCTGAATACTCGCCAGGACGTGCATTCTTACATATTTTTGATCATTCAAACCCAATATTCCGCGGCACTGACGGCGTGATCTATTTGAGTGAAAGGCGTGTGCGCGCTTCAGGTCAGAGTCCGGCAGCGCGAGCACATCCCGGGAGCGCCGCACTGCACACACACACGTCCTCACTCCTGCTGTCACACATCGACGCAAATTAAGAAATACTGCTCTTATTAGAGTGCTGTCATTTTTAAAGTAACGGTACTAATAAAATTTCATATCATGCCCAACTTACCCAGTCGACTAAAAATATTGACGTCAACTAATTATGAGCATTGATGCGGTTGAATATATCGACCAATCGAGACAGGCCTAATAAATACAAACACTTAAATTACTTTTTTTAAAATTAATAATAAAGTTGTTTGAAATATAAACGTTTAAATTGTGGCTGTCATAACTTGCCAGATTTATTCAAACATGCATTAAATATTGAAGAACTTTAATTGTAATAAATATGTAATATAGTGCATATATTTAGCAAAATGTTCCTCTCTAGGGTTAATTTTTCTGACTAACGGGTTTATGGACACTGGATATGGTTTTTCTGAGGTAAATCTGACATAACATGACATTGTTTAAAAGGGCGATCTCACGACACAACGCCAAAACGGTATGTTTTTGAATTGCGCAATAAAATGGACGTGATTTTATATCTGAGATTGTTTCGTAATGAATAGTAAAAAAGCACAAAGATTATTGCAATTCATTGGATGGGAGATTACGCTACAATGCTTCATTCATGAATTGAAAACAGGATGAATAATCGATTCTTAGGATTTAAGAAACGATATTGGTTCGTAAAAATGAGAAGAAATCAATATTTTTTACCCAGCCCTACAATCCAGTGCATGGAGGTTTATTTTTATTAGGGTTTATGCTTTTTTTCATTGAAAGAGGCTATTTTTTGAATTCAGAAACCCTTGTTATTAGCAACACCGTGGCTGTTAAGTGAACTTTTTGCACTTTGTGCATATGTAATGTATAAAAGACTGAACGTGATTCAATGCCTCGGTTTACTCATGGCAAAGTTTTTCACTTAGAAGTCAAAATTTGGAAATACATTTGCAGTGAACATCCAGATGAGCGGCATTTAGATGAAAATGTAAATATGATGCACACCTTCCTCTCAATAACAAAAAAAACAGAAAGCATCTGATCATAGCGATGTGGATATGTTTGTACCAGCTCTGTGATTCACCGGCATCAGGTTTACAGATGAGGTCATTTAATATTACACTATTATGAACGCGGCGCCTGTCAAACGCCCAATTTGCACCGTGTCATTCGTGCGAATCGTGTCACCTCCAGAGGTGGACAGTACTTAAGTATTGTCCATACTTAAATATTTCTTCTCCAGTACATTTTTCAAGTACATATTTTATCAGTGTTTTTCTTTGGAAAACTTTTATTTCATTACATCCAAAAGCATAATTTTTAATGTCATACATTTTACTGCACTACATTTCATAAATAAAAGTTTTTTTTTTAACCTTTAATACTTAATTACATTAAAAATATAGTACTTTCTTTCTTGTACTCAAGTAAAAACACAGCAAAAACACTTGTACTTGAGTAAAAGTATACAATACATTTTAATGTAATTAAGTATTAAATTATATTCAATATGAAACATAGTGCAGTAAAAAGTACAATATTATGTTTTGGAAGGTTGTGAAGTAAAAGTTTTCCAAAGAAGAACACTGATAAAGTACATATACTTGAAAAATGTAATTACTTGGAAAGTAAAAAATACTTAAAGGGTAACTTCAGCGATAAGCATTAAGCTTTGTATCAGTAGAAACCCAGGAGTATATTCAAATTATCGTACTTTCCCCCCTCATATGACCCTGAGACGAGAGAATTATGTCTTTTTATTTCTGGAAAAATTCCTCCAATAACGCAAATATCGTCATTTTGCGTCATCGGAGGAGTTTTTGTCCAGAGGCTGAAGACTACAGCCAGCAGGAGGCGCTATTTCCACATGTTTTCAACATCGCACTCACAGCACTCGGCTTGAGGAGCTGCGGAGATTCATGTAAACGGAGCGGTGGAGAGCAAAGTGAGTGTTTCAACTTTTCAAATGAACTTCCTATGAAAGTTAAGCTTCCAAAGACATGAACTGAACACACGCCAGACTGATCACACGCTGTGAATGCAGCCGCGAACCTTAGCTCGTTTGTGCCGTGACGCTCAATCGACTCACTCATAATATATTGAACAGACACGTTCAGTTTTTAACTGTAGTGTCTCTAACTGAGCTAATTTTATGAAAATGAACGCGGTGGGCAAGTAAACCATGTCGTGCCTAGCGTAGGGCAGCGAAATGCATTCTGGGAATTGTTGTCTTTCATCCTCATAAGACAAAAATACATTTTCTGTGTTTTCTCAGTCTAGAAGGCACCAAATAAAAAAATAATTTCACATTTCTACTACATTAATGACCCAGTTTAAATACAGATTCATCTTCCCAGCGCTGAAGTACGCCTTTAAGTACTGTCCACCTCTGGTCACCTCATTCGCGTGAATCGCGCCACAGAATGTCTATTCGCGTCTTTGCATTGACTTAACATGTAAATCACTGGCGCTTAACGCTTCATTCGCATCTGGTGTGAACTCACAATAAGAGCTAACGCATGGATCCAATTTCCTGTTACACAACTTTCCCAACTAATCAGGTTCCAAAACGGTGTCGAACTGAATACTCGCAAAGGCAGGCATTTTGACACAATTTTGTACAAGTGCAGTAAGCCATTCATTTTGGTATTTGCGACACACAAGCCCTTTGGGAATTAGTAATTAGTGAAATGTGCAATACACACACTTTTTAACCAGAGCGAATGAGACGAGTGAGTGAGAGAGGATGTGTCACTTCGCGGTCAGAGAGAAGAGAGCGAGATCACGTGGCTGACGTTATTGATCCGGGCCGATCATGGAAAAAAATCGTCCGATCTCAGTGGATCACTAGTATTTTTTTTTTTTTTTTTTTTCGTTGCAAGCTGCTCACACTTCGGCTATACAAAATTACATGCAAAGTCTTAAATATAGCCACTTTAAATCATGTGTGTAGTAAAAAGAAACTATTATATTTTCTTGAAGCTATCTATATTTTTGTAAACCAGAGAAACTTTGTGTGTGTTTCAGAGAAAAGTAAAGTCAAAAACTTTTTTGTAATCCAGAGATATGTTGCATTCTTGATTTTGTACCGTAAGGAAATGCATCATGGCTGCCTGTTTTCAGAGAAAGCTAAAGATTTAACATTTTCTACAAGGTTTCTATTTTTCCAAAAGCAAATACATTGTGAATCCTGGCTTGCGTGAGTTTTGGAAAGGAATTTTTTTTCAATAAGGTAGTCTATTTTCAAAGAAAGCATATATACAAAAATATATATTCTACCAGCTTTCTGTATTTTTGTAAACCAGAAAAAACTTTGCATTCTTGCTTGTCCGTAGTTCCTAAACATAAGCCCAGTGCATGAAGAGAAAAATTCCTGAAACATCCGCCATGTTTCTTTCCGTCTCTTCGAGCGTCTCTCTTTCTCTCTTTTCTTCCCCTATCCCTCTTTTGCGAAACCAGACCTGTTTTTTCTCTCGTTCTCTCTTTTTGCTTTCCCCTCTCTTTCTGACTGTCCATTCTCCACCTTTCCCTCCTCCCCTTCTCTCTCGCTCCACTCCCTCTGTCTTTCTTTTTCTCTTCACTCTTTCTCTTTCTGTCTGTCTCTCCCTCTCGCTGGCCTCTCTCCAGTCACACAAGATTTGGAGCTGATAGTCTATTTATAGCGCCTGTGGTTCTGTCGCTATGACAACCGAGCTGGAGGCCAGGGCGCCAGGGAGCTATTTTTGGAACGCCGCTGTAATGTCAGACACAGCCTTCTCTCTTTTCTTTCTCTTTCACCGCTCCCTCTCTCTCCCGGTTTCTGCTGCTCCCTTACTCTGCCGTTGCAAACTTACAGAAGTGTGTGTGTGTGTGTGTGTGTGTGTGTGTGTGTGTGTGTGTGTGTGTGTGTGTGTGTGTGTGTGTGTGTGTGTGTGTGTGTGTGTGTGTGTGTGTGTGTGTGTGTGTGTGTGTGTGTGTGTGTGTGTGTGTGTGTGTGTGTGTGTGTGTGTGTGTGTAAGAGAGTGAAAATGCAGTGGAGGCTATCGATTAATTCACAGTTGTAGTTGAATTACACATTTGCAGAGATAAATATAAGGACTTTTTTCTGTAAGTTGCATTTCAAGCTGAACTCCAAATGTAATTCATACTTTTAGACATCTTGTTTTATTATTTATTTTTACTGATAAAATAAAACGGGCTCAGCAATGCAAGTACTTTTTTTTTTAAACAATAAGCGTTTGTTGTTGAACGGCACTGTTGTATCTGAAAGGCTTGCTGTCAGTTATCCTCTGTACCGTATCGTGCCACGCACACATACGCCGCGGCCCGCTCTGAGCCTAGAGAGTGTTTGCCGTATTGGCCCCGCCGCGGAAGCTGCCTAATCCACACACTTAATACTCTACTGTTAACTAGATGAGCTGTAACATTAACCAGATTAGTAAGCGATGAGGATATTATCAGCTTTTCCATGTTAATACACCGTCGGCACGCTCTACTCACTCTACTCTATGAATAGATTTTTCTCTTTGCATGTTTTCCTTGGCTTTACCTTTTAGCCATCAAGAAGTTTGTGTTAATTTTTTTTTTTTTTGTAATTTAATTGTAAATGTTCCATGCTGTGGTCCAATGTAAATATTTTAGTTTTTTAAGTAAATAATAGTCGATTGTTCAGTTTCAGAAATGTTTTAATTATTTGTTTTGGGGAATAAACATATGCATATTTATAATTTATATGTTTTTTTATATAAAACATATAAATGCTTCAAAACTGTTCAGTTGTTAAATAACATTTCAAACTTTTTTTTTTGTTGATTGTTTTTATGTCAGATGGCACAACCAAATAGTTGTCTGTGTATACTGTAGTTGTACCACCTGACGTGGAAAGTGTACCACCTATACTTGAAATTCAGTTTTTATCAGTATTTGAGAGATCTACAAACCTTTTCACTCTGGCATAAGGATCATTTGGGCTTCTCTGGGTGATGAAATATCATATTTACTGTTATTATCTTGTCAATTCATAATAAGAGCCATGCTTGCAGTTGTGCCACTGTGACATTTGAGTATATATCAAATTGCTGGACAAAAGTTTTTTATTAGTCAATCATCTCAACAGCTTTAAAACTACTGATATTCATAACATTTGTTTATATGAAAGGTTTCAAACCTAAAATGATGCCATGGTATTTTGTTTTTATTTTTTTATTAAGACACCATTTTAAATAGTTTTCTGCTCATTTGTTTGGACAGTTAGACCACCAGACATTTTGGGGGTTTAACAAAATGTAAAATAAGAATTATTTAACTGTACTAAAAATAAATGATAGAATGAAGTGATTAAGTTATCAAATAATTTTAAAAGGAAATAATTAGGGATGCATGATATTTATCGGACAAATAAATTATCGGGCGATATGTGTGAAAAAACATTGTTTTATTGCTCCGATGAATAAATGAAATCCGATAACTAGTTCCGATCAAGTAAGCTTGCTAGTAAATCAGTCAGTCATTCTGATTTATCCAAGATTCATCCGCTTTCCGAGTGCAAGTGACTGCAGGTCATCATCTGTGAACGTGCCTTCGCCGGTCTGGAAGTATTTCTCGTAGCAGTGGAGGAATGCCATATTCGCAAAGTTTTTCAGAAAGCATTCCCAAAGGAGGAAAAGGGCGTCAAGTTTTAAAACAACAAATCTTCTATCTCACTTGAAAGGTCGTCATCGCGGCGAAGCTGTATTAAAAGAATATGAAGAAGCCGCTGCAGCAGCTGCTAAACCCACGTCAATGTCCTCATTTAGCAGGCATTTGAAAATTGTTAAAGGTTTTCCAGAGACAGTGAAAAGGCTAATGCCATAAATGGCAAAGTAATACAATGTATAGTTTTGTTGAGGATGCATTCTTCTTTTTCTCGAGGTTGACAAATGTCAATGCATTTTATTTGTGTTTGAAAAACATGCGACTTAAATTCGAAATACCTTCCACATCTTCATGCATATTTTGAATATCCACTTTTTGTATGAAGACATGTTTTTGTGTTTAGTAAACCAAATCAAAATCTTTGACACCTTAAATAATTCTTAATAAGCAACATTTTAAGGGCTTTGTTTTGAGGGTCAAGGTGATTGGACAAAGATATGGGATGTATATGTGTGTGTATAAATTATACACTTTTTTAATGTTGCTGCACTTTTGCTTGCTTTACTTGCATTGTTACTGCAATGAATTGCTTAAAGCATGAGTGAGCTGCATACTTTATAATAAATAAAGGGAGCTGAACAGAAATTCTGTGTGGGCCAAGTCATATGACTCATGTGATTGTGTGTGTGTGTGTGTGTGTGGCCAGACCATCCATTTACTGCTTGAAGTGTTTTTTGTTTTTTTTACAACAACAACAAAAAATGTTTTATTGAAGTTGCTGCCTAATCATATCTGCACTGCATGCTATAAGAACACCTCCATATGTGCTAACATCCGTCTTGTGTGTTTAGACTTTTAACATCTATCACATGCTCTCAAGTGTCTGTGCTATACACCGATCCGAACTAGAACCTCGGCAACTGTTGGCAGACATCGACACGCAACAATTTCACAAACTTCCTGCCGTGCGGCCGTTTCAATTCTAGAATTCCACTTGAGTTGAGGCTGGATTTGGAAAGCAGGGCTATATTTACTCTGTCGCAACTATAGTGGTCTCTTCTGCTTGGCATTACGACAGCGGAGGCTGTATGCGTTCTCAACTATTGTACCCAGAGGGGCATGAGTTGTATTATGTCTGACTAGCGGGATGGGCTATTGTTGGAATCATTCTATTAATAGGAAGAAAGGCAATAATTGAGATATGGTGTTAGACAACGGCTGCGGTCGCAATACAACTGTCCGTGCAAGCCTCACCCGTCTGTCTGTCTGTCTGCATTTTGTCCTGTCTGTCTTTTCATTGTTTGCTGCTTTTTATTTCTGTTTATGCCCCCTCTTCCATGTGACATGCCACACTTTCATTTGTACGGCCTGCTGTGTGTGTTGCATGCATTCTCACACACACTAGTGCAGTCTATGCCGCTGTGTGTGGGACCTACAGCCTTGCTGTCACATTTCAACCCTGTATGTCACATTCCTGTTGGAGTTGGATGGGGATGCACATGCAGTGCGTCCAGCCTGCAGATTTCTCTCGCTGTCTCTGATTCCCTCATGCTTTGATTTAGGCATTACACTTTCACAGGCATTTGTGAGAGATTTTAATGATTCTAATTACAAATCTTTATTAATTTTTTGTTGTTGTTGTTGTACTTTTGAAGATGCAGATTTGTGATTTCAAGAGTTTTTTTAAATGATTTATTATAAGGAACTAGTTCATGAGTTGTATGTTATGACAAATATTTAACATTACATTTTTAATTGTATGTCAATAATATAATAATATACTATATATCCTATATTTTAGCTGTTTGTTTGAACTAAAACTGAAAAAATTGAGGGTAGTGTTAATGAAATCAAACAGAAAAATGTTCAGGTTTTTTTTCATGACTTATGACATCAATAACCGATAACTGTGACTATATCAACATGCACTATAGTTGACGAAAATAGATGAGATTAAATTGTAGTTAAAATAAAAACTTGCATTGTTTTTGTCAAATAAAAGAGGAGACAACATTACAGACTGTTTTTAAGGATCCGCTACGAGCTTTCATGCATACAGTTGGCAGGGTTCAAGAATTTAAATCTCCCAGTCAGAGCTTTTCTGTTGAAAGAACACGTTTTCTACCCAGCATTTTAGCTACTTAATATTTGCAATCTGGCAACCATGCACACGCTCTCTCTACGCTGCGGAAGAAGCACGGATGATCTGAAAACACAGTTTAGTTGTCTCCATTTGAGATTTTCTGCCTAAATGTAAGTGTCCTTCAGTCAGTCTGTTCTGTTTGCTGCGACTAAATCTGCCATCAGACCTTCTCAGTGATGAACTGTAATAAATCCAAACATGGATCTCGACTATATTTGCGATTGTAGGATCTGTGTGACAATGGAAAGTGTTTTTTTTTGCTGGGACAATAGAAAGACTTAATAGAGTCGGCTTATGATAAATAACCTATAATAAATCAGGAAACTTGATGAGGAAGAAAAAACCATGCATATGGATTGACATTCTCTTGATTTGTCCTCATAGGTGAAAGTGAAATAATTCTAATGACATGTAAAAAAAATTATATTTATTAAAATTGATTATAATTTTGAGCAAAATAATTGAAAAGGTTTTCATTTACTAAAATGCTCAGACATTTACTTGACTAAAGTTTAACTAAGCAAAAACAGGACACGGTTTATTTAAACATGTTTAAAGTGACAGTACCAAAACTAAATAAAAAAATAGCTGACAAAATCAACACTAGTTGAGAATATTATTTTATAGAAAGAAAAGTGTATTATATTAAGGGGTGGAACGGCTCTCTGTAAAAATCGAACCGTATGGTTCTCTACCGCGGCTCATCTCAAATCTGATGGCACATCTATAATGTTAAAAACTGTGTAAAACAGACACACAGACAGCGAGGTTAATGTATGTTTCTGTCGATGGATACACATTAGGGCTTCCCAATACATTACGATGATCAAAAAGCGTGGACAAATCACTCCTGAGTGTATGAGTGTCGTCTGCTATAACACGACCCAGTCGTTTAAGCCGCCATCACCCGGGTGTTGATAGCCGAAAGCGCAGGTGAGACCTGAACACCACACGTTGCTATCAGTATTTAAACTTCACTCATTTAAGCCATGCCAATTTAAACATTCAAGAGCAAGACGTGAAAGAGAACTCGTGCACGCTGAAGATTTGTGCTTCGCTGATAGCAAGTCTTTCAAGTCTTGTGTTTGATCGGACAAATTCACACAAAAATTATCAACATGACCGTCTTGGCGAGTATCCTAGCAAACATAGTAGGTTATGTCTTAAATAAAACGTCAACAGTCGAGAAAGACGTTCATGTGTAGTATGTACTCTTTCCGTACATTATTTCTTCTAGGTAAAGAAGCCTTTTCATGCTGATTTAATGTTAATCAAACAACAAATGACACAAATCACTCACTGCTCTTGACTGAATAGTGTTTCTAACTTCAATAATGATTCATCTTTATTTAAGATGTGAAGATTATATGCATTGTTATTTTATATTTGATTACTTTTTCAATTTCTGTACCTGGAAACTACTGTTAGACACACATCTGAACAACATATCTTTTACATGCATCTTTGCTCTATTGTATGTATTTGTGATGATGCTTATAGTTTGATTTACTTATTCTTATTTTGTTTATTTTTTTAACAAATGTCCTAATTACCCTGAACATAGCACATACCGAACCGTACCAAGACTGTGACCCTAAAACCGTGATATAAACCAAACCGTGAGTCATTTGAACCGTTCCACCCCTAATATTATGGTCAGCATCAATATAAAAATGATTGATTATTCTATAAAAAAATGGAGCTAGATATGAAAGAGAAGCGTTTTGTTGGGGACATTGGTTATCGCTTTCTGGATATGTTTATACCTGACGAGCGTCTTTAATATCTCGACTGCATGCACAAAGAACCAGGAGGCGAGTTCGAGCCGCCCCACCATCTTGCAGCCGTTTCGCCGGATAGCAGCTTGACTAAGACAGCGTTTCTTGATCCCCTCCCTCCCTCTTGTTTTGCCCTCTCTTCCCCTCTCCGTTTCCTCCCACTAGAGCCGATCCATTGACTAGAGCAGCGTCTGACTGAGCGCTCTCTGATCACTATGACTCAGAACCCTGCCTGCTTTGATCTCCAACACAAACATGCGCCACCTGCTGGCTTATTCCACAGCTGCACATTGTGCCAGCTGCCTTTTTTCTTTTCTTTTTTCCTCCATGGCTGACTTGTGTCATGCTGAAAATGTGTATATGAAGTTTTGCCGATGTAAATGCAGGAATATTGTGTTTGAATTTTCTTTTGGTTCAGTATTGCAGTAAAGTAACGTCTTGGGTTTATCACAGTTTTTGGTATGGCAAATAAATAAAGTAGTCATGTGGTAATGCCTTTTAATGGATGCTTTCCAAATTTAAGGTGCTTGTTCGGCAACGACTAAAATTTGGGTTGTGCATAACAACATTCTTTAATAACTTCTTCCTTGTCTTGACTTGTTTGTCTTACTCTACCGAAGTGTTGGAGAAATATTGGACAGTTGATAATGTTATTTCTTTATTTCTTTTTAGTTTCCTGGACAGGATTGACACTGTGAAACAGAGCGACTATACTCCCACTGATCAGGTGCGTAAAGATCCAGCAAAATCCACATGCCGGGATTCAAACATGCTTGATATTGATGCTTATATTATTGGCCTGATATAGGAACCATCTTTCTTGTTAAAGAAGGCATTGCGTATTATTTAAAGATGTCTTTTGTTGTGAATATGCTCTTTGTTGAATCTTCTCTTTGTTGCCTCCCTCTTTCAGGACTTGCTCCGATGCAGAGTTCTGACTTCCGGGATCTTTGAGACAAGATTTCAAGTGGACAAAGTTAATTTTCAGTAAGCTTGACCAGGAGGCCTAATCATAATTATTATTATTTTTGTTAAATTTATACTTCACTGTACTACAAAGACAAAAATACGGTCTCTGTGGCCTTTAGACTGATGCATTTTCTCTTTTTCTGCAGTATGTTCGATGTTGGTGGACAGAGAGACGAACGCAGGAAATGGATCCAGTGTTTTAATGGTAATTTGTGCTTTTATTGCTTTACAATAATAATATTAATGATAGTAGTAATAATAAAGTTCCATCATTATAGGTTTTTGAATTGCCAATGCTGATATCAATGGGAAGATATACTTCTATTACAGTGTAAAATATAATTTAATGATCATATTTACTCAAAATTCACAAAATCGATAAAGCTTATTAGCATGGCCAATATATTGTTTTTATTAATTTGTTGTAATTAAGGAATAGTTCTATGATGGATTGATTGCATTGCTGGTTCAAATCTTTTTTTTCCTGTTATAGACGTGACAGCCATCATTTTTGTGGTAGCCAGCAGCAGTTATAACATGGTGCTCCGAGAGGACAATCAGACCAACAGACTCCAGGAGGCACTTAACCTGTTCAAGAACATCTGGAATAACAGGTACCTTTTCAACGCCTAAAACACGCTTGCAGTAGAGAAGAAGATTTTATGATGACCTTTTTCCAGATCTATTCATTGTTTTCTCTTTTCTCTTTCCAGGTGGCTTCGAACTATTTCTGTCATTCTGTTCCTAAACAAGCAGGACTTGCTGGCTGAAAAGGTTTTGGCGGGAAAATCAAAAATCGAGGATTATTTCCCAGAGTTTGCACGCTACACTACACCAGATGATGGTTAGTAAAATTGAGTACTAATTTTCATCAATATAATTGAATTGAATACAAATTCTTGTATCAACCCTAAAATTGTACCACACATTATTAACTTTGGATATCACGGCATTAGTGTTATTATTAAAACATATCTGCTTGCTTTCTAACAGCAACACCAGAGCAAGGGGAAGATCCGCGAGTTACGAGAGCTAAATATTTCATCCGAGATGAGTTCTTGGTGAGTCTGATTCTTGTATGGGACCAAAATCATCATTGCAACCCATTGTAGTAATTATTTCATTATCGTTTATATTGTAATATCAAATAAATGCAACCTTGATGAGCAAAAGAGACTTTTCTAAAATCTTACGACCCTAAATGGTAGTTTATACATACTCATATAGGATGTTTTTGATGTCTTTGAATTGCGAGGGTCAGACTTTCTTGCATCATGATTTAAACCATATGTTGCTGGTCCAAATAAAATGACTAGCCATTTTCCTGTTTTGTCTATTTAGAGGATCAGTACAGCGAGTGGAGATGGCCGGCACTACTGCTACCCCCACTTCACCTGCGCCGTGGACACGGAAAACATCCGCCGAGTCTTTAACGACTGCAGAGACATCATCCAGCGCATGCACCTACGACAGTCTGAACTCTTGTGATCGCAGCAGGAATGACGGGACAAACTCACCACATGAACTTTCTTTAGGCCCCCCTGCCCTACATCACGCCCCAATATCAAACCATGAACCTTCAAACTGATGAGTCCCCACCTCTTACACTTACACACACATGCACATATATATATATATATATATATATATATATATATATATATATATATATATATATATATATATATATATATATATATATATATATATATATAGATATATATATATAGATATATATAGATACATATATATATATATATATAATACACACATGGGCTTTCTCCATCCTGAGTGACTAGGGGCTGGGGCAAGGGGATGCACTGTGTTACTGATGAAAGCGTGGCTGTGATATCTGGCAAAAAGACTTGTTAACACAGCCAAGGACTACCGATGTTAATAAAAGAGAGAGAGGAAAACAAAACATGTGAGAGGGAGAGGGAGGGGGGAGAGAAAAGAGGGAAGAAAAAAAAACTGTCCAGGACTGCTCAGGACAAGGAAGCCATTTCGTACACATACAGACACATAATGCGTCCAGCTAAATTCCTGAGCCGCAGTTCTATGTATGTTACACGTCAAACTTGTCTTTTTCCGATCATATGCCTAAACACATGTTACTTATATTGATGCACACGCACAAGACATACGCTATTCTTAACCTCCACTGTTTTGGTCCTGTTGAACGTTTAGTGCCTGAGCGAGCCTGGCGTGTCCCCCTCAACTTTTCCCCATTTTCCCTTTCCCAACACCCATCCCACCCAAAGGTGGAGACATCCCCCTGGTTGAGAGCAAAACGACGGACCGTACGTAAAAAACAAACACACAAAACAAAAAAACAGAATGTAGAGCAAAGTGTCTCTTTTTTTTGTTTTTACATAAATGGAGGGTTTGGAGCATTTACTGCCCCGGGTTGCTTTGCGTGTGGAGCGGAATGACTTGAACACAAGACCCATCACATGGCTCGCTTCTCTAGATGCATCGCAGGAGAGGCGAGCGCATGCAATGCCAGATTCATGCAGAACAGTGAACTAAATGCAGTGCAAAAAAATCCAAACTATATATATATATATATAATGAGTTATATACATAACTCATCATATTGTATATATATATATATATATATATATATATATATATATATATATATATATATATATATATATATATATATATATATATATATATATATATATATAATACAACCTTTTTCTGTTTGTTAGTTTACCCAGTTTGTGTGTTGGTGTGTGCTAATATGCACCATTTTAAACCTCCAGTTTTCCCGATTGCTCTCTTCTGTTTTCAGAGTATCATTCCTCTCCCTCTCCCCCCCTCTCTCTTTTCTTCCTCCCCTTATCTTTCTCTCTGTCTGTCTCCTCCCTGTTGCAAAAATCTTGTACACTGACACGTGGGGACTTCATCAGACTGAGGGTAAGACAGAGTTATGACGTGAGACACAAGGATGTCTAATGGATGGCCTAGTCGCTCTCTTTCTCTCTCTTTCTTTCTCTTTCTCTGTCTCTCCCCCCTTCTTCCCCTCCGACTTCCTCTCCTCCCCTTTAGCCTGGCTTTTGGTCTGTCTTTTGATTTCTCTGCTGGATCATTATTCTTGTACAGACTGTAAAATGTATTATTTTGTACAACTTTATTGAAGAAAAAAGTAACTTGTAGAAGCTCCCTGTGCCTTGATCACGACTGTACGTGTAAAATGAGCTAAGATGTAAGTAAGATATGTTTCATTGCGCTGTTTGGCTCTGCCCTGCCTCTGTCGATTCCCTTCAACTCTGACCCCCTCCTCCCTCCCTCCCTGATTGCCTGTTTGCTCATCAGACTCTGGGTGGATGTTGCCTCTCCGCCCCTCCTCGATCTAGAACCGGCCTCCCCATACAACTCTAGAATGGGAAAAAAAATGCAATGCCGGTGTCAGATCGGCGACCAGGTCTGTCACGTCCCCCTTCCCGCTCTGTTTTTATATTCATTCGTTTAACCTGCCTCTGGATTATGTTTTAGGAGTCAAGACGAAATGGCTGATGCAGTGTAGAACAAAGCAAGAAACATTATATACAGTATATATATAAATATATATATTTATGTGTAAATATATTATTTATATATATTTGTTTGCTTTTTACAGGTTTTCTTTGCCTTTTTTGGGGGTCAGCGACAACAATAGTCAACATTTTTAGAGGCAGGGTGTGGGGCTTTTTTTTCTTCTTTTTTTTAGCTTTAACTCTGAAGGAGAAAATAATCCAAATGCAAAAACATTGCTTGTCTCTTCGTCAAAAACCAAATTCCTTTGCTAAAAAAAGAGTGAAAAAGACAGCAAATCTGTCGATGTATTAAGTGTACAAATTGTTTTGATAGCTGCACAGTCAGATATTGGGTTCATATCCCCCTCCCATGGTATTCATGTTTATTTCTTTATAAAAAAAAAGAAAAGAAAAAAAGCTGCTCTACAAACTGACATACTAACAAAAAAGAGGCCGCCCATCACCAGACAATGACCAATCGTAACCCTCTCTTTACCACACTTCCTGTCCTGCTATCCAATCACATGAAAGCAGGGGCCAGCTTTTGGTGCTCTAATGGTCCACTTTGTTACACAAAGTATTTATTTTTGTTTTATTTATTTGTCATTTTATACTTTTTTTTTTTTCTCCCAAAACGCCATAATTTGAATCAAAAACTCTAACGTCTAACCGGTCTGATCCGGTTGTGTTTTCTGCAAAATGTGGTACAGGTGTTATCTATCTAATGTTATGGGGTTGGGGGGGGTTAAGCTATGACATTTTAGTATGTTTACTTTTTTGTTTTTTATTTTCTAGTTGAGACTCGCTGCAGCAATAAGTGAGTGAGATTTGAGTACCAAACGCCCCCTTGCCTGACTCTCTCTATAAGAAGTGTTTTCAGTGTATATGTTGCTTTTTTCCATGTCTCTCACACTTACTGTACATTTTGTACAAAGATTCAAATTACAGCAGTAAAAGAAGAGTGTAACACTGTCTGAGTGACACACACATGCACACACTCTTTTCACAAGGCTAACTCTGTTTTTTGGCCCAAATCAAACTATAAAGGATAATGTAGTTGCTCTTACAGTGATGGTGGTTCTTAAAGGTCTAATATACCATTTGCTACATGTTTCTAAAGAGGCGAAATGAACGTATCATTTGCCTCTTAAACTGACGGTTTCAGTGACACTATGCATTGCATATCCTAATATGATTTTGGAAATCACCTGGATGTTCTTAAACTGCACTCACCATATGTTTTGCTGACAGGCACGCACGTGGTTAATCATGACAGAAACTTCTAATGTATTCAATAAGCACATTTTTACTTCCATCACCTTTAGAAGTAAAAAAGAAGCCTATGTTATTGTCTGCTCCCATAGTTATATAAAAGAAAACCGTCACTAGACTGGAAAAGCATTCATTTTAGTGTGTAAAATGGACAAAAATAACTAAAGTTTAAGTTGGAGATGGTCATCATCAATGCTGATTTTCCAGATTCTGCTTAGTTTATATATTATTAGATCTTTAAAACAGAAGCTATCAACGGATGTCCGTGATAAGTCAGATATCAGAGAATTGTTAAACACTACACAATACATTTGGGGTTAAAAAATAATACATTAGCTCAGAAAACTATCACAACAAAAATATTAAGTTTACAGGCAAATGTAACTTATGAAATTTATCTCATAAGTAGATTTTTACAGTCTAAACCGATCATTTTCTTAACAGAAGATTTGGGGGTTGTTTCTACAAGTCTTAGCCATTGTCATGTATTATTATTGTTTTAAAATAATATTATTAGGTTCATCAGTAACACTTTACAATAAGGTTCATTAGTTAACATGAACTAATAATGAGCTGCACTAATAAATCTTTGTTAATGCTAATTTCAACATTTACTAATCCTTTATTCAAATCTTGTTAGCATTAGTTAATGCACTGTAAACTAACATGAACATCTTTATTTTTAATAACTAATGTTGACAAAGATTAAAAATATACTGCCCAGGGTTAGTTTAGTTAATAGATTAAGTAATGTTAACTAATGAAACCTTATTGTAAAGTGTTACCGGTTTATCATTAGACGTAATGACGCATATTTTGAGTATATGATACTGGACATATTTCAATGTTGGTTTTCAGAGTATTTTCAATATAAATCAGCAGATATGAGTTTAGTGTAGGTTATTTAGAGCCCATCCCAATGTGTATCCTATCCACCCTAAATAGTATTGAATATTACTAATGTCACACTCTTTAGGGTGGATAGTATGCACATTGAGATGCAGGCAATGCCCTTTTTGTAGGAAGCAGCTTTTATTCAGTCTTTGCTAGTCTCAGCTCGACGTGGACTGCAGGGACACCTACTGGACTGGATGTGTTTCTCAACACTCACATTCGGAGCCATCTGCTGGAGAGATATCGACTACATCTGATATGACTGAAGAACTTTACATATAAAGTGTAATATAATGCAGTATAACATCCTTTAAGTTAACTTAGCCTTCTTTTTTTTTCTTTAAAAATGTCAAAACCATTCACAATAATAATAAATTATTATATAAATCCCATTTAATATTTTTTGGTTAAGTATGTTCAAAGTGTTTTATCTTGGTTTGAATATTTAAAAAAACAGTTTATCCAAATAACACCACTGCAAGTTTCTCGATGCCATAAACACAGAGTGTGTAAAACATGTGGTACTAAGCTAGACTTTTGAATACATTTTCCATTGGTTTGTGTGACCAGGATGATTTCAAACAGCGCTGCTTAAGATGGCTCTTCTGACAGTTTAGGAGTTTACAACACTCCCACTGGGCGGCACACATTACAAGCAAGTAACTTTTGTTCAACGACGTGGTTTTCCTCCAGAGGGCGCTCGACGGCCCAGAAGGCCGAATCCTGCATTGGGTCACATTCAACCGAACATTATTTTTTTAATCAATAATCGTTTAAATCTTGCATACAATCAAATCACCTAATTTATGCTTCAGCAATCTCTATTTTAAAATAATAATAAATTAATTAACCAGTAATAAAAGCCGACCTTGATTGTTACAGTGCTGAAGAAAGAAAAAAATCACGGATTCGGCAATAATCAAACCTTAATAATGATGACATTGTATTTAAAAAATACATATTTATAAATAAAAATAGTGTATTATATATAGTACCTCCCATTTTAGATTGTTCAAGGCCAGTCTAGTCTAGTAGTCCATATCGCGTTTGTATTTC
The DNA here is from genome assembly GCA_023029165.1 of Gobiocypris rarus. NCBI lineage: Eukaryota > Metazoa > Chordata > Actinopteri > Cypriniformes > Gobionidae > Gobiocypris > Gobiocypris rarus. Next base: position 35,207,034 of record CM040921.1, on the reverse strand, counting down.
CTCCAGCCCAATAGGTGACGCTATTCCGTTATCAAATTACGTATTATACACGCGCCGGTTCTTTGTTCGGTTCATCACACAAAACCGCAATCATGGGTAAGACTGCCGACCTGACTGCTGTCCAGAAGGCCATCATTGACACCCTCAAGCGAGAGGGTAAGACACAGAAAGAAATTTCTGAAGGAATAGGCTGTTCCCAGAGTGCTGTATCAAGGCACCTCAGTGGGAAGTCTGTGGGAAGGAAAAAGTGTGGCAAAAAACGCTGCACAACGAGAAGAGGTGACCGGACCCTGAGGAAGATTGTGGAGAAGGACCGATTCCAGACCTTGGGGGACCTGTGGAAGCAGTGGACTGAGTCTGGAGTAGAAACATCCAGAGCCACCGTGCACAGGCGTGTGCAGGAAATGGGCTACAGGTACAGCATTCCCCAGGTCAAGCCACTTTTGAACCAGAAACACCGGCAGAAGCGCCTGACCTGGGCTACAGAGAAGCAGCACTGGACTGTCGCTCAGTGGTCCAAAGTACTTTTTTCGGATGAAAGCAAATTTTGCATGTCATTCGGAAATCAAGCTGCCAGAGTCTGGAGGAAGACTGGGGAGATGGAAATGCCACAGTCAGTGATGGTCTGGGGTGCCATGTCAGCTGCTGGTGTTGGTCCACTGTGTTTTATCAAGGGCAGGGTCAATGCAGCTAGCTATCAGGAGATTTTGGAGCACTCCATGCTTCCATCTGCTGAAAAGCTTTATGGAGATGAAGATTTCGTTTTTCTGCACGACCTGGCACCTGCTCACAGTGCCAAAACCACTGGTAAATGGTTTACTGACCATGGTATTACTGTGCTCAATTGGCCTGCCAACTCTCCTGACCTGAACCCCATAGAGAATCTGTGGGATATTGTGAAGAGAAAGTTGAGAGATGCAAGACCCAACACTCTGGATGAGCTTAAGGCCACTATCGAAGCATCCTGGGCCTCCATAACACCTCAGCAGTGCCACAGGCTGATTGCCTCCATGCCACGCCGCATTGAAGCAATCATTTCAGCAAAAGGATTCCCGACCGAATATTGAGTGCATAACTGAACATAATTATTTGAAGGTTGAACTTTTTTTGTATTAAAAACACTTTTTTTGGATGAAATATGCTAAGTTTGATGGATGAAATATGCTATTTTTTTATATAGGAATTTTGGGTTTTCACTGTTTTTATATGTATATATATAAATATATATAGAGTTTAGTTATTTTCCATGTCTTCCAATGACAGTGTAATAAATCTCATCTATATTAACATTGTTTTGTTAAAAAGACTGTTCATTCAAAAGTTATAAAAAGCAGTTTAAAATAGAAATGTGTCCATCACATCTGTTAGCTTATTTCAATAAAATGTTAAACATACACTCACTCTCAAAAAGTCATAGTACAAACAAATGCATTGTCTTCAGTAACATATCTAAAGTTCACACAATTTGCATGTTAATATAAAATACAAGTACACTTTGTGTGGTTAAATTGTAATTTGGAATGAAATTAATTTATATGCACCCAGAGAAAAACACACTCAATGAAACTTAAGTAACCCTCTGCCACTCCTGGAAGACAAAACCAACTGCTACGACCCCTGATGGTGTTGAATCAAGAGGTAAAGGGTTGTAACATTCAACTCTGGAGAAGACACATATACAAACGTCTTAACCAGGTGATGTGTACAAGGCAAGGACACAAGTCTGAAATGAATAGCAAGCAAATGATTTATTTACAATATGCAAATGAATAAGGGTATGAAAATAGCATGAGAAATACACATTACAAACGTTTAACAAATTGGTTAGAGGAGGAGAATTGGAGAAAGGACATGAGGTAAGATGAATGATTACAGATTACACAAACCAGGAACATACTAAACTAATCTCACAGGATCTACACTGTAGACCTCGCGAGTTGCGTCTTGACTCCAATGTTATGCCACGGTGCAGCAAACACATTGGAGACCAGGTCAGTGACATCACAGGAAACACAGGGTCAGGTGCTAAGACAGTGAAGGTAAAAAGTAGGAAAGCACTTGGAGAATGAAAAGAACAAATATTAAAGGATTAGTACTCCCAAAAATGAAATTTCTGTCATTATTTCCAGATACAGTTGTAGAGACATGAGTTGTAGAGTGCAGCGATTCCAGGTTCTACGTCAGAACGCCTAATCTCAATTTGGCCGATGCTCTTCATGAGAGCAACACACCGCATGTGTGTGATACTGAGGCAGGCGAATAATGAGCCGGCATTCTGACGTAGAACCCGGAAGCACTGCTCCGTCTCTACAGCGTACACAGAGTAGGAGACTAAAGGCTGATTTAAACTTCTGCGTCAGACCTGCGCCGTAGCCTCAACGTTGTGGGCTACGCGTCTATTTTAATTTCTACTTCTGCGTCCATATTCGTGCAAGTTTGCCACGTATATGTTGCCACGTATGCTTAAGACTTCACAACATCACGTTGACCTTCTTTAATCAGTTTTTTTTACTACTTCTCTGTACCTTTAACGTGGTAATTATGTTGCTTTCTCTTGGGGATCAGAAACCTCTCAGATTTCATCAAATATATCGGTAACACTTTACAATAAGGTTGCATTAGTTAACATTAGTTATTGTATTAACTAACATGATCTAACCATGAGCAGATCTTTTGTTACTGTATTTGTTCATTTTTGTTAACATTAGTTAATAAAAATCCAGCTGTTCATGGTTTGCTCATGTTAGTTCACAGTGGATTAACGATGGTCTTACAGGTGTGGAATGACATTAGGGTGAGTAATTAATTACACAATTTTCATTTTACGGTGAACTAACCCTTTAACATAATGCATTTTGTTTGAGTTGTGGTACACAAACTTCCTCATTTCCACTGCATGGCGTTGTGTCAGCTGGCTTGGATTGATGCCTCTCATCAGGGCAAGAGCATTCTGGACAGTTAAAGTAAAAAAATATTTAATGCCAAATAAAAGAAATCAAATTATGTATTCAAAAGAAAATGTTGCATAAAGAAACAAGTTGTGGCTATGAAGCTGTGTAATACCTTACCATTAGTCCAAAAGCCCCACAACTGTTGGCACACCACACATAACCTGAGACACCAAGCATCGTATAAAACATTACGTTCACTCGACAAAACTTTTTTTTTATTTTTTTTTACCAATAATCATTTGATGACATTATTGATCATTCATGTTTGAAAAAACGAGAATATTACACTAACCTTCAAGTAACCTGATCCCCGTGGCTTCTCTGTGGCTGTTCCCGGTGTATGAACACGGCGCATGCTCCTTGACCTTGCAAACAAACCACGCCCTCATGTTGTCGTCAGACTCGAAACCCCCAGTATTTACGGCGCATGCTCCTTGACCTTACGAACAAGCCACGCCCTCGTGTTGTCGTCAGACTCGAAACCCCAAGTAAGAGCCGTTCGGCTACGTGTTTTGTAAACAGTCGCTTTTCTGTATAAAATAATTCAGTTGATTCCTCTCCATGGACGAAGAATACTACAGCAATGTTGGAGAATGGGAGGGTCATGACGGCAACATGGTAATTTAGCCACTCCTCAATACTAAGTTACTTTAAAATCAAGACTTGCTTTGATCTTCATACGCGTACAAAAAACACTGTGGTTGTACTTTTTATACTCCAGTGTAGTTCAAATAATAACGATTCTACCATGATACCAAATAAAACAAGGTACATGGACAAGAACAGCGTTGCTAGTGCTGTCGTAGATGTCTGTAAACACAACAGTAATCCAAATGATTAAATGTAATATTTTACAATTAAAATGTTATGATTGTAATATGCACACGTAATATATGATAATGAGAACCATTCAAATCTCGTTAAATAACTTCAATAATGGTATTCATGATGTACATTATATATTTTCATAAGTAATTGTAAATGCGTTATAAGATTCTGAAATTGGTTGTTTTTCATCTGTTTAATGCATTATAATTTTTTAAAGGTGTGAAGTGTATTAGATAATTACTGCATTAGAAATACTTGTATAATGTAATATACATAAACGCTTTAAGTAAAATGTTGCCAAAGATGCTCAACAGTTTTCTATCGCTCCAGGAGGATGGATACGCGGATGCTGAAGCTGATGGAAAAGTTCAAGAGGACTGTCTGCAAAAATTCTCCAGCCGAGACTACATAATGGAGCCCACCGTGTTTAACACCCTGAAAACGTAAGTCAGCCACGGAGAGTGGGTGATTTCTATAGATTAAAGTCAGACATGCTGTCTGTGAGTGCAGGTGTATTTGTGTCCCTGTCTAAATGTAAAGAAACTTTTCTTTGCTAAATGTATGGAAAGGGTCATTAGTTATCATCTTAAACCGTATATGGGTTGTTGATGTGACATGGCATTTTCAAACAAAATAAAAATGAATATAATTAGTATTGTCATCCTCTCAAATGCAGTAAATGGTCCATTCATATAAAAACTGTTTTGTCTTTGAAAAATGTTACATTTTTGAGCCAAATCTCAAATTGTCCTATGGTGTGATTGTCTCAAGGTTCATTTTTTGAATCCATATATTTCTAAAAGCTTAGGAACTTGATACATTTTATCACTGAAAACCATGGGTGCTTCTCAATTCTTATTTGTGCATCCGCGTTTCCTTTCCTCGCCTCCTTTCCTCGTGTCCCAGCTCCACCCCTTCAGGATGCAAGGGAAGGATGCAAGGAAAAGACGTGAAGACGGAGGAATAAAAACAAGTGAAATGAAATATCCTCGCTCCCTTTAGCGTCACTTCAAAGCGTCGTCAATTAATGATGACTCTACAGCGCTGGATTTAGCTTGCACGTCGGGATTCTTGAACAGTAGAGATAACTATTTATATTGTAATAGTTTAAACCTCCACAAAATACCACATTTGTACCAGTTATTATTAACAATGAATTATTCCCAGTTATTAACTGCTTTTTATTAGTTGTGTATAGTATTACAGTTTGTTTAATTTTCTTGTACTTTGATATAATTCTTATAACTGTCCTACAGTAGTTGTTATTTGACATACATTTGTGTCTTGTTCATGTAAACATAATAATATAATTAATAAACTGTGGCAAGATTACGTGAAGGGGGAGGAGAATTAATGTGTGCGTCACGTTTAGTCAATAAAACACTTCCGCAAAGGATACACCTCGCTCATGACTCCTCAGGAAGCCTTCTCACTCCTCGATCCTCGCCTCCTCGTGGTGCAATTAGAGAATTGAGATGTCCTACAAGATGGCTGAGCTCGGTCGGTTTCCAGGTCATAGGATGGAGGACGGATGAGCGAGGAAACGAGGAGGGATATTGAGAAGCACCCCATGTCTTCCGGTGTGACACCATATCCTGATTTTAAATCGGCCAATTCCACTGACAAGATTAATTAGTTGAGGGACCCCATTCAAGGTCTTGATACTGAAGCCCATGACGTGCACATGGTAAGATTTTGGTACATGCACATGGTAAGAAACTTTTTTTGGGACCACTATACAAGTGTGAAGGTCTGTTGTCCTTTGGTGCGACACCCTATAGTCTTAATTCTTAAGTTTTGCTGCTCAGAGAGAAGTTGCTGCTCAGAGAAAAGCTTTGGCTATAACGAGAGACACACAACACACCCTTTGAATCATACTTTTTGATTATTACCATCTCGTCGCCGTTTAAGCAATTAAAGCAATATATAAGCAAACTTTTGTACCAAATGCTATAGGTCTTCTAAATAAGGATGTAACGCTTTACAGAGAGAACGGATAGCAGTTTGCAACACTTCACTGACAACTGCGTTACTGAACAGAAAATAAACGATAAAGAGCAACAGAAATATATAATGCACACATGCGATGCTCTGCCCACTCATCAGCGAGTGAGTGAGAGTGCATTCCACCTTAAAGGAGCAGTACCTAATTCTACTTGTTACAAGGGGTAGGAATTTACCTTTCGCAAAGACCCGCCCCCTTTAGTTACTTTTGCTATGTCCGACAAGCCATGGTGCTCACGTTCTCACGTAGAGAAAATACATCGCGGAGCAAAGAGGACACTGACAACACGCCGACAGACAGGACAGAGCAAGTTACTTTTGTTTTCTCAACTTTAAAATTTTGTCATTTTTTTTAAAGAAATGTAAACAATAAATACCGTTTTGTGGCTCTTTAATGTGGCGCTTCAGTTAAAGCTGCTTGTGAACCGATCGTCTCTACTAGTTTATTGATAAGCATCAAATAAACGTAAATGAACACTAAAAGAAATGTTTTTTCAATCGCGGAAAGATGTCCGTACACAACGTTTTTCAAGTTCAAGTCCACCAACGCTAATCTACGAACTCTCCTGTCTGCTTTCTCGGACAAAACAGCAATTTCGATGATGTTATTGGTGAAATCACCTGTCAATCAAACTTGCTGCGAAGGGTGAATTGTGAACATTTTAGCTTATTATTCTAAAGTGGATGTTGTGTATTGTTAATTGTATTGTGATATCGTTACACAATTTTCAGCCAAGGCTAGACAATAAAGTACAACTAACTAACTAACTAACTAACTAACTAACTAACTAACTAACTGTCTGTGCAGGTATTTCCAGGCAGGTGGTTCACCTGAGCATGTGATCCAGCTGCTCTCAGAGAACTACTCTGCTGTTGCACAGACGGTCAATCTACTCGCGGAGTGGCTCATCCAGATGGGTCAGTGAATATGTTGCCTAACTATTCTATATACATGCATTTATACTTGAATTTCTGCACAGCTCATGACACACCCTATACTACAAGACTACTTCACACATTAGAAGAATACAGATTTCAGTCCAGAATTTGGCTTCTTTATGTCCACGCACACAATTCGGTAATGTGATTCTCAGTGCTGGGGAAAGTTATTTTTAAAAGTAATGCATTATAATATTGAGTTACTCCCTAAAAAAGTAACTAATTGCACTACTTTTTAGTCAAAAGTAATGTAACATTACTTTTGCAATATTTTTTCGCTTGTTCGTTTTTTTTAATAACATCAAAAAATATATATTTTTAGCAAATGTAAAGACCCTTTCACATCAAAAGTGAAATGAACAAGCCTCTTAAAACTTTTTTAAGAAATGCAAATTCACGCCTGTACCTTAGAGGTCACAGTAAAAAAAAAAACCTTTCAGTTGTTCTGCCATTCAGGATTGAAGAAGAATAGGATGCAGGAGAAGAAAATTCAACACGCTTACTTCAGCAATAATGATTAAAAAAATGAAACACAAATGTGATGTTTATCTAAAGTCTGTATGGTTGAAGTGGATTAACTTAGGTCAGCAGCAAAGACATTGGTTAATCAAGTGGGATTAAATACATAAAGCATATTTGTGTAATTTAATATATTTAATTATTGCAGGTTTGTGTAATATTCTGAGATTTAATTTCACAGTTTTATTAATTTTGAGTAATACAGTAATACTGTGAGTTGAGTAAACGCCTGCTCACATTTATTGTAAAACTACAATAATCATCATGTTCAGTCAGTGAACACAACACCTCTGCACTTACTCCGGATTTCTCTCAACATGGGGACAGGAGAGCTATCAGTCAATACATGGAACAACATTTGAAAAAGTAACTCAGATATTTTTTGTCAATTTAAAAGTAATTAGTTACTTTTCTAGTTACTTTACTAAAAAAAAAAAAAGTATTTTGATGGACGCTGGTCGTTCGGTTAAAGGGTTCACCCAAAAATTGAAAATTTCCACATTTAATTTGTTTTTTTGTGCTCAAAAAGTATTCTCATACCTTCATAAAATTAAAGTTGAACCACTGGAGTCACATGGACGATGTCTTTCCTACCTTTCAATTAATTGCTGTCGATGGAGGGGTCAGAAAGCTCTCGGATTTAATCAAAACATATATGAAATAACCCTTTAATCCTGATTTCTATCAACATGAGGACCCTTTAATCCTGATTTCTATCAACATGAGGACCCTTTAATCCTGATTTCTATCAACATGAGGACCCTTTAATCCTGATTTCTATCAACATGAGGACCCTTTAATCCTGATTTCTATCAACATGAGGACCCTTTAATCCTGATTTCTATCAACATGAGGACCCTTTAATCCTGATTTCTATCAACATGAGGACCCTTTAATCCTGATTTCTATCAACATGAGGACCCTTTAATCCTGATTTCTATCAACATGAGGACCCTTTAATCCTGATTTCTATCAACATGAGGACCCTTTAATCCTGATTTCTATCAACATGAGGACCCTTTAATCCTGATTTCTATCAACATGAGGACAGGAGAGCTGTAGGTCAATAAATGGGAAAACAACGTAACTTGCGTTACTTATTTAAAAGTAACAGATATTTTGTTGTGAATTTAAAAGTAATGCGTTACTTTAATGCGTTACTGTAATCTGATAATGTAACAAGTTACTTGTGCGTCGCACCTAACACTGATCGTTCGGTTAACAAGAGTGATAACCAAACCTAACGTGAATTATAGGGACTCACAAACGAATAACATCCTGCTGTGTTAACGGGACCGTACTGGACAACTAACTAAGTTAGTATAAATAACTACAACTAACGCTAGTTGTCTGTCACGTCATACAGTGCGAGAGAGCCGCGCTGTCTCATGTGTTTCGTGTTATTGTGTGCTTTCGTTAACTTACAGAGACGTAGATATAAGCTGATTGTCATCCGATTTTAAATCCAGTCTGTTTTGTCCACCGGGTCGGCTGCTCTCGTCAGTGTTGTTGTCAAAAATGCTCTGGCCCCCACTCAGACGTAATAGCCACTGTCGGTAATTAACGGATGAACTCGCGCTTTGATTGGACGCGTGACACTGTCACCATGGTTACATGGTTACATGTTCCCGCTAAAACGGGAAAAGAAAAGAAGCAGATTAAAACTGTATATAAACAGTGTGAACATGACAGTTTGATTGTCACACATCTATTATATTAAAAAAAAGTCTGTCAGCATCTGTAAACACTGCGTGTCTCCTTTGCAGGTGTGGAGCCCGCGCAGGTGCAGGAGCGTGTAGAGAATCATTTAAAGAGTCTATTGATCAAACACTTTGACCCCAGAAAGCTGATTCTATCTTCACTGTCGAGGGAGAGGTGAGAGCTTATATATAATTGATATAATTACTGTATTTTTGTTTTTCCCTTTTAGATCAGTTCATTGTAAGGTCATTCCTTTTGAGACATTTTCAAAGATGCCATTTGCCTTGCTTGAATATGGTAGTTATTATAGACTATTATAGCCAGTTAGTCACTGTATTTCCAAAAACACTTGTCAGAAAATCATATTCACATTAAAGATGACAGGAAATGAAAAATCTATTTTGTAAATGCATATTATAGATCGTATTGTGAATGATTCAGTAACAGCCACATCTCAAAATTGTATGAGTCTGAGTCCCCTTCTACTTCTCTTTTTTTTAATCACCCATTATTACACAGAAGGGCTTTTCACACATTAAATAGTTAACCCTGGGTCATTCTAAACCCTGGGTAAACAGAATCCTGGGTTATCTTGCTTCACATTTCACACTGATCATAATTAACTCAGGTTAACAATTAATCCTGCGTATTCTTAAACTGGTGTTTCCTAAACCCAGGGTTTACACTCTTATTTGCATATTTGCGGTGTCAGTGTCATTGATCGGATGAACGCAGCACGACATGTTTACATAAACGTTATAGCATTGCGCATCCACCTATTGCAGACTATAGTACTATCAAGTTTATTCTTTATGGACATTTCGGACTATTAATGTAAGAATGAAATGGTCTCTTCTTCACTCAAATTGTCGCCTTTTCTGCTAGCCCTGCTCCAGAGCAAGGTTTCATAACACCGGGTAAAAAGCGCTGCGAAAACTGCAAAGTGTATAGCGGTGTTTAGAATGACAGTAACCCGGGGTTAAGTGCAGTGTGAAAAGCCCTATAGATGTACGTCACAATACTGAAGAAAAGCTTTGTGGCTACTTCCGTTTCATTGCAACTTTTAGTTGAGTTGTTAAGGCTAATGCATGCAGTGTTCGTCTCTGTTAAGACACCAGCATGGCTGGAGCAGATGATAGCACACACAACATGGAGAGATCTCTTCTACAAACTGGCTGAGGCTCATCCAGACTGTCTGATGCTCAACTTCACTGTCAAGGTAAAAGAGAAGTATGAGTTAAAGATGTTAATGAGTTTATGTAGCGGTAATACATTTCTTGCTTGTGTTGTGCGCAGTTGATTTCAGATGCAGGATACCAAGGAGAGATCACAAGTGTGTCCACAGCCTGCCAACAGTTGGAGGTTTTCTCCAGAGTCCTACGAACCTCTCTGGCCACACTGCTGGATGGAGGAGAACAGAACCTGGAAAAAAATCTGCCTGAATTTGCTGTGAGCATTGCACACTCTTTTTGGGGCCACTGTATATGTTAATGATTGTATTTTTATAATCAGATCTCATTTTTGTGTATGTTTTGAGCAGAAGATGGTGTGTCATGGTGAGCACACATACTTGTTTGCTCAGGCCATGATGTCCATCCTCGCTCAGGAGGAGCAGGGCGGCTCTGCAATGCGGAGAATTGGACAGGAAGTACAGAAATATGCCCATGAGAGGTGCATTTGTGTAACAAAAGTAGTTTGATCTGCTGTATTGATCTTCTAGTTAATAATAACAATGTTATTGATTTGTTTACTTTGTCTAGGGGGCACGATGCCAGTCAGATCACATTAGCGCTGGGCACAGCTGCTGCATACCCTCGTGCATGCCAGGCTCTTGGTGCCATGCTGTCTAAAGGGGCTCTGAACCCAGCAGACATCACAGTCCTATTCAAGATGTTCAGTAGCATGGATCCACCTCCTGTAGAGCTGGTCAGAATCTACATTTACATTTAGGCATTTAGCAGATGCTTTTAAGTGACTTACTACAGAGGAACATAAGCCAACAATATGTGTAGTTTAAAAGTACCAGGTTTATTAGAAAGCTAGATTAGGAAACAAGCAAAAGCAAAGGAGAAATGCAGAGAAGAAGAATCCTTAATACTTCTTGTTCTAGCCCATTGTATATTCATGTTTCAAGGAATAGTTCATCCAAAAATTAAAAATCTGTCACTTGCTCTCATGTCGTTCCAAACCCGTAGGATTTTCGTTTTTCTTTGAAACACAAATTAAGATATTTTTACTATACTATAAGATATTATAACTTTCTGTCCATCCATTGAAAGTCTATTCACCCAAACCTCATAAAATGTTCATAAAGAGATCGTAAAAGAAATCCATATGAATAGAGCGGTTTAATCCAAATCCTCTGAAGAGACAGGATCACTTTACATTATTTAACTTAGGCTTATGTTTACATATAAACATTGATCAGTGAATGTACATAGAGCACTCAAGGTAAACAGAAGCTCAATCATACTGTATTTGCTTGACATGCAAGCATGCTTGAGCATTCGTTTGCCAAATTTGTATGCTTGCAGATCAAAGTTTATATGTGAATCTGTGGCGAGGTGGACGAACGAGCGACATGGGAGGAGCGAGTGGAGACCGGTGCGTGATTGTTAATGAACGTCACCTGTGGCGAGACACACCGGTCTCGAAGTCCTCTCATGAGGGAGCTCGGAGACATTAAAGGACGGGCGAGTTCAGGAAAGGACGAGAGAGGACCAGGCCTGGACTTTACGTTGAGTTTTTTTTATGTTTTTTTGTGTGTGTGCGGGCAGTCGTCCGTGAGGGGCTGCCCGCGATTTAATTTCCTTTTGTTTATTTATTGTATTAAAGTCTTTTGAACGTTCGCCGGTTCCCGGCTCCTTCCTTCCCACAACAACGAACCTTGTTACAGAATCAATGCCTAAATTAAATCTGTTTATCATATAAACTGTGTCTCTTCAGAAGTCTTGAATTAAACCACTCGATTCATATGGATCTCTTTATGAACATTTTGAAGCATTTTAGGTGAATAGACTTTAAATATAGAGACAGAATTATTCTTCCATTGAAAACATCTTAAAAGTCTTGTGAATTTGGAGCGGCATGAGGGTGATGACATAATTTGTATTATGTTTTCAAGTTATGAAAATGCACAGAAATCTACTATATTTCAAACACTTGATTCCTAGCTTAACAAAAACCTACATACAAGTGTATTGACTGAACCACTGTTAACTAAACTGCTCTTCTCACCATGTAGATCAGAGTTCCAGCCTTCTTGGATCTGTTCATGTTATCGCTATTTAAACCCGGAGCTAAAATCAACCAGGACCACAAGCACAAATACATCCACATCTTAGCGTACGCCGCTAGTGTTGTTGAAACATGGAAAAAGGTGTGTAAATAATACACACTTAACACATATATTTAAAAGCATATTTGTCAGGCCATTTATTTTTCATAATAAATTACATAAACTGACTCTTATTTCTAGAACAAGCGTGTGAATATAAATAAGGATGAGCTGAAGTCCACCTCAAAGGCCATTGAGACGGTTCATAATCTCTGCTGCAATGAGAACAAGGGAGCTACTGAGCTAGTGGCAGAACTCAGCACATTATACCAGTGCATAAGGTATGAACAAACACATTTATCTTTAAAGGGATAGTTCACCCAAAAATGAAAATTGTCATAATTTACTCACCCTCAAGTTGTTCCAAATCTGTATGAGTTTCTTCCTTCTGCTGAACACAAAATAAAATATTATGAAGAATGCCAGAAACCAAACAGATGATGGACCCCATTGACTTGTTCCATACTATGGAGGTCAATGGGGTTCATTTTTGGGTGAACTATGCCTTTAATGCTTGTGCATGTAAAAGAAAAAAAATGCATGTTCCTATTAAACATTTGGGGTCAGTAATATTTTTTAAATGCTCAATGCTTATGCTCAGATATTGCTATTTCTGTATCTGTGTGCAGGTTTTCAGTGGTAGCTATGGGAGTGCTGAAGTGGGTTGACTGGACAGTGTCAGAGCCTCGTTACTTCCAGTTACAGACAGACCACACTCCTGTCCATCTAGCACTGCTGGATGAGGTAACCCTAACCTCCATGTCAAACTAGTAAATTTGGGTTTAAACATACCAACTAGTCACTACCCAAACCAATATTGTGAAGATATTGATTCAACATATTTTAAGAATAAATCTGTCTTTATTTCTCAGATCAGCACATGCCATCCGCTCCTCCATCCTCAGGTGCTGCAGTTGCTCATCAAACTGTTTGAGACGGAGCACTCGCAGCTTGATGTCATGGAGCAGGTTTGTAAGAGACCAACTGCAAAAACTCCAGTGCTCAAATTCATAGCTACATTCTGACTGTTATGTGTTATTTTAGCTGGAGCTCAAGAAGACCTTACTGGACCGTATGGTTCACCTGTTGAGTCGAGGTTACGTTCTTCCGGTGGTCAGCTACATCCGCAAATGTCTGGAGAAGCTCAACACAGATATTTCACTCATCAGATACTTTGTTACAGAGGTGAAGCTCAGGTCATTTCTTAATAGAGTGCTTTACGAAGGTCTTGAAGGTCCGAAACGTTGCCACTTTTAATCTTTTCTAAAAAATGGGAGAATAACATGCAGATCTTCTTTGTATTATCTAATTTCTTAATAGATGACATCATTGAGTGCTTTATCATTCACAGACAGTTCTCTGAAGTCTTCTTGTCCCTCTTTCATTTTGGACAGGTTCTAGATGTGATAACACCTCCATATACCTCAGACTTTGTCCAGCTGTTTTTGCCCATCCTAGAAAACGACAGCATAGCGGGAACAATCCGCACTGAGGGAGAGCATGACCCTGTAGCTGAGTTCATTGGTGAGTTTTCCACAGTTGTTTTTAAATTTAATTAATGAGATTTGAATGGACCATGAATGTTTTTTTTCTAGTACTTTTAAAAATACCATTTTACTCTTTCCCCTCTAGACTTTTTGCTAAAAAAAAGTTGATAGCCAGCGCCAGCATTTTCGATAATTTTCACAAAACTTTAGGCCCCCAGAATATTTTGTTGTATGAATATATGAACATGCAATTATTTCAAAAGAAAGAACAGAGCCTCTGCTTTTAAACTACAGCATTTTATTTTAGCTTCATGCAGTCTTTTTTTTATCAACAAAAAAGCAACATTTTGAACAAAAAGCTGAGAACACAAAGTAGATCGCCCCAAAGCTTCACAGTCCTATACATCTTCGTGGATTCGACATTTCATTCATTATTTTACTTCTATCACTTGTTTCTGCTTTTTCGTTTGATCTGGAGATTCTGTTTTAAATCTCTTCATTCTGAGCGTAATAGCGGCTATACCGTATAACAGTAAAAACATGGATTGCCGGTTGTCATAAATGACAGAAAATTCTTATTTTAAATCTCAGCATATATTATACACTATTTTGCAATTAATTCTCAAAATAATTCATATATTATGTACTACAGTTAAGTGTGATTTGCTGTGATGTCAGAATCAAGTTGAATTGTGGAATATAAAGCTGCTCGAAGTGTACATCGGAGTGTGGCCTATCCACATAAACGTCCCTCGCCCACTTGTGGAATTCACTTAAAAAATGGTTTATCTAGGGCTGGTGCTAAACACTGCTGGATCGTGGCCCTCCAAGAACTGATCTAGAGGAATTATGCAGATTTATACATGCTTATTAATCTCCAATTTTGTGTTGTAGCTCACTGCAAATCCAACTTTATCATGATGAACTAATACCACATTAGAAATTGGTGGGACGTTTGAAAAGGATCCACTCAGACCGGCGCACTCTTCATGGACGGACAGCCAATTAGTGTACATAACTTTTGTGTTGACCCTAAAATATTGACTTTAATGCTGAACTTTGAATGTGTGTATTGAGGTCATAACCCTTAGAGCCTCAATTTTGCTTTGAAAAAAGTTGTGATGTTGGTTTTCCTTTTTGTATATTGAAATATCTTTTTTATTAAAGACACCGTGACATCAAAAATTACTTTTTTTATGGAATATTATAGTATTTATTATACATTATTTATCTGCGCACACATACACACAAAATCCGAAATCGCATACTATGTAAGTACTACATTTGAATTTTAACGAACTTCACAACCGTTAAAAAAGTTTGTTCTATATAGTATGAATGTAATCCAGACATACTACATCCGCCATGTTGTTGTTATCATGTGATCTGACGGCATCATTTACATTCCTACACTAATACATTCATAAATTGTCTCCCGTGGCCTTATGGGATAAAAAAGTGTCCCTCATATGCACACTTCAGAATCTCGTTGGAAGTAGTAAGTCATCGGGGTACTTTTCGCCTACTGTTTTTCGAATACTATGATTCGGACATACTAGTCTGTTGGCATACTGTTTTTCGCATACTATATATATATATAGCTTATGTAACTTCCCTTTCATGCCACCTTAATACAATCATATTTAAAGGGATAGTTCACCCAAAAATGAAAATTTGTGCTTAACAGCCCAATTCATATGGATGCGTTTTATGATCTCATTATGAATTTTTTTAAAAGCATCAAAGTGGGAGTTGCGTAGCTGTCAATGGAGGGACAGACAGCTCTGATTTACCTCACCAAACTCGCTCATCCATGTCTTTATGGACTGATGCTTTGTGTATTGGTGTGCAGTCATGTTGGAACGAGAAGGGGTCATCCCCGAACTGTTCCCACAAAGTTGGGAGCATAAAATCGTCCAAAATGTCTTGGTATACTGAATCAAACCAAACTTTACACTTGGCACAATGCAGTCAGACAAGTACTGTTCTCCTGGCAGCCGCCAAACCCAGACTCACCAGTCAGAATTGCCAGACAGAGAAGTGTGATTGGACACTCCAGAGAACACGTCTCCATGTCTCTAGAGTCCATGAAGCTCTCTATGCACTTATCTTGAGCTAATCTGAAGGCCATAGGAAGTTTGGAGGTCTGTAACTATTGCTGTTGCTCCCAATTGCTTCCACTTTGTTATAATACCACTAACAGTTGAAGTGGAATATTTAGTAGTGAGATAATTTTACAAAAGGACTTACTGCACAGGTGGCAACCTATCACAGTACCACGCTTGAATTCACTGAGCTCCTGAGAGCGACCTATTCTTTCACAAATGTTTGCAGAAGCATCTGCATGCCTAGTGCTTGATTTATACACCTGTGGCCATGGAAGTGATTGGAACACCTGAATTCAATGATTTGGAGGGCTGTCCCAATACTTTTGGCAATATAGTGTATCAAAGTTGATGTAAATGACTTACTTTGAGGGGCAGCTTTACTGTTGTATGTGTCTTTAAAAAAAAATTCCACACTAACTGAAAAATTTGATTCAGATTCTAATCTTGAATCAAAGGCCCAAAGCATTTGTTAAAACTAAAGCTGTGGTCCTTGGCTGTTGTAACTGGCAATGAAAACACACAGTTTAGATGTTGGTAATTCGGCCTGATGTACCACTCTCAATAACAGAATTACAATAACAAGGAGTAAAACCTGATAAGACTTTTATTGAGTGATTGAGAACAGTGCAGTGATTAAACCTAGCCATGGCTTCACATGTTGACATGGTTTGACAGATGCATTAAAGCAAAGAAAAGAATCAAACTCTGTACTTTTGCTTTTAATACACCAAAGTAAACCCCAAAACCTATAGGCATGTATCGGCACACAAGTCATTAGATGATCATTTTGCCATTTAAAACATCCTAAAATGTGAAATGTCCTAGTATAAAAACAACAATGGATTGCTTTTCCCTTTGTGTTCATTAAGTGGTGTAGAAAACCATTTAAAAAAAGAACAAATCTGTACAATTTCTGATAAATCATTCCTGAGATCTCCATTAAAAACTAAAAAAAAAAACCTTTGCATCTGATCTTGGGCAGCATCAGAAAATCATTCTTGCCCTGGATATAAATAACCTCAAGAATTTTGCAAGTTTGAAGACTGCAATCTCTCTATGAAAACATGTCACAGGCATCTACAGGTAGTTCTTTGGTACGATGGGGTCTCCGTACATGCAGTCCTCTTCAATGGCGAGATTGTAATGGCTCCCACTGCCGCCCTTGTATGCACTGGTGACTATTCTGAGCCAGCCTTTCTCTCCCTAAATATCAAAATAGAAGGACATGCATTCGAAATCTTAATTTATGGGTAGGGAATCAGCATAACTTTTAAGGTTTTGCTTACCCATGGCTCTCCCCAAGAATTACGGACCACCCAGTACTCCACTCCACTTTCATCAACGCCCCAACCAGCTACAGATATGATGTGATTTATATAGGGATCCTCTCTGTACTCCGAATACAAGCCACCAGTGTAAGCATCAAGCTTGTCTGTTGCCATGATCCCACAACTACAAAGGCAAAGAGTCAAAGTGTCAAAAATCTCCAAACATTGGTTCACCTAATCAAACAGATCCAGTCTGTATACCTGATGGGTCCTCCAGAATAGATCTCAGCTTTCATCTTGTCCAGGCCACTGACTGAGCCATAGTCTCCAACTTTCCAGACAGTGAAATTCTTTACAACATTGCACACGCCAAAGGTTGTGCAGGTTCCACACTGATTAAAGAAGTTACATTCTGGAAAAAAATCAAAGATGCACATTAAATTATAACTGCACATCCAATCAAGCAAGATGCTCACCAGACAATTTTATTTTTACCCTGATCCTTGGCCTGATAGTTGTTGCAGGTTTCATCAGGAATGCCTTTAGTGTTTGCATATTGCCACACGCCAGAATGATCTCCACCATTGCAGGAACCCGCGTCACCACAGTCAATCACGTTCTGGACAGAGAGATAGGCAGAGGGCCACGCTGCTTTCCGCTTAATGTTGATACGATCTAAAATAAAGAAATAAATCAAGTCACATAGGCTGACAAAAAAACCCTGGAATTTTAGACAAAGGTCAACAAAGGGTCAGTAAATAAAAAGAGGTGCTTCACCTTCAAAAAAAATATTTATTTATATATAATATAATCTAGCTTGTTCTGTTTAGGTGGCCAATTGTATGCCTGTAAATACTGCATGTAAATGGTCACGTTCGCACCGCATGAGATTTTTTAAGGCCACGGCCAAAAAACAGTAAAATCACTTAATTTAAAATTTTAATATGAATTTGTCTACACAACATTCTTAATGTTTGAACAATTGCAATAGATATAATTATTTTTTGTATTTTAAAAATGGCTAGTTGAAAATCCTTCTACGTCATTGACCATTTTAACAAATAATGTTCCTGTGACTCACAAAAGGAAATATTTAGTAATATTTTTATTTGTTTTTATTATTTCTATTTTTATCATTTTATTTATTAATTGTATTTTATTTTTCAAGGCTATAACCAACATTAGAGCCCCGCATGTGAAGTGGACAAAAAAATATATCTATACACAGGTCCATCTAAAAAAATTAGCATATTGTGAGACAAGTTCATTATTTTCCATAATGTAATGATAAAAAATAAACGTTCATATATTTTAGATTCATTGCACACCAACTGAAATATTTCAGGTCTTTTATTGTTTTAATACTGATGATTTTGGCATACAGCTCATGAAAACCCAAAATTCCTATCTTAAAAAATTAGCATATCATGAAAAGGTTCTCTAAACGAGCTATTAACCTAATCATCTGAATCAACTAATTAACTCTAAACACCTGCAAAAGATTCCTGAGGCTTTAAAAACTCCCAGCCTGGTTCATTACTCAAAACCGCAATCATGGGTAAGACTGCCGACCTGACTGCTGTCCAGAAGGCCATCATTGACACCCTCAAGCGAGAGGGTAAGACACAGAAAGACATTTCTGAACAAATAGGCTGTTCCCAGAGTGCTGTATCAAGGCACCTCAGTGGGAAGTCTGTGGGAAGGAAAAAGTGTGGCAAAAAACGCTGCACAACGGACCCTGAGGAAGATTGTGGAGAAGGACCGATTCCAGACCTTGGGGGACCTGTGGAAGCAGTGGACTGAGTCTGGAGTAGAAACATCCAGAGCCACCGTGCACAGGCGTGTGCAGGAAATGGGATACAGGTGCCGCATTCCCCAGGTCAAGACACTTTTGAACCAGAAACAGCGGCAGAAGTGCCTGACCTGGGCTACAGAGAAGCAGCACTGGACTTGCATGTCATTCGGAAATCAAGGTGCCAGGGTCTGGAGGAAGACTGGGGAGATTGAAATGCCAGTGTCCAGTCCAGTGTCAAGTACCCACAGTCAGTGATGGTCTGGGGTGCCATGTCAGCTGCTGGTGTTGGTCCACTGTGTTTTATCAAGGCCAGGGTCAATGCAGCTTGCTATCAGGAGATTTTGGAGCACTTTGTGCTTCCATCTGCTGAAAAGCTTTATGGAGATAAAGATTTCGTTTTTCAGCACGACCTGGCACCTGCTCACAGTGCCAAAACCACTGGTTAATGGTTTACTGACTATGGTATTACTGTGCTCAATTGGCCTGCCAACTCTCCTGACCTGAACCCCATAGAGAATCTGTGGGATATTGTGAAGAGAAAGTTGAGAGACGCAAGACCCAACACTCTGGATGAGCTTAAGGCCACTATCGAAGCATCCTGGGCCTCCATAACACCTCAGCAGTGCCACAGGCTGATTGCCTCCATGCCACGCCGCATTGAAGCAGTAATTTCTGCAAAAGGATTCCCCACCAAGTATTGAGTGCATAACTGAATATAATTATTTGAAGGTTGACTTTTTTTGTATTAAAAACACTTTTCTTTTATTGGTCGAATGAAATATGCTAATTTTTTGAATTTTGGGTTTTCATGAGCTGTATGCCAAAATCATCAGTATTAAAACAATAAAAGACCTGAAATATTTCAGTTGGTGTGCAGTTAATCTAAAATATATGAAAGTTTAATTTTTATCATTAAATTATGGAAAATAATGAACTTTTATCACAATTTGCTAATTTTTTGAGAAGGACCTGTATTGTGGAAGGTGTCAGACAAGCTTAAGAGGAAGTGGGATGTTCACAAATACGCTGAACTGGTCGATCTCAAACAAGCAGAAACTTGCATATCAGGAAAATACTTTTAGGTCATAACTACAGATCAGTTGAGAGTCAGGTGGTAGGCAGAACAAAAATAAAATGGCATAAATGTCATAACTGCAAATGACAGATCCAGGCCATTGCAGTTTTAATGATTAAACAACCTTATGATTTTCTGTACTATCACCCTATGTCATTCTGTGCTTTGCCTGAATGTGGCCAAAATTATGAGGCTATAATAGGGCTGGTAATGTACCAAAATATCTGTCCTTCAATTACTCACCCTCATGAGAATCCCATATGATTCTCTCTTTTTATGGGAAAAACCAGACAGGACATTTTGCTAAATATTTCCTTTTGTGAGTCACAGGAACTCACAAAAGGAAAAAAATTGGCCACCTAAACAGAACAAGCTAGATTCTCACAAAAGGTCACTATGAAATTTATAATACAAATATATATTAGTAGAAACGTAACACTCATTGTTTTTTTGCGGTCGCACCACGATATCCAAATGTGGTAACTGCATACCAGCCATTAAAAAGGGCATTTTTTTCCAATTTTGAGAAAGTTACAAACATGCTTGCTGCTTTAATTGAAATAAATGCAATCGGACAGAAAATATAGGTGTCACGTTATTGACCCAAAAACAGCTGACAGCCATCCTGAATGTCTGACGAAACCTGTTTTTTTAACTAACAAAGTTCTAGTTCATTCCTCTTGAGTGAGTGCTACACCTTTTCTCCAAATCACCATTTAGTTGCACCTCCTTTTCAGTTGGTTGAGCACCCTTTCTTGAACCTCTTGTGATTCACACACACGACACAAACCCTTTTGAACAACATTTTCCCTCACCTGCAAAAGCACTAGTACTTCCATGTGCCCAGCACGAGCCGCAGTACTGGGGTATGTGTTGGTTGCGTGTGGTGCTGACATAGTTGACTCCGTCTATGTTTCTCCAGTCCCATACTTTGGGGAGGTCTTTTAAATTCATATATTCATAAGGACGTGGTCCAGTCCTGAAGAATACAAGAAAAAGTTAGTTCTGTCCGCTGTATAATCTTCACGGAGCACAAACGCACTGAAAGGGCATTCACAGCAAGCAGCAAGGGGCCATGTAGGAAAAACCAGCAAAAAACCTCATGCACAGGCCATCTGTTCTTCAATTAACAACCAAAAATGGGAAATGAACCTTGAGGGCATGACATTTATAATTATAAAAGAAACAGGTGTCAAACGGTCTCATGATGGCTACCTTTTCACCACTCTGCTGTGTTTTTCTCTTAATAATTTCATGTGCCGAATTGCCATGACGTGAGCCGCCTGTAGTACACTGGGTGACAATTGAGCCAAACAATTAAAAAGAGATGATCAAATAATGGGAAATCTGATTCATGCATTACGCTGGAAATCGAAAGTCAACATGAATGCATTGCATTGTGGGATACAGTACGCTGTGGTCAAAAGTGTGAAATTCACAAATGTTATATGACAAAAATAGTGAAATCTTAACATAACCCATATGA
This sequence comes from Gobiocypris rarus, assembly GCA_023029165.1. Taxonomy (NCBI): domain Eukaryota; kingdom Metazoa; phylum Chordata; class Actinopteri; order Cypriniformes; family Gobionidae; genus Gobiocypris; species Gobiocypris rarus. The sequence continues at coordinate 35,185,536 of CM040921.1, read as the reverse complement.
GCCAGAATAAAATTACCCTATACAATATTATAATAATAATGTACCTGCGCTCAGCTTGGCTAATATCTAACATATGCCAGAGCACAATATTAAAGGGATAGTTCACCCAAAAATTCTGTCATTTACTTGCCCTTATGTTGTCCCAAATCTGTATGAGTTTCTCTCTTCTGTTTAATGCAACAGAAGATATTTTGAAGAATGATGGTAAACAAACAGTTAACGAAAGCCACTGACTTCCATAGCAGGAAAAAACAAAAGGTTTGTGGTTACCAACATTCTTCATAATATCTTCTTTTGCGTTCAACAGAAGAAAGAAACTTAAAGCTATTATTTAGGGTATTTTGGGGTATGACTGAATTTTTGGGTAAACAATCCCGCTATGTCAAGCACAACAGGAAATACATTAGCATAAAAAGTTACAGGAAATAATTCCAAAATATTTGCATCTCTCAGCATGAGATTACCTAGAACAGTTATGTTTACTTACAAACCTACAGACCCAGAACAGAAAATAACCTTTTATGTTACCTCTTTTAGAAAAGGTTTCAAAAGAAGTACAACTTTAGGCTAGTAAACCTTCGCGTATGGTTTGTCCAAAGTATGTTTAGCAGTCATACGCTATAGTGTGTATTACTCGCTTGTGACTAGCGGGACAAACATACGATATCCAAAACTGCTGCCTAGGTAGGCAGCTCACTAGATTGGGACACAGCCCTAGTGTCGGATTTCTTGCAGTCCTCAGGCATACAAATCATATCCTACGTAAGTTTTATAAAGGTTAGAAAATGATGGTTTGTCATACTTCACTCCTTGTAGGTTTCTCCTCGGCTGGGGTCTGTAGCAGGGCTCATTCTCATTAAAATACCGTCCGGCGAAAACACCCGACAGAGTAAACAGATAAAAGAGCAGCACGCGAGCCATGTTGAATCTCAGGCGGTCATATGATCATCACATGCATCTGCACTGCGGTTTTATTCTTCGTGTCTGCCCGGCCCCGGAGGCGTGGAGACAGTATCGAAACTAACTCTCGTATTGGGCTTCTCATCTCCTTACGAGAAAAAAGGTGAGCGGGACACAACCTAACGCGGGGTTAGATGTAACACACGGTTTAACACTTTCCATGCCAGCATGACGAAAGTGTAGTTGCCATATCAACACTATATAGAGAACAAATAGAACTACGCTATTATAGTCTATACTTTTTTTTAATTATATTGAGAGAAAAATGTGAATAAAGACTGTTCTACATTTAATAAATGCTTAATTATTATTATTATTTTAAACTATGCTGTATTTGTGTTTTGAAGTGTGTTTGTTGTCAAACTCAATATTTTAATGATTAAAAAATACCATATATTTTATTGACAAACTATTTTAGTTTGTCTTTTGTGTGTGTGTTTTTTCATTGGTCATGTTTCAATGTGCCCCTCAACATACCCCACCTATGGGGCATGTTGTCCATTTCACTTCCATTCATTCGGGGTAAATCAAGAAAAAAATATTAAAAGTAGTAAAGACATGTGGGAAATTAATGTGGGAATAAATAAATACTCTGAACCTCAAGTGGATTTACACAAACTGAGAAAGTAAAAAAGCTTTAGGTTGTGCCCTGCTCTCCTATATTAGTAAGCTATAGTTTATATTTGTCAGACGCTTTTCTGTCCAATATAAACTCGCTCTCTTTCACTCTCTGTGGAAACTATTTTGCAATAGTTTTAGTCAGTAAAATCAAATATTGAAAAAAAAAAAAAAAAACATTTTATTGGGGCAGTGTTCTTCTGCTTTTAATATTTGCAGATTTAATCTGATGGGCAGAGTCCAGTCTTCATTTCTACAACGTTAGAGACTTCTGAGAACAGGGGTCAGTTGTATAAACATAGTCATTATGTTGAGACCGTGTTTTAAGATCTAGTATGATCCAGTTAGTCAGAAGACAGTCATTCCTTTCAGTATCAAATTAGTCGTTTTTATGTAGCCTAACTGATATAAAATAAAGTCTAACCTGTACAACTTATGCAACCGGGCTCAGGTAAGCATATTCTCTGGTATTCTTTTACATAAACATATACCTTAGTACTTGTATTGAGATCTCTTTCACCAGTTGTTTTAAGTGATATAAATGCATTGATCTGAGAAGTGGTTCACCATCTGAGTAAGTGTTTGCTGTCATCTGAATAAGCTGTTTTATGGACTGCATAATGCAGCACAGCACAAACCAAAAGTGAATATGGTAATTATCCATATGGTATTTTTTATAGAACCATTTGATACCAAAACACCACAGTACTTTTCTTTAAGAGAAAGAATTGAACAAGGGATAATAGTGGCTCAGTGTGTATGATACTGTACACTTAGATGCTCATGTTTTCATTTGCTAAATTTGATATTTTTCTAATGAAGAGGTGTCTTTGAGGCAGTTCTTATCAGTGTGTGCAGGCGTGTCTGTGGTTCCGGTGACAGTGATAACGAGCCTGATACCATTTAAAGGGAACAGTTGATAATCATTGGTAAGGACTGGAGACTTGGAAATAAAAATTATATTTAAAAAAAAAGACATTTAGTTTCCAGTTTTATATGCACACTCTTAAAAATAAATGTAATTTATTGATGGTTCCATTAGGAACCTTTGATTACATGGAATCTTTCTATTGCACAAAACGTTCTTTATATCAGAAAAAGGTTCTTTAGATGTTGCCATTTTTCTTTAAACTAGAAATGATGCTTCTTTTAAGAACTGTTCACAGGATTGCTGAATAACCCCTATTTTGGGGGTCGTTGTTTGGATTTAAATAGGCAGTATAAATATGGAGTAGACTCTTGCATTGTCAATGCAAGATCTTGACCAAAAATCGATGCACCTCTTGATGAAAACAACAACAACAAAACATCACAACATTTATTTCTTGCATTGCCAATGCAAGAGTTCAGCACTCCAGCACTCACAGAGTAAAGTCTCCTCCAGCTTATCTCAAAGACATTCAATTAATTTGATTTCTGGACTCCAATTCATGTGTGAGAATGATTCTTCATGCTCCCTCCCAACCATTCTTTCACAGTTTGAGCCTGATGAATCTTGACATTGCCATCATGGAATATGTCTATGATGTGTCTTCCTTCATGGTTGTTTAAGACATAAAAATCTACACTGACCATCAGAAGAACTGTTGTCAAACATACATAACATGATAGAAACATAATAACCACTGCAATAATGATCCAATCATAGACTCTTAAGCATTTGCCTATTTAAATCCAAACAGCCATTGAGATATTTAAGTGTTTGCTGTTTGTAATATCAACTGTTCCTATTTAACTTTGAAACGAGACTAGTTAACAGATGTTATCTGTGTTCAGACATGGCAGAACACAGTCCAGCCAAAAAAATAAGGAATCAGGTCAAGGGTTTCCTTTGTGATGTGAGTCCCATAAAAGACACCAAGAAGCCATATTTTGATGCAATTCTTCAAAATGAAGGTGGATATAGCAAAGTTGTGGCCTTCAGACCAGAAGATCACATCCACTTCCACAATGCTGAAACCACCCGTTAAGTCTTCACTCACAAAAATAAAGGCATCCTATTTTTCTAAAGTTTCTAAAATGCTATATCACAGTCACTGAGGTGTTTTATTGAGCAACATTTTAAACTACAGTATCAACCAGCCATCCTCTTCATCTCTGTAGTCAGATTTATTGTAAATGTCTGTCTAAAACATTGTACAGGAGCCTGGTTACACTAGAGGATGTCGTATTACAGCCATCTGTGGAGTCCAGCAGAAAAAAGGAAGTGTTTTACACACACAGCTCCAAAATGTCCTGCATTCGTGACCTAGGAGAAGCATCTCAAAACAGCTCGTCTGCTAAACCACAAGACGTACAGCTGTCTGAACTCCTAAACCTGGAATCAGAGAGGGTAGGTAGTTTATGATTATTAAAATCACAAAGAGCTATTGTGCAGTCTTACAATTTAAACTTCAATTATATAAAAATTAAACGTTTATTCACGGGGCTCCTCTCTCTGATATCATTTCTTGTTTTAAGGTTTTATCACAACAAAATAGCTTCCTGCAAGTCTGTTAAAGCCACAATATTTAATTTTCCGCTGCTAGAGCTCGCTTATTCAAAACAAAGGCGTAGCTTGATGATGCCTTGATTTCACAGAGCTTTTATTCTGCCACAGACGAGCACGTCCGCTTCTTCCGCTCATGCGTATGTGAGAGAACTCAGTGCTGTTTTATCATATTACACACATTTGAGTGTGTTGAAAGTTGTTTTAATGCTACTCTGTGCGTTCACTCGGCGCTACTATGAGACACTTGTTCACACTGCAGTGAGCGAGATCATATTAGGCGGTAAAACATGGCACTCGGTGCGGTAAATCATGAACAGCAGATTTAAACAATAAGACTAACTGTGTTGAGCTGGAGAACAATGATTAGTTTTCTGACGAATGTATCCAAACAGTTGCTCACCTGTCTAATAAAACACATCATATATTAAAGCATCTTTGGTGTTTCCATGGTTTCTACAAAATAAAACTGGAAATTGAAGGTAATGGGGTATGATGTCATTGATTGGCGACGCACGAATACGGTCAATGTCCTGTTTAAAATTGATAATTTTTTTCTGGATTTAAACATTCTTGAAAACATTTGGGACAATGTAAGTACACAGGTCAACAAGATATATCAATAACATTGTTCTAGTGGTTGTTGGATATTTTAATCCAAAAAATCTTACATATTGTGCCTTTAATATTTTTTATCGTATTATCAATAATTTTTCTATAAATGGACATTTTCATTTTGAAATAACTCCAGACCAGAAATAAAGAGTGTCATGTCACTGTCCCATACGCATCTGCTTTTTCCCTGTATATCGCACAGGTCAACATCAATGGAAAGATTATCCAGGAGTTGCGTAAGGGGAACAGTGTAACATGGGATGGACGGTATCTTCCAAGAACTGAATATACTGTAGCAGATTCAACAGGCTACATTAGACTAACGGTCTGGTGTGAGCACAACATTACTGTTGGAGAATGGTACAACATCACAAACGTCTCTGTGAGAAAGTTTAGGGGCAAAACATCCCTCACAACTACCAAAAACACAAAGATTGTCAACATCACATCTCAAGGTACAGCAGTTGCTGTTAAAGTGCCAACAGAAACCATAAATGGTGACATCATTGGTGCAAACATTAAGAATATCTTAATTTGTCCTCGTTCACACACTCTCGAGGATGTGACGTTGTCAAGCCCCACTGTATATTGTTTCTCATGCAACACGCATTATAAAAGCACTGCCATCATAATGAAGATCAGCGGTCACCTGGTTCTCAAACCAGAAACAGGAAATGTTGTGAAGGCACACATTGAAGATGAAGTCATCAGATCAGTGCTCACAGTGACGCCCGCCGCATCACAAGAGGACGTCATTCAGAGCATCCTTGCTCTGCCACCCATGCAGATTACAATTCACGAGAACATCGTTGTAAAGATGGAAGATGTTCCTCAGAAGGCTGAAATCAAGTCTGAAGCAGAGCTGCATGTTAAAGTGGAGCCCGTGGAAGAATCTACTGGCTTTTATTCACCTCCAGATCATGGCTTTCTGATCAGTTCAGAAATCAGAAAAAGAGAATCTACAGATTGAGCCTGATCATGGAAATGTCAGATTCCCATTACTGTACTACACAATCAACATAAAGACAGGAGCAGTCCTGTGTAAATAATTCATTATACATCATAAAAACACACTCACCTTTCTACATATCATAAATATAAAAACAAAAGTAGGTTCTAGAATAAAATGTGTTCTTAAATTTATATTTTGTTTGTTTTTAAGAGATTATCAGATAAATTATGAAAAATACATTAGCTACAATTTATTTATAACAATTACAAACAAGTCTGTCTGACATTTCTACATGTTATAGAAATGTTTTTAATATTTCACTATGTAATATTAGTTTAATGGTGTTGATAAATTGATTGTGATGATATTCCCCTTTGCACAACCTGTGGGTTTTATCACCTGAATAATTGTATTAACAAACATGAACACACTTTTTTTTAACCATTTACTCTAAAAAGATTTTATCATTCACAATCCATATTCTTTATTTGACACAAAATTGGCATCAAAAGTGGATATGGCCGTCAGCTCACATTTAGTGTAAATAAAAAAAACATTGGCATTGTGACGGTGTCATCATTTATGTTTGAAATGAAAATCAAATGATTGCATTTTAAACATTTTCTGGTTGCAAAATAGAAAGAAAACATTAAAGACCTTGGTACAGTTACAGTATCTGCAGCATCAGGTGATCTTTACCATCCATACAACATTCCCTATGGCAACTTCAAAACAACAAACTGTGAAAGAGTCACATCTACATTACGAAACATTGAGACAATGTTGCACTTTTATTTAAATTCATAACGGTATACGGTCAACTTTACTGAGGGAGGTTATCTGTGGTGGTCAGTACAGGATGGGATAGAGCAAGGAGTGTGAGTGTGAGTGTGAGTGTTGAGTGTTGAGTGTGTGAGAGATAGTGTGTGAGTGTGTGTGTGGTAGATTCAACATTTGTGAAAGAACATGTACAAGGCGTAACTGATATTTTGTTTTGAAGATTAAGAACAGTTTGAATTCATCTTAGACGAGTCTCCTCCTCTTGCAATCCCTCTCCATTTTGTCTTTATCTTTGACTGTGGCGGCCCCCAAAGGGGACACGGAGTTGAGCAAGGGGTCCTCAGACGCCTGGCCGAACAGAGCCAAGAGCATGGCCACACCAAAACCAGTGGCTCGCTCCCCCTGTTGACAATCCACATTGGTTATTCATAATTCTTGAAGAAATATTATTGATTTCAAATTCTGCTCAGTATATACACTCACAGCATGGACAGGTGAAGCGATGTCCACATGTACCCAAATGCCTGGCCAATCAAAACCCAGATGAGAGCCAATGAAGAGGCCAGCACAGGAGCTCTGCGCATTCTCACGGTCCTATGGACACAGAACACCCATGTAAAGTCCGTTCAGGCCAAAATCCTTAAATTACGATTACAATTATTTAAAATATTTTATCCTAGGTTGTGGAGAATTGACAAATCCAATTCAGACAACAATACAATTATATAAAAATAAAACAGTAACACTTTACAATAAGGTTCATTACTTAACTACATTAGTTAACATTAACTAATAATGAACTGCACTTATAAAGCATTTATTTATCTTTGTTAATGTTAATTTCAACATTTACTAATGCATTATTAAAATCTTGTTAACATTAGTTAACGAACATGAACAGCTGAATTTATATTAACTAACCTTAACAAAGATGAACAAATACAGTATGCACTGCTCATGGTTAGTTCATGTTAGTTAATACATGAACTAATGTTAACTAAAGACCATTATTCTAAAGTGTTACCAATAAAACAAAACAAAGAAAAATAAACATATTTAAATCAAATGAAAAGTAAAACCAAAAAAGTTAAATAAAATTAATACATTTAAATGTGCTGGATTGTGGAAAACTGATTATTACAGTTCAGAAAGCAATACAATAATACAAACATAAAATAATAAAAAAAGTAAAATAAAAAGAGCCAAATAAAGTAAAATAAAAATAAAACAAATTATTTAAAATAAAATTGTCCTAGGTAGTGGAGAATTGAGAATTACAGTCCAGACAGCAATATAACATTTAAATTATTAAATTAATTAAAATCAAGTAAAACATTTTTTTATACATATATATATCCTCTGTAAAACCTTATATCAATATACAAGTTCTTCCTAGTCAAAACTTGCACTCACATATCTCATTGAAGATGACTGCTTCAAAATTTAATATGGAATTATTATCTTTTCAGGCTTATATTACATACACACATATATATATATCTCCCTTTTCACTTTCCCTTTGTCCTCACCGCCACAGAGTTCTTCATGTCGGCCACAGCTGAGGTGAATTCACTGAAGTGAAGCTCGGGGCAGTAGACCAGGGGATGCGCCAGGTCTCCGCTGCTGCGGCCCGCTCTCACACAGGCGGCCTCCCACTGCTCACTGTTGGTCATCACAGCAGCGTGATGCTTCCCTGTGGAGATTCCCTACAAGAGGATACAGCAGACATTAAAGCAGGAGACACAGCATGTTTGAGCAGGGTGGGAGATGAATTCTTTTATTGGGAATTAAATGGATAAAGAAAAGTTACAATTCCATATAAGAATGAAATTGCATGTTGATATAAAATACAATATATACAGTACAGATCAGACATTGTGGTCTGTAATTTCACAAGATTACAAGTCTCTTAAGCTCATCAATTTGTTCAAACATAGTCAAAAGATATTACAATGTAAAATGTTTTATATTTTCATGTCTTTTTACATTTCTGTGAGGCAGAGCTGTATTTTCAGCTTCATTACTCCAGTCTTCAGTGTCACATGTTCCTTCAGAAATCATTCCAACATCATGATTGGCTGCTCAAGAAACATTTTTTTTATATTGGCAATGTTGAAGCAGTATGCTGCTTCATATTTTGGTGGAAACAATTTTTTTTTAAACAGGATACGTCTCAAGAAAAGCATGTTTAAAGATACATATTTCGTAACAATATACATGCCTTTTGATAAATTGAATGCATCCTTGCTGCATAAAAGAGGATCATCAACACCAATCATCATAATTTCATAAGGGATTTTTGTCAACACCAGTGAGGATCTCTAAAACACACTACAAACTTTGTCTTTGTCATGCATTTTAGCCACAGAGATCCTCACTGGTGCTGACAAAAATCCCCTTGTGATTCAGTGTGCACTCTTAAAGACACAACGTTCCATCACATGATCATGAACACACAAGTACCAAGTTAAGAAGTAACCAGTGTTTGCTAAGAGCCAAAGTGCAACAGCCATAAAGCAGTTTAAAACAGCAATGTGTTAGCTGATAAACAGAGATATGGTTCGGGTTCTGGATTTCCTCCAGTTTTTCCTGATATCATGTGACATTTTAAATTCTCTTTTTACACTTAGCTTGAAACAAAATCTAGCCCAGAAATCTTGTCTCCAACACTTTATATCAATATACAAGATCTTGTTCCTAGCCAAAACCTGTAAAGACTTGTACTTACAGATCTCATTGAAGATGACTGCTTCGAAATTGAATATGGAATTCTTATCTTTTCAGGTTTAACAATAGAAAATAAGATCATACGTCAGCACGAACACACCTGAGCGCCGGTGAGCGTTGCCATGTCCAGTATGATATCCGCCGAGAGATCTTTGCTTGCATATACAACACCATCAGAGAGCACCAGCCTCCCTTCAGCATCGGTGTTGTTGATCTCCACCGTCCTGAGAAACAATAGAAACACACCTCCGTTTTAGTGAAAATGCATGTGGCTGGATAAGACACAACCAGTTACACATCAATAGTTGACATGCGGACACTTACTTTCCAGAGTACAGAGTGTGTATATCATCTGGTCGAGTGGCTGTAGGTCCCACAGAGTTCTCAGCCAGGCAGAAGACTGCATGAAGGTTGTCTTTAAAGCCCTGAGACAAAAATCACATGAATAAATTACTTTAAATTAGAAAATGGCCATTTTAAATTGCAATAATATTTTACAATATTACTGTTTTGGATCAAATAAATGAGGAAGAGAGGCTACTTTCAAAAACACTATAACATCTCAGAAACTTTGGGATGGTAGAGTGCATACATGCATATAACTTCCCAGACCACCTCTGGTATATTGACGTCACACATTTAAATGTGTGCAGTCATGAAATCAAACACCTTCCCATAAACAAAATAGTAGATGGTCACTGTGGACACATTTGGGATTAATACAAGGTGTAAAGTGCAATACGTCTCAACTGCCCGCTTGTGATTAGACCACCTGAGACGGGGTTAGGACCTTTAATGTAGATAAGTTTAGCTAGCTACCAAAACGATAAATCCCTTTGTAGTACCTGTTTAACAGTAGCTTTAAAAGCTCCTAAAATGGCCGCGGCTCCTCCACAGTCTCTCTTCATTCCTGGCATTGTGGTCTATAAGGGGAGGAAAAAAATCAATAAATCTTAAATGGTGTCATTGCAGATACTCTAGATTGCTTAAAGTTTTATGAAGCCTGCCTTTATATGAACATGAACTTTAATGACATCTCATTCTTGAACCGTAGGGTGTAATATGGAGTTGGCCCACCCTTTGCAGCTCTAACAGCTTCAACTCTTCTGGGAGGGCTTTTTAGGAGTGTGTTTATGGGATTTTTTTTTTGGACCATTCTTCTAGAAGCGCATTTGTGAGGTCAGGCACTGATGTTGGACGAGAAGGCCGGGCTCGCAGTCTCCGCTCTAATTCATCCCACAGGTGTTCTGTCGGGATGAGATTTATGGACGCTTTGTGCACTGGTGCACAGTCATGTTGGGACAGGAAGGGGACATCCCCAATCTGTTCCCACAAAGTTGGGAGCATGAAATCGTCCAAAATGTCTTAGTACGCTGTAGTTCCCAATTTCTTCCACTTTGTTATAATACCACTAACAGTTGAAGTGGAATATTTAGTAGTGAGATAATTTTACAAAAGGACTCACTGCACAGATGGCAACCTATCACAGTACCACGCTTGAGTTCACTGAGCTCCTGAGAGCGACCCATTCTTTCACAAATGTTTGCAGAAGCGTCTGCATGCCTAGTGCTTGATTTATACACCTGTGGCCATGGAAGTGATTGAACACCTGAATTCAATGATTTGGAGGGGTGTCCCAATACTTTTGGCAATATAGTGTATAACATTGTGTTTAAAAGTGAAGTTTGTAATTTCTGTGCAGCACCAAACAGCATTGCAAAATATCTCTTATGTCATTTCAAATATGTATTTTTTGGTATGACTTCCACTCTGACAGCATTATTTTATTATTTATAGTATACTCTGCACATTAGACAGGAATGGGTTTAATATAAATTTCCCTTGCATTCTGGCCATCTTTAAGTGCACTAGATGGACGGTGAGGTGCGGTATTTACTTTGCCCTTGATGCTGAGACCACCGGTGTCGTAAACAATGCCCTTGCCAACCCAGGCAATGGTCTGTGTGGCACCTGAGGGGGTGTGGCTAAGAACAGCCAATGCAGGAGGATGCTGGGCAGCTTTACCAACTCCGTAGATGCCTAAAGAGAGAGTGATTTAGCACACATGAACATATGAACATATGCACAGGGTGACAATCATTTGCATTTTCAAGCTTAAAATGACATGCACAATTTTCCTTTACATGCCAGAAAAGTTTCTAAAGCCTTAAGTCAGCAGTTGTAAAATAACATATCCATTGACTCATCATGAACTAGTTACATCGAAAAGGCAAGCTCATCTTTTTTTCCATCATAGATCAGAAAATGTTGCAATCTGCTGACTTTAAAGAACAAACTCATGACTACCTCCAAAGCCCTTTTGTTTCAGTTCTTCTCCTCTAATAATTGTTGGAGTGATGCCTAAGCCAGTCCCCACAGCCTTGATTTCCTGCAGAAGATTGCATAAAATATCATGAGTGAAAAAGCCATTTCAGCAATAATATAATGTTTGTTAATTGAAATAAAACTGTAATAAAAATAAAAATGTAAACTACCTGAAATAAAATAAGTTTAGGTTTAAATGTAAAGGTTAAAATTTAACTTTACAATAAGGTTCAATTTGTTAACAAGAACTAACAATGAAAAATATTTCTAAAGCATTTATTAATCTTAGTTCAATTCAGCATTTACGAATACATTAATAAGATCAAAAGTTGTATCTGTTTATAATCCCTGAGCTAACATGATTAAAAAGAACAATTGTATTTTTATTAACTAACATTAACATTGATTAATAAATACTGTAACAAATGTATTGTTCATTGCTAATGCAATAAATAACATTAACTAATAACAGCTCATTGTTAAGTTTTAACCCCCCCCCCCCAATAAAATCCATACCAGTATATAAATAAATAATACTAAAATCAGTGTTTCACAGAGAAATACAAACACAGACAACCGCTTGCCTCCAGGAAGTCATCAGTATTCATCTCACTGCATGGAGTGTCCACGATTCGAGCAGCCAGACGAACTCCATCCGCTGCATTGGCAAGACACTGGAAACAAACACTTGCACATTCATACAGATGCAACAGAATGATGCATAAACATATATGAACTAGTAACTAGAGCTGACTGTAAGGTAGCCAACTTGATCGGTGGGATGAGGAAGTAGATCTGAGCACTTTACCTCCAGTGTGGAGACCTCCAGGGGGCCGTTGTCCTGACCCACAGACACAAATTCCACAGTGACGTGCTTCTTCTCTGTCCTGCGAGAAGACGCTGAGCGGCGGGTGAACAGCGGGAAAGCTCGGGCAATGGCACACGCTGATGCGAACACATCAGAGCGCTCGCACACCATCTGAGAAGCCAATAATAACGCAACATTTTAATGTGAAATTTCAAGCGGCATCAAGAGCATTTGTGGCATAAAACTGATTGGAACAGAAAATAACTACAAATTGTAACATTTAACATGTTAGGGCTATACTTTTGAAACACTTGTGCAAACAGAAATATGTCTTACTATAAACAATTTTCGAATGGTTAGACAGTGATACAATTATTTTCTGTGGTATCTGATTAGACTTTGGTAGACATATCTCTAACTGTAACTTATTCAATAACTGTAATTCTTTCAAATGTACTGTATATTGAATATTTTTTTTATAAATGTGTGCATTTATAATACATTATGTATACATAAAATAATATAAGTGAAATAAATATTAAATACTTTACTTTTTAAAATGCAATTATATGAACTACAATTACAGATCTGTCTTTTAAACCAAAGTATTAAAATGTATATATATATATATAAAATGTTCTGTAGTATCTGTAATATAGTCAGTCACACACACACAGACACAGACACACAGAATGCGTTTCATTAAATGAAGGTGTCATGTTTATATGAGGGAGAAGGAGAAACAGAGATTGTACACATCACATGGAAATCATGAACAACAGAAAATGAAGACTAACCATAAAGACACAAGCTATCAAGACCAATGCAGTCTGAAACATTTTCTAGTTTATATGAACAAAAGGAACGAAGAGTAACATATGAATAATGGTGTGAACAAAATAATGGTATATGAACAAAAGGAACATATGAATAATGGTGTGAAATGAGACTGACCACAACGCAGCGGTTGTTGCCGGCAGGCAGGCAGGTTCGGACCAGACGGGTGAGGAAGTGGGCAGATGATGGGCTGTTGTGACGGCTGACTCGTGAAGGAAGGGCTGCCACGGCTGCATGACTCAAATACAGCGGGCAACTATCCGTAGGGTTGGGGTTCAGAGAAGACAAAGCTGCCTGCCAAATCTGAATGCAAATACACACACAAAAAAATGGTAGTACAATGCAACCCTATTTGCTGGTGTACCTGAAACCTGATACAGTGTGAAGAAAAATAACATCATATAGATCATACATGCACAGGCAACAACAGTAGCAAATCAAAACAATCCAGACTGTCAAGTCTATCAGGAAATCTTGATGATGATAAATGTTCTCTTGACAGATTTTACGAAACATTTCTAACACAAATGATGTACTTGAAATTAAGTACTATGGCTGTATATGACAGTAATATTATCAGATGTGCTGATTATCATATCCTTAAACATTGGCATTTACATTGTGCTCCAATATATGTTAATGAATATCACAAATATTACCATGGTAGTGCTATGTCCAAAATAGCATTACTATTACCATGGTGTAAGTGGTATTAAATATTACTGGAAGCATGTTACCCTAATACCATAGTATGCCCCGAATACCATAATATTGCAATGCTCTTTACATTTCAAAGAACACCATGTGATCACTATTATATATCGCCAGAAAAACATGTCTTGTCATATCCAATATCAATAGACAGAGACACCATGGCACCTTTTGTTAGAGGAAACCAATTATTAATACTGTAAAATAAGAGTCATATTTAATTCAATTAAGAGCCACCTACAACACGTTAAACTGATTTTAATTATATTTTTATCCATGTATATAATCTACAATCGTCGTTTCCATTGGTAAATGCAGATTAGCGGTCTGTTACACAACACTAGTCAGATTTCTCCCTAACTTTAGCCGGTAAGCTAACGTCATTGTGTGTTTACAAGCTAAGATACTTTTTATTAAACATTACGTACCTCTTTTGTGACCACTGGCTGCAGTTTCCCTTTCACCTGGGTCCAGTTGATCTGTTGCAGATTTGTGAGCTGGCCGACGATTAGGACCGGGCGGCTTTGCGGCTCTGAGTCCCCGGCAGAAGCCTTGAACTCGAGCAGAACATTCGCCATCTTCCACCCGAATGACGGTCTCTCTTCAGAAGGATGCACTTTAACCTTCCGCTTCTCCTGTCCGTCTCGCGAGCCCTTGTGCGAAGAGCGCTACTTATTTATTTATTTAAATAAATAATAAAAAATCCAGTGGTTTTCGAAGAACAACGTCCTAAAAAAAAGGCAAACCGTAATACTGTACTAACATTAGTTGAAGTATTTTTTTAGTACGAATATGGTATTCATTCAATACAATACTTATATCAAAGAACCACGTCATGATTTGTAATTTAAACACATAACAAGAGGCATAAACACATTTTAAACTATGACCAACTTAACAAATATGAAATTTGGTGCAGTTGCTGATATGTACGGCCAAAAAGTAAAACGAAATTCGTCTTGTAGTGTAATTTAAAACCGTGAGATATTTATGACAGAACCGCAGATTTCTTACATGAACTGCATATAAATATCAGTTGTCACTCGATATCTTCCAATATAACATTGTTCAATATAATGTCTTAAGGTGATAATCAGTGTTGGGTGTGACGCAATTACAAGTAACTTGAGGTATGTAATCAGATTACTTTTCTCACATAACTGGTTAAGTAACGCATTACTTTTAAACAACAACATAAGTTACTTTTTCAAATAAGTAACGCAAGTTACTTTGTTTTTCCATTTACTGACTGACAGCTCTTCTGTCCCCACGTTGAGAGAAATCAATTAGCATTTGTTTTCAGCCTGAGGCTTATTCATTTCACTTTTCGTGTGAAAGGGCCTTTACATGTGCCAAAAATAAATAAATGTTATTAGTCCAACCCGGTGATTAAAAAAAAAGTAATGCAAAAATAATGTGACATTACTTTCCATAAAATAAACGCAACTTTTTTTTAGGGAGTAACGCAATATCGTAATGCATTAATTTTAAAAGTAACTTTCCCTAACACTGGTAATGGTTAAAAAAGGGTAAAAAATTTACCCTTTTAACGGATAGCTTATTTATAAAATGCATATATAAAAATACCACATCATGTGACTTTTATATATATATTTGTTTTAATTTCATTAAAAACATGTTTACAGAAGGTTCAGAGCATACAGTAGTACCGTAATGGCAGAAAAATATAATATTCACACTGGGTTTCACACCAAAACCATGGAGAAAACCACAAGAAATGGATTTAAGCCTTGAATGTGCAGTTATATTTTCTTCTTACCTACTAAAATAACATAAGAACAAACGGTCTTGGGATCATGGTCAACTTAATCATTTTACCCCATCATACAGTAGTGGTGCAATTACCCTTTACAAAAGCCAACAGGAATTGATTTTTGAAAGGACAGAAAAAGGTAAATCATCATTACAACATACAAAAAAAGTAAAGAGAGACAGCCCAGGCTCCAGACATTGCTACAAATGGACAACAATAGAACTCCATAAACTCTGTACATGTATTTGCATCTAAAATAAATAATTTCATCTTGTACAGGGGACAGTAGTTGTTCAGTCAGTCATCTGACCGAGCTTCAGTCTGGGACTGAAGGTCAAAGTTCAGTTGAAGATCAAAGGTCAGATTGTTGTGACAACACCAATGAAAAATGCACAAGCAAAGCTTTTAAAAAGACATCCAAGATTAGAGCACAGATGTCCACACTTTAAGGCAAGGAACAGAGTGACGCAAATAATCTTGATGAATCACTCCCTCGTTTCACTGAATAAGTCACTGAAATTATACTGATATCATGACAACAACACTGCCATTAAAACAGACAAACACATGATGGTATATTATATGCTTCCACCGACATGAGCAGAGGAAAGAATGCTCCATTATGAACGCTCATAAAGGACAATGTAACATTCAGTTCATTCATTACCTGTCATAATCCCAATGCTATACTTTTTACCTCATAGAAATAAAAAAAAGTTTTGTAGAAAGAACATGCTTCGATTATGTGTTCCTCATTCTTCAACTTCCTCCATGGTTGATTGGAGTGTCAGTGCTTCTCCTCTCACACACACACACACACACACACGCACGCACACACACACACAGTTGCGGAAAAACACAGACTTTGTGACGTCACATTAAACACACACACACATCCTAACCTACAAGCAAGATCTGATTCAAAGGCAGCTTTCACTGTAAGATGGTGTGACTCTTTTAAAAATATGTTCAGGTGAAATTTAACCCCAAATTCACATTCCTGCTTACTTTACATCATTCTTAACAGTGATTCCCATTAGATTTGTATAATTGTTATACAGTAAAAATACTGTAATTCTGCAACTGTACTTTTTAGTTTTTGCTTTAAAAATTGAATTCTGCATTATAGTAATGAGAACTGAGAGGGGAGATGTGATTCACAGTGCAAAAAGAAATAAATGATAAAAGAATGGGAAAACAGATAGCATTAACAAGGTTTTTAGGAAATATATAATTTCATACTTCATTCTTTTGGGGTGAAATATGACCTGGGCATTCTTTTGAACAGATTCACTCAAACACATCTGATCATCTTCGAGGAGAGCTACAGACCTCTGAGGATATCTTATCTTTTCCCATCGTCTTCCTGTTTACTCATCAAAATAGATGAGAAGGACGGTTGAGACAAACATGCATCCACACTCATTAGTGCTGTGCTTGTGCAGGACAAATGAAGAAAATCTGCCCTGTGGGGACAACTGAAAGGAACCCAAGGACTAACACTGCCTCTCACTGCAGAATTAAACACGTGAACTGTCTCCAAACTCGGTGGCCAGCAGTGGGCGTCCTTATCTGCTTCACTTTGTTGTGTAGTATTTTAAAACATAAGCACTATCCGTTTGACAAATAATCCACCCTCAAACAATAATCTTGAACGTCAGCATGCACTCACACTCACACTCACACTCACACTCACACTCACACTCACACTCACACTCACACTCACACTCACACTCACACTCGCTTCTTTTCTCTCATACATACAGGTAGATCCCTCCTAGAGGCCATGGAATGATTCATCTAAACTTTGTCCCGAACAGTATTAGTATTAGAACAACAACTATGACAAAGAGAATTAAAATGACCAACATCTTGCGGTTTTTCTTCTGGTACTGTTCAGCCTAACAAAGAAAAAAGAAACATTTAGTGTGCTTCTTATTTTCTTCTATGCAATATTACTTGTAAACTGTCATGTGGATATTGCAAAGAACATTAATATTACACAACAAGTAACTGAAAAAGTAAACATTATTCTGAAAAAGTGTTACTTAACACATCATCAGGCTTGATAAAGGCCTCACCTTTTGCAGCTGCTGCAACCCCTCGTCTGTTTTGACACACGCTTGCTCCACATTGAAGTCGATTCTGTCGAGGACTGTGCCCTGAATTAAATATACATTGACATTAATGCAGAGGTCTTCAACCCCGCTCTGTCTCAATAAGCTCCGTAGCTTATATAATTCATATTAAATTAGTTTTTCCCCAAAATTGTATATACAGGTCCTTCTCAAAAAATTAGCATACTGTGATAAAAGTTTTAAAAGCCTCAGGAATCTTTTGCAGGTGTTTAGAGTTAATTAGTTGATTCAGATGATTAGGTTAATAGCTCGTTTAGAGAACCCAAAATCATCAGTATTAAAACAATAAAAGACCTGAAATATTTCAGTTGGTGTGCAATGAATCTAAAATATATGAAAGTTTAATTTTTATCATTACATTATGGAAAATAATGAACTTTTATCACAATATGCTAATTTTTTGAGAAGGACCTGTATATAGAGTTCCAGTCAGAAGTTTGGAAACATTACTTATTTCAATGCTTTTGAAAGAAGTCTCTTATGCTCATCAAGCCTGCATTTATTTGATCAAAGATACAGGAAATTGTTTTTTAATATTGCAAAATATTATTACAATTTAAAATAATGGTTTTCCATTTTGATATATTTTAAAATATAATTAATATTTTAAAACACTGACCTGTTCAACAACCATTCCAGCGAGATCTCTAAATATCTCATTAAGATCAGAGATGGACTGAACAATCTGTCGAATTTCTCTCTCCCGCTCTTCTACTATCACCGTGTTCTGCTGAACCAGAACTAGCTGGTCATCTGTAAATCCCTAAGAGAGTGAGAGAGACACTTAGTCACACAGAGACAGATGTCAACCGTTCACTGACAGTATAACAACAATATTAATAATATACATATAAAATTTCATATTATGGCCAATAAAAAATATAAATCCATACAGCATTCACCCGAAAGGGTCTGGAATTTTGAATTTACACACTTCAAAAGGACATTAGGCATCAAAACATTATAATATAAGTGTTAAATAGTGTTTAATAATAGTTTTGATATAAAAGTATGATGTTTAAAATTGATATTATCTGCTTCCAAAAATAGTGCCCCAATATGTAGTATAAATATTATAAACATTTGGATTTAGTGATGAAAAAAATATGGCTATGTAGAGCATTTGTAAAACATTCTCACTCTGTCATATAACGCGATATCTTCATCTTCCTCCACAAGAGGACCAGAGTCAAAAAAGTGCTTGGATCTTTCTTCACGGTTTTTCATGCCTGAAAATGAAAGCAAATCAAAGAACTGAGCATACAGCCAAAAATTTAACATTTTGTATTTCAAAGAGCCTCAATTTAAGGATGAATGGAAGATAAGGAAATAACACCTCTTGCTTAACATTAAGTCAATTTTGTTATATAGGTCAGTATCACTGATCACAATCCAAACAACAGCCGTCCGTTTTGGTCGATCATTGGGAATGTCTCAGGTTTTATTATAATGATTATTATTATGATAGATAAAGTATAATTTCTTCATTTTTGTCAAGAAATCAGAAAAAAAGTCCTGTATAATTCTCTACAGTGAAGAAAAACTTATGATTTCACTTAAATTTCTTTAGAGAGAAGTATTATTTTTCCTATTTTTACCCAAAATATGGTGTAAAATGGTGAGAAATATTGTGTGCACATATATAATGCAATGTCTGTTTTATTTATACTCATAGCTGAAGGGTGCCCTCGAGCAGAAAGTCTACAACAGAGACTCATAGGCCCTGTCCCAAATGGCACCCTAAGCCCTAGCGGTCGGCCTGAGTCTGCACTTTCGTGACGTAACGCTACTTTGACTGTCAGGAAGAAGTCCACTGTGGAGCCCTCATCATCATCATCATCATCAACAACAACAACAAAATTTATTCTACTGCCAGGCCAGTAGTAGGCGATGTCACTTTGTAAAGAAACACTACGTGCCTATAGACTGAACATGTAATATGCATGCGCATTTTGTCACTTTTCACAAATTTTGAGACGATAACAATGTCGTTTTCAAAAACTTGCTCTTTAAATTCCATTTTCAAAAGTTAGCATTTTCAGGCTGTTGTCATATAAATGAATGCCCAAAGTGCATAAAAAGTTCAGTTTTTAGTTGAAAACGCTGCAGTGTCAACTTAACAGCCCCTTCAAATTCAATTAAAATTGCCAAATCGCAATTTTAGTTAATCGTGCAGCCCTAGATTAACCTCACACACAAACAAGCACACAATGAACGGCTCCGTCTTGCACAACTGTATCCCCATCGTGCTTCTATATTTTGTGTTTCTGTGTGCATAGACCTACGTTTTAGGTAGCCTGACTGTGTGTGTCTGAAGTTGATTGACAGTTCTTGAAGGCTCTGGGCCAATGAAGAGACCACATTGGTCAACAGCCTGTTTTCTTGCTCTGTACAATGATGACTCTGAGTCTGCAGCCCCGTCACGGCCCGCTGGCACCTGTGAAACATCTAAACACACATATGCAGATGCGGAAATGTGCTTAGTTTTACGATGTGTGCAATGATCAATTGCTGTAGTTCATTTCTGTCCACTTCAACCTCTTTCGTTATAACATATGTCACTGTAATAAAACATGATTTATGTGTGTGTGTGTGTGTGAGTTATTATACCTGTGTAATTTCCTGTGTAGTGATCTCGATGGCATGCTCCTCCTCACTGCTGTCGTCTAGCGTGGGACGGTTCATGTGTTTGTCATGCAGACTAGCCAGTTCCTTCATCTTTTGACGAATACGTGTGATTTCATACTGAATCTGTGGGAACAAGGAACTCACTGTTCACTCTCTGCATCAAAACTGAGAGGACAAGAACATTCCAGCTGAACTAACATCTTAATGTTACTTCTAGATGTCATACTTTGTAGATTATGGATAGAAGACTATGAAAATCAAATATCTATTTGTTCAAGATGACCTAGAACCACGTAGTCCTACCAGTAAATTAATGATTTCTTTAAACTGAGAATGAATAATTTGCATTTCGTATAAATGTCGTTCAAATGTTTGGGGTTGGTAAGATTTTTTTAATATCTAAAGATATTTTTTAATATCTTTAAAAGAAGTCTCTTATGCTCATCAAGGCTGCATTCATATGAAAGAAAATACAGTAAAAACATTAATATTGTAAAATATATTTCAAATAACTTCTATTTGAATATATTTATGTAATTTATTCCTGTGATGGAAAAGCTGAATTGTCAGCATCATTACGCAGATCTTCAATGTCACATAATCCTTCAGAAATCAGTCTAATATGCTGATTTGGTGCTCAAGAAACATCTATTACCATTATCAATGTTGAAAACAGTTCATATTTTTGTGGAAACGTGATACATTTTTTCAGGATTCTTTGATGAATCTTTGGTTACATTATAAATGTCTTTGCTGTCACTTTTGATCAATTTAATATGCCCTTGCTTAATAAAAGTTGTATTATAATTAAACTACCATTCAAAAATGTGGGTTTATTAAGATTATTTAGGAAGAAATTATTACCAGCATGTTTCTGCTATGATGTACTGTTCATATGTTTTTATTTAAACAAACTAAGGGATGAGTCTAAATGACTTTCTCTAGTAAATAAATATATAGCTTCTCCACATATGCCATCTGTAGAGCATAACTTGTTTTGAAACTGGAACATTCTTTTAATGTCACTGATCAACAGTGCATCCCATTCTTTCTTTTCAGGAACGCTTAAAACAATCTAATTACCTCATCCACTCCTTCCACCCATTTAGGCGGGAGTCTCTTCGTGACACCGATAGCCGCCTCAGGATCCAAACTAATGCCTGACACCAGGGCCATACGGTCATCAGCCAACTAACAGACAGAGAGACAAGACAGTCGAGATTATCTGTACAATCGATTTATACACAGTAAACCTGTAAAATGCATTATGTGTTACTATTGGTAACTGAAAGCATTATCAAATTAGGTAAAATATTTAAAGGGACAGTTCACCCAAAAATGAAAATTCTTTCATTAATTAATCACCCTCATACCAAACCCAAGACTTGATCGCTTTACAGATTGAATTCACATATTAACTTTAAAGCTGCAGTCCGTAAATTTTAAATCTTTGTTGCCATCTTTGTTTGAACCCTGAAATTGCAGTTATTTGCAGAGTTTATTATTTACGTGGGTTGTGCATCGGCACGGCTCCTTAGCTAATGTTTAAGAATCTAATGTCATTGATATACAACCCACACATACACCTCGTATGTGTGGGTTGTATATCAACGCACCAGTTGTAAGACGAGGCCACACCTCCAGCATCCACACACGCAATAGCCTACGAGCCTTGACTCCTTTATGTATACAGACGTGACATCATGATGCAAAGACGAACGGCGGAAGCTCATAATTCCCACGGAAATCAACCAGTACCACTCAAATCATAACACATTAGTAGACTCTTACCGTTGTGGGCTAAGGTAAGGAGGTCATTTTGAACACTGGCTGGATATGTACTTGCTCAAAAATTTATTTTGGATCATTTTTAACCCCCCAAAAAAGTTACAGACTGCAGCTTTAACCAGTGAACATAAACAGAAGCTCAACCGAACCTGCGTAACACGAGAATGAACCTCATTGGTTCAAACATGCTTGAGCTTCCATTTATCACAACTGATGTGTGAGCTGATGAATGTTTAAATGTGAATTAAAGCCTAAATTCAATCTGTTCATCATATAAAGAGCTCGACTCTCTTAGAAAATTTGGGCTAAACCGCTCAATTCCTGTGGATTAGTTTTACGATATCTTTATGAACTTTTTTAAGCGTAAAAGTGGTAGTTGAGTAGCTGTCAATGGAGGGACAGAAAGCGCTCCAATTTCTGTAAAAAGATCTTCATTTGTGTTCCCGAAGATGAACGAAATTCATACGGGTTTAAACGACACTAGGGCGAGTAATGACAGATTTTCATTTGTGGGTGAACTATTCCTTTAATAAACAAAAACACAAGGAGTACAAAAACTGACCCTGACCCCCTTAAAAATGAAACTGAACGCTACTTTATCCTACTATTGTATTATCATCAGACAAGCGCTTGCTCTTTTCTAAAGTCTATGTAAGTTGTGTGTGTTTGGATAGTTTTGAATGCATTCCCTCATTCCTAAACGAGCATGTAGATCAACATTTTA
Source organism: Gobiocypris rarus (assembly GCA_023029165.1). NCBI lineage: Eukaryota > Metazoa > Chordata > Actinopteri > Cypriniformes > Gobionidae > Gobiocypris > Gobiocypris rarus. The sequence goes on along the minus strand of CM040921.1, from coordinate 35,162,663 downwards.
TTGTGGAGAATGAACATTAATTAATTTCAACAGGAAGTTCTGTAAAGCTCATCTAAGTTAGCAACCGTAACCAAGGGGGCAGCGCTTAGCAATGGGACATCGATTTGGACCTACCCATAACCGAAGATTAAAACATCAAGTTTACCTCATCAAACTCCTAATGTGATTGGAAGAGCCCGGCGAAGTCCCATCCAATGAGAGGAGAGGTAGAAGAGAAGGGGAGGGACATGAGGAGTGAGAGCAGAGGAGCCCAAGACAAAAAGCAGTGATCAGCATCAAAAAGACTGACAGCAGGACTTGGACAGAACTGGACAAATCAGGAACAAAAACCAATAAATGCAAATTGTTACTTATACGTTAATGAAGAATATGGAAATACATATGTATGTGCATTATGTATATAAAATGCATCACGTTGCTTTAAAGTTTCAAGGCATGTAAGATTTGTCCATTCCAGCCCAATAACTTCAACATCTCAATCTTACTGTATAAAATGTGCTAGATAAAGTATTAGGTTTGGAAAATCTACCCACATTCTGATGCTACTGAATTTGTAAAATGCAATAAAAGATTAAGCTGGAAGATAAATCCTATTTTTAACCCAAAACAACAACACAGTGACATGATTACTGTTGATCTCAACAATGAATGCACGGCAAAAGATTCAAGCAGGATTTTGCAAGACAGTGCAAGAGCTGGATCACAAGAAGTGCAAACAGGGAAAAACCAACATGCAAGCAGATGGTAAGGAATGGAGCCACTACACCAGACAAAACACAAGCCGGCATGATATATGATTGAAATGACGTCCGTGCTAGTAACTTTGTCGCTCTTCACAGCTTTAAATATTGCACTTACAGACATACACAATCTGTCTGTTGAGACCCAATCAATACCCTATAAAGATACAGGACTATTTGAAATCATGCTGGATACCAGGCCACCCACCAGCATCAAAGAGAAAGAAAAATGTGATCCACAGATCTTTCCTACAGATTAGTTATGTAAGATTGGAAGACAAAGCTACTGCCTTCCTCTGGAGTCTCATTTTTAGAACGGTAAAAACAAAGTTGTATCAGAAACCTTATACAAATGTAAAAAATAAAGTTGCATTACAGTTATTAATGGTGCATTAAAATGCATAAAAAGCAGGTACTATAACAGCTTAGAGACATTTAAGAGAAGGTGATATATATAGAAACATAATGGTTTTTATACATATTTAAATAGTTTAACTTTGCCTTATATAAACTCTCAGATAACAAGAATTTATAAATAATTAAATACAATTATTTTATATCATCGTTACAAATTGCATGAAAAAGTTCACATAAACTACCATTCAAAGGTTTGGCATCAATACGATTTTTGAAAAATAAATGAATGCTTTAATTCAGCAAGGATGCATTAAATTGATCAAAAGGAATACATTTAATCATTAAGTGTATTTATATAGAATGTTTTTAATTTTAAAGTGTTATAATTAGTGGTCAAATCGATTAATCGCATCCAAAAAGTGTGCTTACATAATTTGTTTGTGTGTACTGTGTATAATTATTGTAAATATAAAAATAAACACATGCATATATATGCTATATATATTTTTAAATTATATGTATATATAAAATATTTATATTTATATATAACAAATGTATATACATGCAAATATTTCTTAAACATACATGAATGCATGTTAATTAATCGCGATTAATTGATTTGACAGCACTGGTTATATTTCAAAATAATACTGTTTTACAGCATTTTGCTCAAATAAATGCAGCCTTGGTGAGCAGAAGAGACTTCTTTCAAAAGCATTAAAAAAATCTTACCAAAACCAAACGTTTGAGCTGTATACTAAATTTGACATTACAATGCCATAATCGCAAGTATGACACACTAAATGCAAAGTAAATTTTACCCAGCTAATATTTTTATCACTTTTGGCTCCAATGACAATATAAAAGCCAATGAACTTCTATTTATAATATAATATTTATTATTGTTCCACATACAATATAAATATGCAAATAAACATTTAAGGGGGTGATCATACATATATTGTGGGGTCACTGGCATCATGATGCTCCCTGCAGATAAACTGGTGATCTAAACGTCCGCAAACTAGCACGACCATCACGTTTTTAGTAATTTCATTCCCATTCCCGAGTGAGTTAAATCAAAATGCGACTGTATGGAAACGGTTTCATGGTCAGCTAGCTGGTTTGCACAGACCTGCCACCTCCGCACACAGCAAACAAAACACTTGAGGTTTGCTGGACAACTGACACCAACAAACATCACTAAGTTAGCTAGGGATGTTGTCTAGCTAGCTCAGAATCCAACACACACACGCGAAAACATTCAATTCAGACAATGAACGTTAGACTCACCGCAGCATTGCTACGTGTATTCAGAGTACGACGGGGGTCGTATGTACTCACTTGCTCAGCCAAAATCTGCCGGTTTTGGATTGCATTGTTCCGCATTAATAAGAAGGCATCGGTTAGTCGCCGAGTTGCCATGGTTACGCAATATAAGAGGACCGTAAAATGAAATAACAACAGGCTGCCTCGATGGCTGTCTTGAGATTATTTACTCAGCTCGTCGTCAAGGCAGCTGCTGGCTACTTAACTAGCGAGCTAGCCTGCAAAACGGCAGGCAGGCTCGGCCAGCAACTCAGCGCCTCCGATTTCGAGAGTTATCTGCTCTCGTTTAGACCAATGCAGTCCTGAATATATATCCTGTAAAGTACTAAAACATTACAAGACCGACAACCCAAGTTTTACGCTCGGTTTGGGTCGCAAATTGATCATGTCTGTGACTTCCGTGACGTGGAATACGTGAACGAGACATCACTATGAAACTTCCGCTTTGGACAATGAATATGCAGAAATCAGAGACGGTTTTACTTTTAATTTGTGACTTTTTTAAACTTATAGTTTTATTTAGTAAATATTACATCATAAAAGCAATATTGTATTATTTCAGTTTTTGTAAAACGGATGTTTTGTTTATTGAATATTCAACTATTTAATTTGTTGAGTTTAAATTAAAGAGTAAAGTCCTGTTCACACCAATAATGATAACTAAAAATATATCACTACAAAGGTTTTATTTATTAGCGAACACTCCAGCGAACGATATATCCGCTAAAGCAGGATAAATTCTGATTGGCTGTCAATGTTTTTGTCGTTCACCAGCTGGAAAAAAAATCGTTCTGAAAGTGATTCCAACGATATCGTTTCTCTGTGCCGTTATCGTTATAGCGATGGTGTGAACTCTGCCATTCAATAATACTGAGAATGATAAGTGAACCCCAATTTCATTTTATTTTTTGAATATGGAAAAATATATAACTCATATATTTATGTGTTGAAAACCATATAAACAAATGCATATTCGTAATTTTAAACCATTTACAAATTAAGTATGAGCTTAAAAGCAATTTTGTTTAAAACCAATGATAAAACGTTTCCTGCATGGAGAATAATACGGCGACTCAGATGCGCCAATTGGCATTTCCACAATCTGCATTTGCGAAACTGTAATATTTGAAGTGTCACCACACGGCGGCAGTGTTTCCTACCTGAAAAATCACACGCGATGACAGGGAAAACTCTGTGTGAACGCTTGTAGAAAAAAAGTTTTAAATGTAGAAAACGTATGGATGTCTGTTAGCTGGGGATCTATTGGCGGGATAACTATGATAAAATACCTTTCTCCAGTGGCTGGGTGGGAAGGAGACTTTGAGGATCTGCACTGCTGTTGCTTTCCCCATGTGCAGAGCAACACAGGACTGGTCATTTATCTCACTTAACAGTGTCTAAACTCCATCTGTGAAAACTGTAAACATGTCTAGTGATCTCCGTTTTATTTCATCTATCTATCTATCTATCTATCTATCTATCTATCTATCTATCTATCTATCTATCTATCTATCTATCTATCTATCTATCTATCTATCTATCTATCTATCTATCTATCTATCTATCTATCTATCTATCTATCTATCTATCTATCTATCTATCTATCTATCTATCTATCTATCTATCTATCTATCTATCTATCTATCTATCTTTCAGTCTGTCTGTCTGTCCGTCCATCTATCATTCTGTCTGTCAATCTATCTATCTGTCTATCTTTCTATATATCTATTGTTCTGTCTGTCCGTCCATCCATCCATCTTATTTCATAGTTTTGATGACATAACTATCATTTTTGCAGTGTGGAAAATAGTAATAAAGAATGCATAACTGTGTCCAAAAGTTTGACTAGTTTACAATTTTTAAAAGAAAGAGAGAGTTTGCTTTATTTTCCATGTGCTAACCAGTGACTTACTGCCAAACACCAGCAGCCAGCCCATGTTGAACGGCTGGAAGTGAGCGAATAGATAAAGATTACTACAATAATAGATCCAAGATTACAAAATATTCTGGAATAGAGTATACATAATAAAACAATAAATAAAATATAAAGGCCTATTAAAACAAAGTTGAGGTTGCAGAATGAAAAAAGACAGACGTAACTGGAGGCTTTATATAATAAGAACATGAACAGACAACTACAGAATGTATATTGCATATAAAAGTTCATAAGTGGAGAGCACAGCAATGTTAGGGAGGTTAACTGGGGCCATAAAGCAGACAAAACCCAGCAGTCTTTTACCTCATCTGGACAGTAACAGAAAAGAGAAGTTGTGACCAAGACTAACAAGAACAGCTCTGTAACCCAAATCCACTGCCTAAACTATTCAAGACACTCATACATTTTTATCATATTACACATCACTTCTCAGATTTAATACAAATACAGTAAAAACTAATAATGTGATATATTGTTACAATTTAAATGTAGAAAATGTGTTTGTGTGTGTATACACATCTCTTTATAATCAAACTGTATATATATATATATATATATATATATATATATATATATATATATATATATATGTATGTATATATATATATATATATATATATATATATATATATATATATATATATATATATATATATATATATATATATATATATATATATATATATATATATATATATATATACATTTTATGTATATTTTATGTATCATGGTTAAATAAATATATATGTGTATATAAAATATATATTAAAAAGTTTACAGTGTATCCATATATATATAGAGAGAGAAAAGACACATTTTTTCCCATTATATTTTATGGAAATTAATTTTACTTTCATATTGCAACAAATTTCAAAGTAAAAAAGGATATTAAGAGAAAAAAGGTAGGGTAGTTGATTTTATCTGTCAGAAACTGATTGGATTGTGAAAAATGGATGTCCAATAGCAGAACGGACTAACTTAATAATATAATCTTATGTTTACACAGACCAGTAATCTTCATCTATTTTGGCTTCAAATTTGTTTATTCAAATATTCACTCATCTTATTTATGATTATCTATGATCAAATAGATCATTATAAAGTTTATCATGTACAAAGTTATAAATGACACATGTTTTTTTCTTTCTTTGTCTTCGCCCACACTTGTCTCTCCTGTTTTTCCTTCACTCTCTCTTTCCCCCCCTCACAGTTCAGCGTGAGATTCTCCTCTCTGCTTTATCTTAACCCTCCATGCGTACCTAAACCCCGATGGCCGTCCTCACACACACATGTACACAGACCCCGGCAGCCACATTCATCATGCTCCTTCGGCCCATTCATCACATCCCCCTGAGCCCCCACGGTTCTCTCAGACACAGGCATGGGGTTAGCAAACATCTCATGGAATTTAGGGCTGTGGTTGGGTTTTTAATGTTTTACAGCGAGCCTCTCGCAGTTCACAATTCCCCACAGCGCGGAGGAACTCAAGTGCAAAAAGTCCCACAGACTGTTTACAGCGCTTTCATACTTTGCAGCCCTGAGTGATGACATTCGTTTGCCCTTGACGGAACAGGAATCTCTTTGATTGTGTTCAACCTGAGAGCCTGATAAGAGTGACAGCAACTAGTGTTGTGCTCTACTTACTCTGTCACTAAAAGATATCAGCGCTATTAGCAAACGCTTTTGACATCACAATTTAAAGAAAGTCAGAAGGGATACAATCCATAAAGTGTGTCTAAAATAAATAATACAGGTGTCTGGCATCTCATCTTTTGCATGCCATTGAAAAACTGCTAACTGTGACATGCAACCTACCAAATTACTGCATGGTAACAATTTACAATAAGTTTTCAACTAGTTAACATTCATGTTTAAACAATATAAATTCATATATTTCAAATAGTTAATTCATGATGTTGATAATGTTAATTTATAGCCTACAGCATTTAAATGTTAAAAATCTATTCTAGAGAGAATTAGTATAGTCTAGTTAGTATAGTAGATTTAGATTTAGTCATTTAGCAGAGTGCAGATGCTTTTATCCAAAGCGACTTACAAATGAGAGCAATAGAAGCAACCATAAACAGTCAGTAGTTAACTATATGGGGGTGAAAACTTTTTGAATTTGAAGATCAAGGTAAATTGTATTTAATTTAATTAAGAGAAACATGTAAGTTGCTTCTGAAGGGTAGTACTAAATGAAAAATTCTGTTCCAAAGTTTTCACCCCCAATTCCCAAACCTAAAAACTTTAAACTTTTGAGCACGCCATTCTGATAGATACAAGGTGCGGTTAAAAAAAAAAAAAAAAATATATATATATATATATATATATATATATAGAGAGAGAGAGAGAGAGAGAGAGAGAGAGAGAGAGAGAGAGAGAGAGAGAGAGAGGCCTATATATTTTTTTCTTTAATTCTAGCTATTTCTAGCACTTACCTTCCGCTAAACCTGCATTATTCAACGTGCTAATATTTCATGCAGTGACTAATAAGAATCAATAATAAGACTAATAAGACCAATAAGAATCAAGTAGCCTATGATATCACAGAGATCGTGTAATAATATGGAAAACGATCTCCTTTCTGTTTTTTACGTAGGCTACATAAATAGCCATAGCATTTGTTTCTGCTGTTCATTGACTCATGAGCACTAATGAGATATGTTGATATGACCGGAAAAGATTTGTGGCGATGCCGCTAACGTGAGGCTTCGTTTCGCCACCCGCCGCGGCCTCTCGCAGCACCTGTCACCCAGCGGCCGCGAGCGGAGCGCCGTAGACATGTGTTCCTCAAACATTCCTTCCACATCGCTCATAAATCACCATTACCCGGACACTCAGCTCCGACAGCTGGATCTCCTCTCAAGCGCACGGGGTGGGCAACGATTTTTTTACTTCATTTTTACAGGAGAAACTCTATACGAAAGGTATTTTTGCTGGGTGTTTGTCATCTTTGGTGTATTTAGTGCATTTGAGAAATCGGATCTTACTTGCAATGAACGCATGCATTTGTTTTGTAAACTTTCAGACGTTGGCTATTTAGACACGTTGACATGAGAAAGGTTAAAGGTGATTGATGATATGAGGACCAAAACGAATCATGTTTCCATAGCCTGCCGAAACTGAACACACCTGCCACAAAACATGAATCACCTTTAAACGGTCATCAATGCTGGATAGGCTTTTTTTTGGTCACTGTAAAAATTATAATATTATAATATTACAGAATATATAACAGACTAATACATGCACACTACAATTGAAAAGTTTGGGGTCATTAATATATATATATTTTTTTATTCTAAAGCAACATTGATAATAATAAGAAATGTTTTCTTGAACTCCAAATCAGCCTATTAGAATAATTAAAGTGCCCCATTATGTTTTTGTTTTTAATATTCCCTGTCAGGCAGTGTGTAATATCGCTTTTTGTGAATGTAAACGTTCTGCAAAGTTGTAAAGTCGAAAGTGCACGATAAATAAAGCTACTGTCTCCCAAAAGAAAGAATCTACTCTGACTGAACCGCCTACACGAGTCGTTTTTTATTCGAATCTCACTGTGACGGTTTTACATCGCTAGAAATGACATTTGCTTAATGCCCGACCATACAGTATATGTTGCATACGTACACAACAGGGGCGGAACGGGTTGGGTGGGGTGGCGGCTAATTGGGCTTAAGCCCCGAATGTTTTGTCAAAAGCCCCGAATCTTTTAGTTAAAAAAATAAAATAATAATACTTAAACGTTGTTTCAATTCCTCTCAGTCTTTCAGACTGGAGCGGCAAAAAATGAAACAAAAGCTCTATTACCGTGTGTGGTGGCGGTCGGCAATGCATCGCACATCACTCAGCTTGTTTGCCAATGCCAACTGCCAATAAAAACATTCTTCTTCTTCGTTGTTGTCATCAGGGATTGGCGGGCTTTTGTATTTCACAGGCGTCGTAGTTAACCGGCCAACATGGACATAATGACATTTTTTAAATGTAAACCTCACCGGCCAGAGAGAGATTCAGCGTCAGACGAAACGTGGATGATTATGGCATGGATTCTGATGTAGCAAATTTGTCAGCTAAGCACAAAGTAAACCAAACTGAACTCTAAAGATTAGTAATGATATTTACACCAAATTCCAATTTTACATATGCAGGCTAACTTAAAAATAGTCAGATAATGGTTGCTTTTTTTTATTTGCCAGGGGTGAAAATGAGTCATCCTTAACATTTTTGGTGTTTTGGATTCACTACAGCTGGAGAACAGTTAAATACAAAACAGGTTGTAGGCTCTACTGGGTGATTTTTTTTTACTGAGTAACTTATCATTTTCCCAGATAGTATATAGATTTTTAGGCATTATATTATCTCAAACAGCCTGAAAAATAGTGCATTTAGCTGATGTAAATGGGAAAAAAACTGTATGCCCCCAGACCACCCTAGGTTTGGGCTTTGTATACATCGTCTGGCTCCGCCCCTGGTACACAACTCATCCCACTCTCAAACATGTCATTTTACTGATGACTGCTTCTCAAATCTCGAAGTTCAACACGGGATTCGCAAAACGCTTGCTCTTGAAAGATGGGTCAGTACCCAGTTTATTTGGACCAGCTCCTCAGAATCACCTGTATGTTTGATCAAATGTGTTCAAAATACGTAGTGTCGTGTTTTATATTTAATGTACATTTCTGGCTAACTCACGTTATTACTGTCTCACTGAAATACTTCTGCTCATCAGCTGTGGGCCACTATGACCTAAAACTGTGTCTATTAATGCAGATTTTTTGTTGTTTTTATACTTTGACTAAAGATAAAGGATGGAGCAAAATTAGTTTTACAAACTTTAATGTTACATCAGTCATTCATGTTAGTGCTGGGCTAAAGTATGCGCTGTTATTGATACAGTTCCCACATGTGCTGCGCAATAAATTTGAAATATACACATGGGTTTGCTGATGGACGTACACTTATTAATGCTTATGGTGAGGAATTACAGCTGCAACATCTCATAATGTGCCTTAAAATGAGTAGCGTATCACTGAGAAAGTCGTACTTGTGATGGAGGTTCGGGTTTAATAACTAGTTCTTCCAATGTTTCATCATCAGACTCGCACTCAGATTGATATGGTAAAATCAACGGCATCATTACTGTCTTTACAGTGTGTACAATTGCTGAGCTTTAGGAAGCCTCCAGACGGAGCTGAGTTGTAATGGGTGTTTGTTTCTGACGTGCAATGTAAGCGGTAGACCGTTCACAACAGACTGGGCCATGTGACTAATCAGAGCACAGTAGCTCACGGAAAGGAGGGATTTAGAGAGACTGATTCATCCATTGAGTCGTTTGAGAGTCATTGAACTATGTGGTGATGTGCAAAGTATATTATGAGAAAATGAAAGTGGCTGCATGTAAACCTGCTGTAGGAGACCTCCAAAACAAAACCAGGAGCCTTTAAAATAGCATAATAAGGGCACTTTAAAGATCATGAGACATCTATCTAATCATCCATTCATCCATCCATCTATGAGATTATGAGTTTAAAAGTTCATTCAAGTAACTTTATAACAAACAAATGAATGTTAGACACTAACCTGCACCTTTTCAATAATATTTAGTTTATTTTAATGGTCTTAATCAGGACGTTAAACACCAGTCCACCAATTCTTTGGGGGTGTCCTATTTTTCCAGCTCTGCACCCTCAATTCTTCTAACACCTCAGCAATAACATTCTCAGTGTCTTTTGTTTTCTTTGCTTGTCATAGGCTATTAGCTTTGATAAAATGTCCATTACTCTTTTATGAGCTACTCTAGATGTTTCAGGCAGGAGCTGAGGAAACCTCAAACTCTGACATGCACTGTGTCCCATAAGCTCTCACCACACATGGGCCTGCAGGGATCAAATATCAATGTGAAATTCCTCATCGCTGAGCTACCTGGCCTGTCTATTATTGGCCCACATGCCACAGAGGGGGCGCAATGGTGGCATGATTATATAGGTGTTACAGACTGGATGGAATCTGAAGGGCAGAGGTTCAGACTATAAAGAATGTGAGGTTGTGTGTGATGTGTGTGTGAGAGAGAGACAAAGGATGGAGAGGAAGAATATAGAGTTTGAACAGTTTCTCAACTAGTTGCTTGAGGATGCAGATTTTACACTGGGCATCAATTGGCGACCAAACACAGTGCTAAAATTGTTTAGTGCTTAAGTTAACAAAAACGCCCTTAAAGACACAATGTAATTTTCGCCACTAGAGTTTGCTTATTCTAAAGCCCAAAATGGCGTGTTATCTGTAAGCATTTTGAGCTATCCGCGTGTATGTCTACGCCGTGTGATTACGCGTGTATGTGTACGCCGAAACGAACCATTATGTGTGTGTGTGTGTGTGTCCACAATGTAAATGTATTTATAAACATACTAAATTATGTTTTTTTTAAAATGTAAAAATGCTAAATGTTTCTTGTGATGGATAGGTTTAGGGGCAGTGTGTGTGTGTGTGTGTGATGGGTAGGTTTAGAGGTAGGGGCATTGTAGGGGGATAGAATGAAACCGCATTGATAAACACGCTAAAAGCGATTATGCGTCTTAATAGCACTCCAAAATGCATACAAATTGGTGTGCATACATACGCCATTTCATGAGATCAGTCTGTGTTCACACTGCAGTGAGCGAGATCATACCAGGCGGTAAAACATGGCACTCTGTGCGGTAAATCAAGAACACCAGATTTAAACAATAAGACTAACTGTGTTGAGCTGGAGAACAATGATTAGTTTTCTGTCGATGAATGATCCAAACAGTTTCTCACCTGTCTAATAAAACACATCATATATTAAAGCATCTTTGGTGTTTCCATGGTTTCTACAAAATAAAACCGGAGGGTAAGGCGGTATGATGTCATTGATAGGCGACGCATGGACACGGTCTGTGTCCTGGTTAAAATGGCTTATTTCTTTGAATTTAAACGTTCTTGAAAACATTTGGGATAATATAAGTACACAGGTCAACAACATTTATAACATTGTTCTAGTGGTATTTGGACATTTTAATCCAAAAATCTGAAATATTGTGCCTTTAAAATGCTCAAAAATGTATTAATATTCTTATAAAAAACTTCCAAAACGTATACATTTAGGAGTACCCTTGAAGGGATAACGTACCTTAATTACCTCTAAAAGTAAATAATAGTTCCTTAAGGGTATTACTAATATTCGGTATAAAATGCACATTTTAGGGATAAAATATGAGGTACAAAGTTGTCCCTTTAAGGGTTCTGCCTTCAGTGACAAGCTTCTGTACCCCCTATGGTACAATTTTTGCACATTTTGTCTGACAGTGATACCATGAACTAGGCTAAACAATTGTCAGAATCATTAAAACTTAATAGAACATTACATGGAATTCTATGGATTATATGGAAGGTATTTTCCATGGTAAGGAAAAGTATGTTAAACTTTGCTCCTATTTTATCATCATCCATCAACGGTGAAGATCAAAGGAACACAACTGCATATGAACACCGCACACTCATGCACACTTCATTAACCACAGACATACCACTCTTATCACAGGCAAGTCAACCTGCAAGTGAAACTGTGATCATCTACCAGATAAAATGTCCTCTCTTCTTACTGTGTATGGTACATAATGTGCACTCTATACAGTGACATGTGTAGACACAAACACACACACATACACACACACACGTTTGTTTTTGTGAAATGTGGGGACATTCCATAGGCGTAATGCATTTTATACTGTACAAACCGTATTTTCTATCCCCTACACTGCCCCTGCCCCTAAACCTACCCATCACAGGAGACTGCGCAGTTTACTTTCTGTGAAAAAAACCTCATCCTGTGTGATTTATAAGCATTTTGAAAAGTGAGGACATGGGGAACATCCTCATATTTCACCCTCTTTTTGTAATACCTATGTCATTATACACATTTGTGTCCTGATATTTCACAAACACACACACACACACACACACACACACACACACACACACACACACACACACACACACACACACACACACACACACGCACACACACGCACACGCACACACACAAATTTGAATTCCACTGTAAGAAGAGGAGACTCAGAATAAGATATTCAGTTCTCTTGCCAAACACAACAGATGTTTTGCATGGTATGTGTGAAACATGAGGGATTACCATCATTTACCGTACTGCTTGTTTTTCCTACATCTCTCATCACTAGATTAATATACTTATCAAACTTCAGTGTAAAGTAGCATGGTTAGCATGAATCAGCAGGAATGTAAACCTGTACAAATAGACTTTATTCAAACTCAATGCTATATTTGTTTCGAAGCAGCCAGGGACATTTTCATATGTTTATATGTTTGCTGCCTTTAATACACTATAGCATTCAAACGTTTGGGGTCAGATCTATTCTAGATCTACATGAGCTTTCTATTCATCAAAGAATCCCGAAAAAATTATTACAGTTTCCACAAATATATTAAGCAGATATTAATAATAATACATGTTTCTTGAGCATCAAATCAGCATATTTCTGAAGGATTGTGTGACACTGAAGACTTCTGAAAATTCAGCTTTGATCACAGGAATAAATTACATTTCAAAATAAATTGCAATAATATTTTACAGTTCAGCTGTTTTTAAATTGTCATAGGATAATCCCATTCTAATGTACTTTAAAGAACACCATGCTTGGTATTGCTAAAGATAACTATTATTCATGTCCCAAAAACATATTGTAATATCAATTTTGCAAGCCAAATCAGAAAAGACAGAATATTAAATGCATGTAAGTCATTTATTTATTGTCAAGGCATATCATTAATGATACTTCATTTATCACGCAGAAAGAACGCGGATGAAATGCTACCTATAAATGTTTAAAAACAAGGTGTTAAAAATATTAAATAATGTGGTTAAGAAGAATGAGGAGGTTTTAAGAATAAATAAACGCATTACAAGAAAAAAAACGCAAGTCTCATCATTTTTTCTTTGCCCGTTTTTTTTAATGTCACTTTGATTGAGTTGTTTGATGTTTTTCATCACCAGCACTTCTCTATGATTATTAAAGGGTCTCTGGAGGAAAGTGTGTGCAAACATCTGCTGAAGAGATGGACTTTTTTTGGCTCTGTAATTAAAACCGATTTCTGGGTGTTTTGTGAAGGGGGAAAATGTCAGACACATGCACATATTTAACTAACTCCTCCAGTAAATCATCATCATCTGTCCTTAACCATTTTGCCTTACTAATTTGTATTTACATTTGCTATATAATCATAAACAAGCCTTAAACGTAACTTTATCCTGTGGCAGCCATCACTGAGAGGTCCTTCATATCTGTTTAATTCATGGATGACCTGAAAGGTCATGAGGAGGAACAGACCATTAGCTGTTCTCTTTGCTACACTGAGTCTGGAATCTTGGGAATTCTATAGCTCTCGAGTTCATATCAACCAGAGAATTCTCCATTCTGGAACTGAACTTGGCTTCAGGGTTACGGGTTCTGGAGTTTTCTCTTTTCTTTTTAATTACAGACTCAAGACCGCTCTTTAAACATAGTACAGTATGTAGACAAACATTAGAGAATCCTGGGATATAGGGGGACTAGAGGATCTTAAGCTGGCGGATCAGGCACCTGTGGGTTGTCCAAAGGAGACACTTCATACCAGTGCCTCCGAAATGTCCCTCCCCCCACGTCTGACCTGGACACGGCCTGTTTGATCCTTCTCCAGTTCTCACAATCAACAGAAGAGCTGCTCTGCTTCTATAAAGAAGAACAATGATGAACAGCATGTTTTTCTTAGATATAGACTGAGCTAAAGGATGCATTTGTTCAAAATAACAATAAAAATAGCAATGTTGTATAATATTCAAATAGCTGTTTTCTATTTCAAATATATTTTAAAGTGTATTATATTCCTGTGATCGAAGCTGAATTTTCAGCATCATTTCTCCAGTCTTCAGTGTCACATGATCCTTCAGGAATCATTCTAATACACTGATTTGGAAGTAACATTTATTATTGTTGTCAATTTTGAAAACAGCTTTAATAACGCTATAAATATTTTTACTGTCACTTTTGTTCAATTTAATCCAAATTTTCTGAATAAAAATATTGGAGAAGATGGATTAAATTGAACAAAAGTGAAATGTGCTGACCCCAAAACTTTTGAACAGTAAGGTATGTTTAATAATATATTCTGTATTAAAGGGATAGTTCACCCAAAAAATAAAATGAGTCCATGATTTACTCACCCTCAAGCAATCCTAGGTGTATATGACCTTCTTCTTTCAGATGAATACAATCGGAGTTAAATGAAAAAGTTTCCTGGCTCTTCCAAGCTTTATAATGGCAATTAATAGGAGCCCAACATTTTAGCCCCAAAAAGTTTATCCATCCATTATAAAAGTACTCCACACGGCCCCGGGGGTTTAATAAAGGCCTTCTGAAGCGAATCAATATCCATATTTAAAACTTTATAAAGTAAAATATCTAGCTTCAGCCAGACCGCCTTCCGTATTCAAATTACGGAAAAGCATAACTGACGTGACGGCTCCCCATTCACTGCCATTATAAAGCTTGGATTAGCCAGGATATTTTATATAATAACTTTAATAATTTGTCTGAAATAAGAATGTCATATACACCTAGGATATCTTGAGGGAGTCATTTTCATTTTTTCAACTATCCCTTTAAAATGTCATTTTTTTGGAGGTGTGTCACTCATACTTAGGTCCCACAAGTTCATATACTCGATAATTTAGTACATACCTTCACCTTTCCATCTTTAAGTATTTTTTGTGGCTACACGCATGACCCGATATGAGCAACTCTCATTTCACTTGTTTTTGCAATGCTGTTTTTATGATTATTCCTCCAACCATTTCCAGAAGGGGAACTCCACATAGGAGAGGTAAACCAATCCAACAAGGGAAGCCTTTCTTTTAAAGGATCCCTTAAATCTTGAACGTAATTCTATTCCCACAAACTCTCTGTCCCGTATCACTGCCATGCGTCCCTGCGGTAAGGACGTGATTGTAAATAATTATGTGCATTACATGCCGTTACACTCAGTTGTTATTTCTATACAGCACAGAGAATTGTAAATCGGCTGTTTGTCGTAAATTCACTAAGAAGCGAGATAAAAAGTTACAGATGGAACTTCATGATCTCGAGAGGGAGCGCTCTATAAATCAAACATCGCAAAGTGATGGAAATAGAATGTGTATTGTTGTAAATGGTAGAAGAGAGACTCTTTAAAGAGGAAGGGATGGAGATGATAGCTTACACCGGTGAGCATGTTGGATCGATTACTATGAAGATAGAATGACACCATAACCAACCTCTGTTTGTCAGCATCTTTAAATCAGGCCAAGGTAGCCAACATAAAGATCAATGGCCAGTCTATATGGGTGACTCTCACTAAACCTGTCAAGAACATGTCTGGGTCATATCTCATCCCAGAAATCAAAAGGAAAATACAAGATATATGAAGCTTATTTTTAAGAGAGGGTGGGTGTAAAGGTCATAATAAGCTGACAAAGACAAATTTGCAGTGGCTTTACAGTTTGTACTTGAAGATTTCATCACATAAAAGAAGAAAAAAAAACTATCTTTGATATAAACTCAATGTTTAATGGTGCATGATAACATCCTTCCTCTGAAAGAGGATGTTTGTAGCATGAGGGCGGAAGGGTGTGGCAATCACTGTCCTTGATCCTCTCTCTAAGTAACCCTCCATTTTCATACTTTGCCAAGCACCTGTCGGCAGGTATGAAATGAGAGCGGCGTTTTACCTGTTGCTGCAAGACTCTCAAACAGGCTGTTTACCTCCCGTGACCACCCAGCCTCATCCTGTGCTCTTCCTCTCAAGCATGCATTAAGAATTATATGTAGCTTGCAAAAACAAAACAAATAAAAATATCAGAATAAACAGCTGCTTTTGAATGGTTGTCAAAGGAGAAATATCTAGTTCCGACATCTACCAGCAGGGTCAAACTGCTAAAGCTAACCACCTCCTGGAAGCCACACAGCAATTAGCCACAGCTAATTATGGTCCTCACTGTGACCTCTTCCACCTTCCAGCTCCCCTTCCTCCACCCTTCTGGCTCCCTCTATAATCTGTTCAATTAAAACTAACAGACTGCTGGATGACTTCAAGAGGAATACCACAGTCATGGGACATTTCTGTTTCAACAGATACATTTCTGTGAGTAATCAAAGAAACATTCTCAACATAAGCAGCTTGATCACAATCACCAATGTAAATACCCCATATACCCAGTTAGTTTACCCTGGGTGGGTAAACAAATTATACACTTATTATACACACTCTCTGTCCCAGTGCTGGAAGGAGATTCAGGCATATTAAATTCTATTATCGACATAAAATATTGTAATATTGTAGATATGCCATATATATATATAGGCTATACAATATAGGCTATATATGACATTAACACTCAGCCAACCTGCAAATGCGAGTGTATTTCAACAGTGGTGTGTAACGCAGTCACTCCTACTAGCCACTTTAGCAAGTTGAATTTATATATAATACATATAATTGTAGTCTTTTAAAAAGGCATCTGCCTAAGTGCAATGTAGTGTTGTTAAAAATATAGATTTTCAATACATTGAAATAAATGCTTTCAATACTCATTTTCCGCAGAATAGACACACGATACCAGCTGCTCTTTCTCTCTCTCTTATCTCTCCGACAGTGAGTTACACACAAACCCGCCTCACTTGTTTCATTTGCTCCGGATGATTATTATTCGTGTTACAGGGCTTGAATTTCAGCGTGGGATTGTGTGTATTTCGCATAAGTTTACTAATTCTCGCAGATTTTGTGCTCAATAAAAGTGTGCACACATAAATCCGCCTCTCAGTAATAAATTGAGTTTACTTTCACTGCTTATTGTGTCTTATGTTTTACATAAGCTCAGTCAGTTCTAAGTGAACATAAACAGTTGAGAAAGAAAATGCATGTGCAATAATTGAGCTGTGTGTCTGGTCTTAAAGTGACAGCAGTCTAATATACCTACTGCCAAATTATGAGATAATATTACAAATATCTATATGGCATATGTCAAAATTGTGGCCAGTGGAAAAAAAGTTGTTAGTAACTTTGGAAAACCACTAGCCACAGTGGCTGGTGAGCAAAAAAAGTTAATGTCAAGCCCCTCTCTCAGTGTAAATCTACACTGTACAGTAATATCTACAGTGTCAGATTCTGTAGGGATTATGTTACATGCCAAAGAATTCCTGCTTCATTCTGGCTCTTAGGACAAGTGGGAATGTAGTTATGTCAACAGACTTAACTGGCATCTGACAACAGATACATGGCACAAAAGAGTCATTTGGGAACACCGGAAAAGAAAACAACTTGCTAAAATAAAGGTGGCACCTGCAAAAAAGCTTTCATTATTATTAATCTCAAAGGCAGTCGCTTAGCTGGCACAGGACATTAAGAAGTATGCAAATTAAAAATCAAGATTGCCCAGATCACTCAAGTGATTGTCTTGAGCTGTAACGTCAAAGAGGCCACAGCCATCAGGGAATAGCGTTTCCATGAAAGGGAGTACATGAGCTGCAAAAATGCTTGGGTAGGTTGCACATGTCAAAATAACATCCACATGGATGGCGGGACCCAAGGTTTCCCAGCAGAACATTGCCCAAAGCATCACACTGCCTCCGCTGACTCGCCTTCTTCCCATAGTGCATCCTGGTGCCATGTGTTCCCCAGGTAAGTGATGCACACACACCCGGCCAACAACGTGATGTAAAAGAAAACGTGATTCATCAGACCAGGCCACCTTCTTTGTTTGAAAAAAAGTGGTATGGTACGGTTCAGAATTAGGGTACCATTCACAACTTCTGATAATGGAAACGGCAGAAATTGGATACCGTATACTGAATTGTACCGTATGACTCAAAAACAAAGCACAATCCAATAGTTCAACTCCTGAACTAAAGTTTCTTATGAAAGTTATTTTTAATGAATCAAAATACAGCATGACCACTGTAGTCTAGTCTCATCTTCAGATGTCTTGACCACTGACCGCTGGCTGAATGTCTAATGCACATTGCACACTTAAACACTTCAGGATTCTACAGGATGTTCAGGAAGTCGACTTGTGTAGGCTGTCTACTGGAAGCTAGTTATTTTAGTTTATAAAGTTTTAAATATTTTTCATACAAAAACCCATTCCTTTGCTTCAAAAGGCCATTATTAACCCCTTGGAGCCATACTTTCATGATGGATGGATGCACATTTTTTGGGTTCAAAATCTAATTCACTCCCATTGTGTCTGAGGCAGGCTATTTTATAATATAGCTCTCATTGTGTTCGTGTTAAAGAAGATAGTCATATACACCTTGGCTTGAGGGTGAGTTAATCATGGGGTAATTTTCATTTTTCAATCTATCCCTTTAAGCCATAAACAAATGCTTAGGATACTCGGAGAGACGGCCATTTTTTGATATAATAGTGTGAATTTGTCCGTTAAAGTGTAAGAAGGCATAAAAGTGAGCTCAATTCAGTATTTTGAGTTTCTACATAGTCTTGCTCTTGAATATTTAAATTGGCAAGGCTTGCACTTTCGTGACGATGCTGCGCTGGCCTGTCAACTGTCCCAGGCCCCGTTCACGTTCATCTGCTGATAGACACAGTTTCATATACTCGCCAACGCCTCTTTGACTCTTTACTCTGTTCATTTTAGGCCCTGTTGGGACGTGTTAAGATAATGATGTCTGAACTGGAGGCCGTTAATTAGTCAGGTTAATCTTTCTATCTGCAGAAAGCAAGTTGATATCTCAAGCTTTGCAGATGCAGCGAGAGGTGATATGCTGGAGATGCATTCCTCTGCTGATATGAGCTGTGTTTTGAGGTTTCTTTAACACAACAATCAAAGTTTGGTTAGGGTAGCTGGTCTCAGATCAGTGCACGATGAAGTGTTGAGAGTGGTATGTTTAGCATATCAAGCCACACTCATGTCACGAACCGCTAGCAGACGAGAGAGTTGCTGACTTCAGAACAGGCTAATCTTCTCATCCTCCTGGCAACAAGTCTTATCACTAACACTAGACAGCAAATGCTAGATGGAGAGAGTGAAAGAACGAAAGAAACAAAGGAGAGCCATAGCTTGCAAACATGCCACAGGGGGTTGAATTTTCCAGGCGTTTGCTCGCAAGATCTACAGAGATTAATGATAAAGTCAAGGATCTCGGGTTTTACTTTTCGTGTGTTCTCACTTGGGGAATGTCTTAGAGCCAAAGTGAGGAAACTCCAACATGACAAGAAATATGTTGTGAGTAGAGCTTTCAAAAACATTTCCATTTTTCCATTCTGTTAATCCCACATTATTACAGAAATCCTTTGTTCTTACAGAAAACATGTCAATCACCTCTAATGCTTCATAATAATATCTAACAATAGTGAAACGTCATAAATTCACTGACAGCTACATTTTTATAAAGCACACAAAAAAGCTTTTAGACTCTGCAGTGAATTAATTGCAAGGGATATAACAATATATACACCAATAAGACAATAATTATTTTCATGTTATGGCCATAAACTGTTAAAAATGGCAATATTAAAAAATATTGATAGTAAATTCTATACTATTTTGTTTAAATATAGAATAAAAGGTATATTTATCAAATAAAAAAATTAAACTCTAAAAAGTAAAATCAATAGTTTTTTTTTTTTACAATTACAACATTTTAATGTACAATATAAAAAATCTAAGATATGCATTTGCTGAGATTACATTTAACAGTGCTTTAGAATTATTATTGTTTTTAAAGATGAACTCTGTGTGTGCTGTTAGTGGCAGCAAAGGCAATCTAAGCATTAAAATAGAGGAAATTAACAATTACATATCTAATACGGCTGCTTGAGAATATTTCTAATACATTGGAAAATATCAGACAATAACTGATATGGAACTGATATATTGTGCATCCTTAATTCAATAAATGTTACATGTCTACATGTTAAAGGGTTAGTTCATCCAAAAGGAACATTCTGTAATTGATTTCTAACCCTCATGTTGTTCCAAACCTGTAAGGCCTTCATTCATCTTCAAAACACAAATGAAGATATTTTTGATGAAATCTGAGAGCTTTCTGACCCTCCATAGACAGCAATTTAATTACCACTTTTTGTTAAAATAGTCCATGTGCCCTTAATTTGATGAAGCGACAAGAACACTTTTTGTACACAAAAACAAACAAAAATAACGATTTCATTGAACAATTTCATTGTGTCAGTCTCCTACGCAGTTTCCGTTGTAAATCGCTCTTGAGACCTACGGCAGCCGATGCTGTTCACATGAGCTCTACGACGCGTGCTTGGGAACTGCAACGTAGGAGACCGGCACAGGCCAGAACGACATTGTTGAATAAAGTCATTATTTTTGTTTGCACACAAAAACTATTCTCATCGCGTCATTAAATTAAGGTTTAACCACTGGAGTCACATGGACTGTCTTTACTACCTTTCTGGATCTTCTGGAAGTGTTCATTAAATTGCAGTCTGTGAGAGGTCAGAAAGCTCTCAGATTTAATAAAAAATGCCTTCATTTGTGTTCCGAAAATGAACGAAAGTCTTACAGGTTTGGAACGACATGAGGGTTAGGAATCAATTTTTCATTTTTGGGTGAACTATCCCTTTAGGGACTACACAAATTTATGCAAAAAACTACTTAGGAGCTAGGCTGACGTGGTCATACTCAATTCTACTCAGAATATAAGTCTGATTCTGCTTCATTGGGCTGTGATTATGGGGCGTGTTTCAACCGAACCAGGAAAGACCTCAATTGGATAGACCCACAACCAATCAGAGCAACGGAGCGACGCGTAACGTTAGTTGTCAAATGTCAACAGAACTCAACTGCACTGTGTTGTCAAGTCTGTGTTTTTCTCAATGTCCGCAGGTTGAAGCGACCCCAATTATGTGATTATATAAACCCAGGAATGCAAATTTTAGCAGGCAACCTTGCCAAAATACCATATTTTGCCAACCAAACGCCATTTTTTTTCTGGAGAACCCGGAAAGTTATTGTTTTGGGCTATAGTTTTGAGTAGCAATTTGAGTTTTGCAATGTTTCGCGACATTGCAAAAAAACGTGGCAACCCTGTCTGCACGCGCGCTGGATTAAGTAACGTTACAAGAAAAAAGATGAGTGTAAACGATCTTTGCCAGTGTTGTAATAAAAGAATTTAAGGATACACAGAGTACATCATCATTTCTGAGAGAAATAGTGAAGGTGAATGGATATATGAACAAGTTCTCCGTTTAGGATAATAGCAAATTCAACCCAAAGCGCCTTTGATGACGTGGATGATTATGTTACTGTTTATCATCTGTCCATCATCGTCTAAAGCCCGCCCTGGCAATTTCATTGGTCCGAACAGTTTCTGTTCGGGCATAATTACTCGTCTATGGATCGAGTCCAGACCGAATTTCCCGAGCAAAAATGTTGTGGGCGGGGCTACATTCGGGTGGCATCCAGGCTCCTTAGGAGCCACTTAAATCATATACTTACTTACTTAACTCGCATAACTTAACCAACCACTCACAACACTGCAGCATTACAAGCACTACTCTAGTGTTTACTAGTTATTTAGCTTGGATGTGGATTAATCTGGGTCAGAGGCCAAAAGTAACGTGGGGAATTTGTGAAATGTCTCAGCATCATTATTTGTTATTTATTTCAGTTTCTGGCTCCTTTGAAAGCTGCAGCTGTTGTCAGGCTAACCTCTGGAAGAATAACCGGAGCCCTGCTGGCAGCACTGCACTAATGATCCACTGTGTGCGTGTCTAAATGCCTGTTGCTCCGCATGTTTGTGCATACAAATGTTTATTTTTGTGCCTCACACACACACACAGAGTCAAAGAAATACACAAGGGGTCAGAGGTCAGTTGGCTAATGTATCTTCCATGTGGCATCAGAATGGGATTTGAAATATTCCAGGCTATGTCTGTGTGGAATTCTGGATGAAAGAGAGGCAACATTTCCGGGATGCTTCTTAAGTTGCTCTGCTCTGACTTGTTTGGGCATCTGTTGTGCTCTGATTATGGAAAAAAAGACAAGTAGATAAACATCAGTGCAGATAGAGAAAGACTAAAAGTGGCGTATCAGACAAGCAAAGGCAAAATCTCCTGGTCTCAGACCACCACTGAGGGAGTCCACAGCAGGAGGTCCACATATACCCACAGAGCAACTTCTCCATCTAGAAATAGACACTATTAAATGTAAATAGACAGAGCAGCAAACTGTTGACGCAAGTATTTCAATTAACAACCAAAGAGCAAACATGCTAAAGCTAACCGTTTCAACCACAATCGCAGCTTGTTTGAATATTCAAGTCAACTGCGGGTGTGATGCAAGGATATTTACGAGTCATTAGGCACACTATATATAGTCTAAATGTCCTGGATGTGTTTTAGGTTGAGTTCTTGTGTAGAGTTGGTAACTTTAGGAAAATAAGGGACCTATACATTTAAGATTGATGCATGCCTGCAGCTACAAAAACACTTGACACAGCTTGACTGAATTAAATGCTGAAATGCATTTGAGATGCAATCACCAATCACTGTGATTTTGGCTCAACTACATACATATTCATTGCATCCTTCTTTAAAATAAAAATATTTTGAATGTCGCACTGAAGTGTAAATACCTTCTACACTAGAGAATTGTAAATGCATATAATTCAAGATGAACTGAGCAGTGTTAATATTGTTAACTAAAACTTTTAAAATAGTTTTTAGTAATTGAAATAATTCTGAAATAACAAATATATAAATAAAAAATTTCAAAAAAGGCAGAAATACAAAAATGACTAAAACTGAAATAATAAGGTAATACGGAAATATAAAACCATTTTTTTAAATAAAAAAGCACATGCATAAAAACTGAAAATATAAAAATGAAAGCTAATTTAAAATATTATTTTTTTGTTAAATACTATAATAGCATATACATTATTCTAAAACAACACAGTCCATCTTTTAAGTGCTTTGTATTTAGACATTTCAATTGGTTAATAAAAAAACACAAAGTCTATCATGCTTTGTTTTCACTCTAATCTGTCATTTTTAACATTGACACTTGAACTGACAAAAAATGGCCAAAACTGCCACTGTGATAACCCAGCAAGAAATAGCCGTCATTTCCCCGTCTCGGTTAACTATAGCCCCGATGTAGTCCGGCTATGAGTAACCCACCTCAAGCCAAGATAACCTTGATTTTGGTTACATGTCGTTTTTTGCCAAAATATCTAATATCTATATAATATGTATGATATTCCATCATGTAAGCAAAGTCAACAGTGTTTGGTTTCATTTCTTTGATATGTTCTAGATGACTAGTCTATGGTTTTGCCTTGTTTTAGCCTAGACGTCAGGATAGTCTTTTAAACCCAAGATTGCTTGCTCATAGTCAACCATGATTAATTTATTCCACATGCAAAAGTGAACCCGGTGTACAATAAAACAGCTTTTATAAGATCTCATGGGAGCGTTTATGATTTTAAACAAATTACTAGTTCTTTCTTTAGTGCAGCTTTATAAATGGGACGATTCTGTATTATAACAAATGCTTGGGAACCCTATCAGTGTGCATATGCGTTTAAAGTAAGTGTGCATTTTCAGTCACCCATCTGCCCGATAGCATGCAGGGATGCGAATGTGTGATGATTAGAGCCTGGATCTTATCTAATGCACAGGGGCACGATTCTGTTTTTGTCCCGCGTCAGGCCCCCTTCTCGCCCACCTGGGCTGGGCTGGACCTCCTGCAGCTTGGATGACCGCCATGTGTTTGCCTTCACTGGTTTGGAACCGCTGCGGCATCTCTGGTTTAAACTGAGGAAGAGGGGGGGGATACTTTCTTTCATATCTCAAAGCACCGAGACAGAATTACACACCAAGCCAGCACACACACTAAAGCCACATGATCAAACAGATGACTGATTGCACAGGCCTCAGGGGAAAGAGAGAAAGGGGGATAAAGAATGAAATGGGTGGTGGTTTTCCAAAGCTTTGCACCTCAGTAACATCAAATCTGTGTGGAGAGTGTGTGACAAAGAGGGCAGCGAGACAAAAAAATGGTTTTGATTAGAGAGCTGTTTGTGGTTTTGGGTGCATGGGTGTGTTAGATTGGAAGCTGCCGCCATTATATAGAAGGGGAAAGCCAGAAAGACAGCAGAAAAAGGAACAAGAGAGCGAGATTATGTCTATAAATGTATGTGGAAACCAAACAGATCCTGTGGGGGCGATGTAACCACGTCTTGGGAATATAATGAGATAAATATAACAGCTTCTTCCTGATATAATGAATGCTTAAAGGGAAAGGTGTAATTTGGCACCAGTAGTGATACCAAACAGAATTCCTAGAATAATGATTGTTTTTAAACAGGTTTCCCAAACAGTCCGTCTCCCATTGGTTGGGCAAACTGCTGCAAATTCATGCTATTGGTTGCATTTTTAGGGTGTTCAGACTAAAATAACAATGTTTTGACAACACCAGAGACACTTCTCAGGGGTTTTAATTTGGTTTGGCATAGTAAGTTGGGATAGAAGAACGTACCTCAACATATTTTATTACCTATAACTATTACGATTTGTTTTGCGAGGCGCTGAAATAACAACAAACTGTGTATTCATGCCATCTCTCATTACTAAACCACTGGTGATCCTTATGAAACACAAGCTGTACTGACCGTTACCTTCAATTCTGAAATTCAGCTATTATTTCCTCAAATAAACTCTGGAAATGTGAAGAACTGAGTTTGTGCAGCTTGCCTGGCAATTAGACACAGGATTTTATCATCACTGCAAACCACAAGTGGTGAAACACAGCAACATGGTCTGGCGCTCCTCAGGGTTATGTCCGCAGTCCAACTCTGTTCTCACTCGTCACTTCTTAACTGCAACAAACACATTACTAAACGAATGATTGAATGACACAACAGTCACAAACAGTCATGAGGCTGCAGCCAAAACTGACATCACAGATGGCTTAACTAAAATTCAGATTCAGAATAAGGACTTAATGAGTTCACGCGGCAGTTCACATGTGAAAAGACTTCAGGTTTTGTGGGTTCAAGATTTCATTTATCTTAACTAGCCCATAAAACACTCTAATCCACCCCTTTTTTATGCACTTCCAAATCCGAACATATAAGTTAACTCTTGAACTTGTTCTCAGGAGCAACACAGAATCCAAGTCATAAACACTTCAATATGCATTGGCTGCTGCATTGAAACACAAAGTGCCAGTTTTCAAGCGGTTCTCACCAACACGTTAAACACAATTAATGTCTGACTAAACTTGTAATCATATTTTACTACTTATAAACCTCACATGCATTAAATAAATGGAATATCTTATAATAGTAGATACCTTATTTAGAGCTGATTGGAGTCGACGTCACGTCATTTGCAACTGCGTGCGCATTGTGGTGGCAGAAAAACAGTGGTAGCAAGTTGAGGAAAATGGGTAAAATCTACGGAATAAGAGAAAAAATTTCTTCTTGTGCCTTTTGATGTCAGAATCGGAATGCATTTAAAGATGGTCTTAATATTTATAGAGTATCATTGAAAACCCTGTTTGTAGCTAAACGCAAGCCACAGACCAGGCAGGTTTTTGAGCCCGTAAGTCACAACTTTAAACCACGACTCACGACCTTGTAGCGTTCCAGGCAAAGTCACGGCAAACTGCCTGAGCGCAAGGCATTGTGGTAGCTAGATGTAAACAAAGCATTGTACGGGGCTTATGCTCATTTACAATCATTTATATCGACAAAGCTGCTTATTACTTGATTATTTGAGGGAAAAACGATGCATAAAGCAAGAGAAGTTGTTATACCTTTTATTTTACATTATTTGTATATTTGGAAATGTATTTGGTGTACGACTTTCTTAAACACCACATCTGTAGTAGGGGCTGCCATTGTTGTTTTGCGGGCTATGTGACGTCAGAGCTCGTAACTGGGAGTACATCGATCTAGTACGAGTTCACGGGTGGGAAGTCACGGGTTTAACAGCCGTTCCAGAGCACTTTCACTGGTATAAGTTTGGAAAAATATGGGTTACGGGTTGCCTGGAACCGCGGCATTAGTCAAAAGTGTGGATTTGATGTAAACAATATATACACTGTCAGAAAAAAAGGTTCATTGCTGGCACTGGGGCGGTACCCTAAGGTACAAAACCGAAAAGGTACTATTATGTACCTTTAAGGTACTCATATGTACTGTTAAGTTACTAATAAGCACTCTTAAAGTACTGATATGTACCTTTTAAGGTACTAATATGTACCATTTAGGGGTGAGTAAGGTACAAATATGTACCTTTTCACTTTTGTACCTTAGGGTACCGCCCCAGTGACAGCACTGTACCTTTTTTTCTGAGAGTGTATAATATTCACATGCAGTTCATAGGGGCATAACAGCTTTACAGTTACAGCATGAAATAATATTTAAACCTATAACATTTTATATAGTTAACATTTAAACATAACATTTTTATCTCACAATTCTGACTTTTGTCTTGCAATTGAGGGAAAAGTCAGAATTGGGGGATATAAACCTGCAATTCTGAGGGGGAAATGACAGAATATTGAGTTTATATCTTGCAATTGTGAAATTTCCTCTTAGAATTGAGAGATATAATCTCGGAAATGCAAAAAAAGGTCAAAATTGTGAGATTAAAAACTCGATATTCTCAAATTTTATTGTTGTATTAAATGCCTGAACTGTCATTTTCTGCCACCAGGTAAGCTCCGCCCACAAAACACTGTTTACAAACACAGGTCTATTTTAATAATCATATGTCATATATTAACAGATTTATTTTGTTGCATTATACTTCCAGTGTTATCTCTACTGTATTGCATTTCGAAACCATAGCGGCTGGCATTGTCATGTTAGAATTTCAACATACGGTACATAAAATGGCATATAAAAAGTATTTTCTTCTTGAATGGCACGGTGCCATTGCTTTTTAACACCTGCCCATATTATGTGTGTGTATGAGGTAAACGGAGAAAAGATTTAAAACATTACGTATGCAGGAAACCTTTGCATCTGTCAAACTGTGTTATATATATATATGTATGTATGTGTGTGTGTGTGTGTGTTTGATTAACACATTTATATTTAATTTAATGTTGTGGGCCGGTTTCTCAACTAGCTGGCTTTGATTGTGCACTTTTGCACCTTACTCTGCTCCCCAGAGGGTTAATGCTGGGAGGTTACAAGTTCCCTCCTCCTTTTCTCTCTCTCTCTCCTCCCTCCCTCTCAGATACTCGCTCCGCTCTCTAGCTCTCTCAGCTGAGTAACCCAAAGACAGACTCTTACAAGCCCCACACAGGTTTAACATCACCAAAGAGAGCACAGAATCAACAGGGGACGTACTTTCAAGCACCATCAAGAAAGGAAATCTTGCAAACTCAGTCAAGGACTCAAACCATGAATGGAAAACTTCACGTTTGAAGATGAAACGTACCAAAAGCGGATTAAATTAATCTGTATAACTGGTAATATCTTATCTGAAACGCTCTCATTGACGTGACTATCCAGGAGAGGAGCATTTCCAGATTTTTTTTTATTTCTTTATTTTTAAGTGATTTGGAGAGTGTAAGTACCTGATCATGGCTGGGGAGAGACTCATTCACCTTTTGAAGACAAATTGGATGGTATTTCTCATGCAAGGTTAGTTAAATTGTTGTTTTATACCCTCTTTTCCTATTTGAAGCAAATGGTTTTACCCATTTCAAAGTGCTAATAATTATTTTATCCAAGACAAATCATGAAAGTGCATGATTATACATATGATATATGCACTTTTGAATTGTAACTAATTCATATGTTCATCCATCTCTTTTGGTTCCCAATAGAATCTAAATGTTTTTTACATTGTGATGCCACTAAATTATAATTTTTTCTCTAGTTCTTTAGAAAACAATCTTTTGCTTTAAAGCGGTGGTTCTCAATCCCGGTCATTTTGAATGTCTCCCTTATCCGACACACCCAATTCAGGTATTGGAGCTTTTACTAATGATATAAATCAGATTAGTTAAATAAGTGAGACATCCAAAATGCACAGTGCACGACTTCAGAACAAGGACTGAACTGTAAAGAAAACAATGCAACTTTATTAATCTAAAAAGCACCATTAAGCAATTTAAGATCAGTATGTAGCCAAAATAATATATAGGTAACAAAAGTGTTCTTTGCTGAAACTGAAGAACCTTTATTTTTGTTATCATATCCTATTATCATTTATCACAGATCCAAGCAGGCATTATAAATCAGAAACATACCTACAATTAAATGATATGGCACATCTAAATGAATGAATCTTATGTATTATGGTATTAATGTAAATGCAAATAATTATAAACTCTGAGAATCTTAAGTATAAGCTTAAGAATGACTTCTTGTTAATGTGTGAAAATTTGAGAGCTGCCGAGGAAAACACCTTCATTATCGAGACCAACAAGTCTGAGCATTTTCTTACTGAATCAAGGAAGGGTTTTTTTCCCTCTGGATTTCACAAGTGTAATTAGGATCTAAAGGATGACAAAGAGCTCTCAAGATAGGATTTGGTTAAAGTTTTGGGGTTTGATTAACCTTAATAAAACCCATGAGTAAACTAAACTTGAACTGTCAAATTTAATATGGAATAAATACACAATAAGTTTTCCGCCTTTTTTATTTTTAAGCTTTCCAGTGGTTTAACTTGCCGATTTCAGGAACTTTAAAGCTTGCTGTGTTTATAAAATGCAACTCCTGCTTACACCCTTTCTGAACTACTTAATAGTGTATGTAGGTCATTCATTGTTGTTAATAGCATTGTTGATGTTGGTGGGACATTTGTGCATAATGCTTCTATTTTGAATGCAAAAGTGTTTATTACAAATGATTTAATCAGAATAAGAATTTCAGCAAAAGGTTAAACTGAAAAAGGCTTTTGAAGCCCACATTCTTAAAGTTCTTTGCAGCACCTTCCATTTATCATTGTGGTCTATAAAGTTCTTTAGAGATGAAACGAGTCACTGATGTTACATTTCTTCAGATCATTCTGGTTTCTGGCTTCTTTAAAGCACAGTGATGGTTTTTCTAAGAAATAGTGAATACAAGGAACTTTAAAAGGTTCTCCAATGGCATAAGGTTATAACTTTCATTTTTAAGAGAGCACACATAACAGAAATTTGGCTTGTTCTCCAGGAAAATGAGTCAGACAGGTGGAGTTTAAGGAGCTCTTAATATAAATGGCAAAGAGTTTGGCTCGACATTGTGATCTTACTCTCACCTTTCCCCATGCACCACTCTTTTCACCTGTCAGTCTGCTCCATGGGCCCCGGACCCCCGTTTTTCTTCCAGGCTCTTTTACAGTTAGCACTGGTGTAGAGGAGGCCATTGTTTCCTGTGAAAGCAGATCACAGCCGTGGAACTAATGCCACCATTAAAATAATGATTAGAGTAACAGGCCAACACCATTAACGACCCCTTCTGTTCATATGCCATTTACGGGCTGTTTTTCTTCTACACTTTCCTTTTCAGTCAGGGATGGTTAGGGTGATGAAGAAAGCAATAGGCTTCTGTTCTCACTATCAGGCCGCCTACAGAACGACAGAGAGAGGGAAAGACTGGCGCAATTACACCCGCCCCCCAGTGACTCATGGCAGTTACCCATGACCTCGGAGGTCAGTATGTGTGCGTTTATGTGTCTGTACTTTCTCTTTTTTTTAAAAAACATGGCCTTTTTTCATCAAACAATTAAATTAGACCTGCGAAAAGGATAAATATCATGCCCATATGCATGAAAAATCTCCCAAACAGATACTAATGCAGTGCTGTATTGTAGTTGGCTGCATGTGACACTTTGCTTTGATTTAAAGGGGGAATTATTTAACACAAGGTGACTGTACAAGAACATTGACAAACAAAGCATAAAGGCTTTCCAGCTTCAGCTGCTCTGCATCAACTCCACTATTTTTAAAGTCAAGCTTTAAGATGCATGAGTAATATGCAGAATATGCAGGTGACATGAGAGAAAAACAGTCAGCCATTTAAAAGGAGGTCCAGTACTTGTTAGGGAGACTTTGACACTTCAAATCCATCAATCAGCTGATCAGATCAGTTACTAACCGACTGTCACGTTAACTGATGTGGTGTGTAGTCAGCAACGGGTTGGAATATATGGTCGACGAAATCTAAAAATATAACATAATATAACCCTATATAGTATATGATATGCATGATATATAATACCATCAAAATTTTGGGGTCAGTAAGATTTTTTTTTTAAAAACAAATGTAAAATTGTATTCCAAAGGGATGCATTCAATTATTAACCATTTCAAATAAATGCTGTTCTTTTGAACTTTCAAAGATGTATCATAGTTTTGCAATAATATGAAGCAGCACAACTGTTTTCAACATTGACAATATTAAGAAATGTTTCTTGAGCACTAATTTAGCATATTAGAATGATTTCTGAAGGATCATGTGACACTGAATACTGGAGTAATGCTGCTGAAAATTCAGCTTTGCATCACAGGAATAAATTGCATTTAAAAAATATTTTAATTTGTAATAATATTTCATAATATGACTGTTTTGAAGCCTTGGTGTGCATAAGAGACATATTTTAAAAAACATTTACTTTTGAACAATACTGTATAAAATCATCTTTTATATTGATAGTTAAAAAAATATTTTCAAATGTCAATGAGCCTTTGCATATGATATTATTGAATATTTTTCTTTAATTAGGATGGGATGTGGCATGACATCCTGAAGTTACACGTGTGTTCAGATAACTACAGTGAAAGTTGTGTCAGGCAGAACAAGTTCACAATTTGGTATAGTTAACAGCATCTGTGCCATCATTTCCCTATAATGCTCAATCACCCTAACAAAAACGTTCTGGTTAGGTTAGCAATATGTTAACTAGATTCAAATACTTAAAAGAAGTAAAGTCACAGTGATGTTGAGTCAACCCTCGTGTAACCGTTCATTTGGGGGAGAAATGTTCTCTTAAATCCCTTATCTAAATAAAAACAATTCCTGGATTAAGCAGGTTTAATGTTCATGAAAAGACAACAATCCTGCAGAATTATAAGGAAGTTGAGTGATGAGAAGGATTCTGGGGAAAAGAAACACATACACCCACCCACTATAGATGACCTCTGAACTGCTCTGTGCACAAATCTTATTCACACTCACATGCACACATTGACAGACAAACATATATTCTCCTACACTTTGCATATGCACATGAACATAAGCGTGCACACACCTTTGTTGCCCCTAGCGCATGCATGCACACACATGCAGGCTTTACTCTCTATATGAAACTTTACCTTTCTGTAACTGTACTTCATCAGACAAAAAGAGTGTGACAGAGAGAGAGGAAGCAAGGAATCTGAACTCTATCCAAAGTAAATGAGGTGTAAATGGGAGTTTTTTTCATCAGGGAGCAGTTATCAAAGCAGGGGCTGGTGGGAGAAAGAGGCGGCGGGCGGCACAAAGGCAGTTAAACACTGAAAGGGGCCATTTCATGCATACTGTAGTACAGTGATGATGGTATCAGATGGTGATACTATAGTATTTTCATAAATGCAGTGGTTCTGAATTATTACTATATTTGTATTGTATACAGTATGATCCAAAAGTCTAAGATCACTTTGAATAAAGGAATATTTAGGATTAAAAAAAGAAAGTAAATTAAGGACAAAACGAGAATTTAGCACATACTTAGTACAGATGATAATGAAGATCTTAACCAGACTCCACTCAAATTACTAAGATGAAAAATTACATTCATTTTATTTTATTTTAAAAGATTGCAAAAGAAAAGAATTTTCACTGTTGGTCTCAGACCTTTGGATTCCACCTGTATGCATAAGGTACTTCAAAGACTACCACACACACACACACACACACACACACACAAGAGAGAGAGAGAGAGAGAGAGAGAGAGAGAGAGAGAGAGAGAGAGAGAGAGAGAGAGAGAGAGAGAGAGGTTACAAGTAGCAGAGCTGCAAAAGCTTCTTACTTCAATTTGGACTTGAGCGGGATGCAAAATGTTTATTATATCATTTGTTTTTTATGACAATTAGGTCATATGTACAGTCCATTCAATGCGTTGTACAATTTATTTTAAGGTGTCCGTGTTACAGTGTAATTATACATTTAAGTAGCCTACTGTGTAAAAATAATTTACTACATTTACTTATTAGGGTCAGGGTTTTGTTTGGGGCTAGTTGCATGTAATTATGCATAATTTATCGTTATTACTAACTACTAACTAATGATACCAACTGAAATTGTGTCTCTCACAGCCTCATTTTCATTCACATCAGCTTAAATAGGCACCGGCAAATGACAGGAGGAATAGTGCTAGAGAGGAAGGGTTATTTTATTTTTGGCCACTCTTCAGTAATGACGCATTAGGGGTGAGAGAGAAGCCTCCCAAATTGAAATGACAAATAAAAACAAACACATGAAACCAGTCGGAGGTACTTTTGCTAGCCTCGCTTCTTCTATAAATCAATGTCTCCAGTGTGTGTATGTCTGGGGGTGTTGAATGGTTGGAATATTAGGACAGGTAGTTTACTTTGGCTCACACTAAAGGGAATTGCCTGTAAGCAAAGAGACCACACACATTCTACCACAGCACCCTCTGCTGGTCAATATCATGAACTGCCGCTTTGTCGGGGACACACGGGCTTCTGTGCCATTCACAGGGAGATAGAAAGATAAGAGAGAGATTATGAGATGGGATCTTGTCCTCACACCGAGACAGAGTCTATAGATAAACACTGAGAGAGCGCTCTCATTTTAACCAATTAAAGGGCTAGACATACAATAACTCACTGACCGTGAAAAGTCATCCAATGCCAGTCATTTTCAAAAAGTGCTAGCAATGCTAGGCTTTGAAAACATGGGAATGTTTTTAAACATGGGAATGAATGGGAACCCTGGTAATAAGCAATTTTTTTAAACCCGGAGTTATGTAGTCCTCTTGCTGAAGATTATGAAGAGGTATTGTGCAGACAACCAATCATAAACTAAACTGCCTCGTTTAATATTCATGAGCAACATTGAAAATTATGTCATTACTCACCCAAACCCGTAAGACTTTCGTTCATCTTCGAAACACAAGTGATATTTTAATGCAATCGGAGAGCTTTCTGTCCCTCCATTGACAGCTATGCAACTACCACTTTAAAGTCCCAGAAAGGTAGTAAAGACAACATTAAAGTAATCAGTGTGACTCCAGTGGTTTAAGCCTAATTTTTTAAAGTGATGCTTGTGCTTTGTTTGCGCAAAAAAACAACATATTTTACTAATTATTATCACTCAATGTCTGCTTGTGTCAACACAACACGCATGCATCCTGGTGTTCTCATGAACGAGTGTTGGAAATTAATATTTTGTAGCCTATTCTAGAAACTTAAATGGGTGGTTAATTGTGATTTTACTTCTTTAACTTTAGTTAGTGTGTAATGTTGTTGTTGTACAAGCTTCTTTACAGGTTAGTGACATCACAAACCCTAAAATGGATATAAATCCTGCTAACATGAGCTCTTGAAGCTCCGCCCTCTTCTAGAAAGGGGGCCTGGAGGAGCAGCTCATTTGCATTTAATGGGACACACAAAATGGCACGATTTTGCCAATTTTAACATACTATAAAAAATGATCTGTAGGGTGTTTTGAACTAAAACTTCCCATACTCCGGGGACAGAGACTGATTTTACATCTTGTAAAAAGAAGCATTATATGACCCCTTTAAAATATGACTATCCACAGTAAAGTATTACAATTTGAAATATGTTATAGGATTAGTTCACTTTTAAATAAACTTTTGCTGATAATTTACTCACCCCAAGTCATCCAAGATGTCCATGTCTTTCTTTCTGCATTCAAAAAGAAATTAAGGTTTTTGATGAAAACATTCCAGGATTTTTCTCCTTATAATAGTCTCAATGGACCCCAAACGATTCAAGGTCCAAATGACAGTTTCAGTGCAGCTTCAAAGGGCTTTAAACCATACCAGACGATACCAGACGATGAATAAAGGTCTTATCTAACGAAACGATCGGATATTTAAAAAAAAAAATCAAAATAAGGTCACGCTTCCGCCTACAACAATCGTGACCTTTTCAACGTAACTGCGTATTACGTGACGTCACGTACGCATATCACAGAACGGAGCAAGGCCAACATTTGTGCTTATAAAACTTAAACTTTTTTTTTTTATTGCACTGAAACTGTCATTTGGACCTTGAGCCGTTTGGGGTCCATTGAGACTATTATAAGGAGAAAAATCCTGGAATGTTTTCATCAAAAACCTTCATTTATTTTCGACTAAAGAAAGAAAGACATGAACATCTTGGATGACTTGGGGGTGAGTAAATTATCAGCAAAAGTTTATTTAAAAGTGAACTAATCCTTTAACAATTTCAAGTGTGTGAAAAGCCCAGAAGCTATCTAAAGACTGTCTGTGTGATGTCCAACTTGATCAGACGCTGTTGAATCATCCACAAGAGACTAAAAGCATGTTAACTCTAACATTATCACATTATTGTGATCATGAGTAACAAGTCTTCTTTCACATCGGAAAAACAGCAGAGCCTGGATCTCTCCCAAACAGCATAAGGAAATAATTCCCTCCTTTAGGGAGCAAACAACTAGAGACCCATGCAGCCTGACATTCTCAATAAATGCTCTGTAATTATGCAATCAGAGGAATTTTAGGGCTACAGTTAACAAATGGGAATAAAAGCTTTTCTGTTTTGTGCTCTTCAGAGAGCAGGCTTTATTTGATTAGAAGTTCCATCTGACTGATTAATAAACTATTACAAATCAAAAACAGCCCTAGTGAAAAAACATATACCAAAATGTATTTAAAATATGTTTATTTCATACTAAGTATACTATAAATCCATTAACATATTTACTGACATATCGCTTGAGACTTAAACTTAATTTGGAGTGCTTCTTTATTGCACAATGCACATTTCTTAATATGATCCCATTATAATATCAATCTTTAAATTCAAGATGTTTAAAGTGTACTTATAAAGTGTACTTGTAATAGTTTCACTTTAGCACCTGAGCACTATTTCTGGATAACTAAAGTGCATTAAGTTAAAAATTAGTTGTTTTTATTATTTTTTCACTAGAGAAGATGGTTAAGGTTTATTTAATATCTGTACAGTTCATATTTTACCCCAAATCCAAAAAAAGGTGCTTAAGCACAACTGTTCAACATTGATAATGATAAGAAAGGTTTCTGAAGCAGCAAATCATCATATAAGAATGATTTCTGAAAGATCACGTGACATTGAAATATGTGGTAATGATGCCGAAAATTCAGCTTTGATAACAGGAATAAATTACATTTTAGAGTTATTTTTAATTGCAGTAATTAACTCTAATATTATTATTTTTAATTAAATAAATGCAGCCTTTTGTAAGCATATAAATATTACCGTACCCAAATGTTTGAACTGTACACTGTAAAAAATTTCAGGCCTCTCCAATTTAAAATTTTCAAGTGGCCGGTCACATATACATTTTTCAATTGGCCAAATTGAATTTCTGTGAATTGAATTTGATCAATTGTGGCAACAGTCTGTTAACATGGGCTCAATTAGAAATAATATGTTGACCCAATGGAAAAATGTATTTTACCAACAATGTAAAAAATTTCAGCTCCTCCAATTTAACATTTTCTAGTGACTGGTCACATCTTAATTCAGTTCAGTTGGCCAAATTTCTGATTGATACAATTTAATTCACAGAAATTCAATTTGGCCAATTAAACATTTTAAATTGTAGTAACAATTGCTTATTTCTCAATGTCCCAAAAGACAAAAATGACTAAAAACATAATTATAGTTAGCAAAATGAACACAGACAACAGGGTTGACATTGTATCACATTACTTTATTAACAAGTCAATTTCAACACAGGATATTTGGTGAAAAAAGAAATGAAGATGAAGAAATGAAGAAAAAGATGAAGAAAATGCAGCACTGCATATGATAAAGACCTACAAATAAAACATTAACATTAATGACAAAGTTGCCCTGCATCACATCTGTCAGGTGACAGAACAGAAGTTACTTCATTATATTATGAGGATAAGATGAATGAATGGGCGAATAAGAAAATCACGAGCTTGGCGTGTTTGATATTGAAAGACCATTGAGCCCTGAGAGAGGCCGACGCCAATCTAACGCCACCGTGTTCAATGGTCGCATGCCGCAAATATTTTTTTTTACAATGATAATAATTTATTTAATTTTCAAAAGTTTTTCTGTATGTTTTATGGTTTTTGGTGAAAATAGAAAAAAAAATGTCACAATGCAATAATCTTATTGTTCTAAAACATGCTTAATTTTCAGTCAATTTTGGGGTGAAATGTGACTTGAACCTGTAATAATTATTTGGCACAGGAGTCAATGAGGTCCCAAATAAACAGTTTCTCTCCTCCCACCTTTCCTCTTTGGATGAAGTTTGATAGAGCGCACATTTTTGAGCCTGTGTACAGTGAAGCACTTCTCAGCAGGCAACTTCCCAAACTCTCCCTCTGCTAATCAGGTTTACTGAACCATATATCTACAATGTTCTTACTCAAGGACAGCTCTGTGGCGAGGCCTACGGCAGATCAAACAAAGATGCCCAGTGCCATGTTGACTAATCTCACTCCTCACGAGCTGGAACCATGTTTGCTTTTCTGTCTGTTTTAAAAAATTGTCAAAAATTGTTGTTTGCATTGGCCAGCGCCACATATCCCTTCCCATTCCCTTGAAGATGGTGTCTGATTGAAGTGACATGCCAAACCTCTGGCCCCCTGCCTCACACCGCAAATCGTAGTGAGAGCAGAATTGGGTTCTATATATGGCTCTAATAGACCTCATCACATTTCATTACATGGAAAATTACAGAAATGCAAAATCCTTCAACCACTTCCAGTTCAGCAGAATCCTGTTTATAGACTGTAAAAGACCATGAAGTGAAAATGCTCCTCTTGGAGTTTTTTTTTTTATTGCTGGAGGTACCAAAGCTTTTTGAAGTGTCTGAGGTTTTTTACAGGCTTAATTTATTCGGAAATGTGGCTACAGAGTCATGAAAAGAGATCAGCACATTATTGCAAACTTAGACCTTCTGGAACGATTTCAGTGAAGCCCTTTGGATTTAATATATTGACAACTCTTACAAGCGACAACAATCCACATAATTGTTAATTAGGACTAACTTAAAGGATTAGTTCACTTCAAAATGAAAATTTCCTGATAATTTACTTACCCCAATGCCATCCAAGACATTCATATCTTTCTTTCTTTAGTGGAAAATAAATTAATTACATTTTTCTCCATATAATGTATTTCAATGGAAACCAAAATGGTGAAGGTCCAAATCAATGCAGTTTCAAAGGGCTTTGAAGTGATTAAAAGGGCTCTGCACAATCCCAGCTGAGGAATAGGGTCTTATCTAGTGAAATGCTCTGTCACAAAAACAAAACATTTATATACTTTTGAACCACAATTGTTTGTCCTTCGACATTTTGGTTACCATTGAAATACATGATATGGAGAAAAATCCTGAAATGTTCTCCTCAAAAAACTTAAATTCTTTTCAACTGAAGAAAGAAAGACATGAACGTCTTGGATGGCATTGGTAAATCATCAGGACATTTTCATTTTGAAGTGAACTAATCCTTTAAAACTTATGAGCAGCAAACACTTGAAAGGTAAGGTAGATCATTTTCAGAGAGGTTAGCGATAGCGAGCTAGCTTTGAAAGCATGAGATCCCACCCTCCCTTCAGAGCGTCTCCAAAGCCACACCTCCTTACAAACACATGAACGCACACAGCAGAGAGCAAACAAGACACGCCGTTAAACTACCTCATGTCTCAAAGCACATAACATTACAATAATAATGAAACAACTTAATGAGCTATTTCTTGAACCACCTGACTGCTGCAGATTCATTTAGCCGTTGATAGTGTTCCCATTGAAAGTGAAACGCATAAATTGTTGTCAAAACCTAAGGCGGATCATGCAGGCGGATATAACAATGTAATATCTGCATTAACACACATATGATATTCCATCTTTCCCTCAGTTTTGTGTGTGATGGGCAGCAAGTTGTGGGAAGTGCCCACCGGCCACCTCGTACCCCATGCCAACATCAGCACGAGACTGTTTTGGGAGCCACAGTGCCAGGCTCAGCTACGCCACCTACAGAATGAAGCAAGAATCACAGCCACCATACCACCCAAACTGGAGGGCCACTGGGTGTCAAGCAGGTAAGAGGCCCCTAGAAAGACTTTTCTACTTTTAAAGTCAACATAAATTCAAATTTTATTCAAATTACGTTCTTAAAACAAAATCCTGGTTTTGTTGTGAACGGTTCATCGGTGTATGCATTTATCAATGCTGAGAAGTTGAGTAAAGTTAAGCAACTTATCAAATTATTACACTATTATCAAATTATTTAACAAATTGTACACTACTGTATAAAAGTTTGGAAAAATTTAAAAGGTCTTATTATTTGATAAAACGTACAGTAAAAACTGTATTATTGTGAAATATTATTAGATTTTAAAATAACCATTTTCTATGTGAATATATATTTAAAATGTAATTTTTCCTGTGAAGCAAAGCTGGATTTTCAGCATCATTACTCCAGTTTTCAGTGTCACATGATCCTTTAGAAATCTAATATGCTGATTTAGAGATTTACGAACAGCTTGTGCCAGCACAAACCCTCTTTTGGCATTAAAAAAACTACTGTCAGGATTTACACGCAGCAATAAATTAGGGCTGAAAAGGTGTGGACAGTTATTTTTGCGGCTGACCTTATTGCATATGCATTTGTAAAAGGTTCCTTTTCAGAAGCAACATTTATGTGAGGAGAGAATTAAAGGGGTCCTTGATAATAATGATTTAACTTTTTTAACTTTAGTTCGTATGTAATGTTGCTGTTTGAGCATAAACAACATCTGCAAAGAGGAAGAGTAGCTGTAGTAGTAGAGCACATTAGGAGTCTGTTTTAAGGTGTTGCACCCGTCTTTTAACCCGTAACACAAATGCAATAGCGTATCATAAAAGCAAGATGACAACATAAGTTATAACTGTAATTAAATTAAACTGTTCTATCTTCATGCAGCACATATTCTCTGGCTCTGTAGGCATCTTACAACAGTTCCCACATGAGCGATTTATAGATTATCATGACAGAAGATGCTAATCAATGACTTGAAGATAGTTAACTCCACATCAGCTATATTAATTCATCAACTAACCGTTTAGAAACATCCTGTCTCATTCTACATGTTGTCACTTCTTCTTGAGTCTCTCCATCATTGTCCGACTCCGGTTTGAACATAAAAGGCTGAACAGTTTCTGATCTTTTCAGTGAGTGTCTGTGAGGTAATCAGAGCTGCTAACATGAGCTCTTGAAGCTCCGCCCTCTTCTAGAAAGCATTTAAAGGGACACACAAATAAGGAGCGTTTTTGCTCACCCTCAAAAAGTGATAATTTTAACATGCTATAAAAGATGATGGGTATTCTGAGCTAAAACTGTATACACACTCTGGGGACATCAGAGACTTACATCTTGTTACTTGATACTAAAAATCAAGTCCTGTCATACATTTTGTCTAATTAAATATCCTGTTTCACTTGGAAATGCATCAGATTATGAAAGTAAAATTGCTTGCAATTTCCATATTGACTAACTTCTTGACTATATTCGTTATTTTGTTTTCAGATGTGAAGTGCGACCAGGTCCAGAATTCCTCACTCGATCTTACACATTTTACCAAAGCCCAACACGTCTCTTCAGGGCCCTCCAGCACTACTACTCTGACAGTGATTGCCACATCCCAACCTACTCTCTGGTGATCAGGGGTAAACTGCGGCTACGCCAGGCCTCATGGATCACCCGCGGAGCCACTGAAGCAGAGCACCACCTCCATAAAGTAGGAATGATCATTCACAGCCAGAAGTCCATCTATCATCTCGCGACCCGCCTACCCTCCTCCTGCCTGGGACTCAAAGCTGGAGGACACCTGGTGCCTCATCGCTTCTATGAACTCTTCAATGCCAAAGCAGAGAAAGACTGTCTGGGTGCACTTGGCTTCTCCATGATGGAACTGGAGTTGCTGCGTGTGGAGACCCATCACCATTCTCACAGCAGGCCAGCTCAGGAGCTGTTCTTAGGGGACGTGCACACAGACTGGAAAGAAAGGGTGCACCATAGACCCACTGGTTATCAGGAGCCTCTACAGAATGCTATGGTGAGAGTTAAAGAGAAATGGAAAATTCTGTCATCATTTACTCACCCTCATAATGTTCCAAACACATAAGACTTTAGTTAATCTTTGAAAAACAAGATAATTTGGACACACTTTAGATTAAGGTAAAATTGTCACCATTAACCACAACATTTGCCACAGACGCCTAAATAATAATAGTAAGGTAGTTGTTAAGTTTAGGTATTGGGTAGGATTAAGGGATGTAGAATATGGTCATGCAGAATAAGGCATTCATATTTATAAGCACGAATAAACAGCCAATATCCTAGTAATATACATGCTAATAAGTTAATAGTGAGAATTGGATCCTAAAGTAAAGTGTTACTGAAATTTTGAAGGAAACTGAGTGGTTTCTGTCCCTCCATTAAAAATCCAGGTATTCAAAACTGAGAAGACCCAAAAAGGTTATAAAAGTTATATACATACGATTCAACCGTTTAGGGTTGGTAAGCTTTTTTTTATATTTTTGAAAGAAGCCTCACCAAGGCAAACACATCCTACATTTTCTCTTTGACGAAAATAAAGTTCAAAAGAACAGGATATATTTATAATATAAATCTTTCAACATTGTAAATATCTTTACTGTCACTTTTGATCAATTTAATTTTTTTGTTTTTTTTTCACTATAAAATTAACAAAATCCTTGTTCTCTCTCTCAGCACCACATCCACCCATGCCCAGTGTGCGCCCTGGTATACCGTGCCTCTGAACAGCATCCACCCATTCTTCCCCCATCCCCCTCTATCCCTCTGGATCTAAATGGAAACTGGGTGAGCCAACGCTGCGAGTCCCGTCCATCCGTCCTCTTCCTTACCCGCCGTTTTGTTTTCAACGAGGAGCAACGCATTTGGGAGGGCACCTACCAACATTACTCTGACCCAATGTGCCGCCAGCCCATCTTTACATTGTTGGCATCCGGTCATTATGCTAAAGTAGGCCAGTCCGTTAAAGTACGTGGGGCCACTGAGCTCGTATTCAAGGTGACACGGGCAAAAGCGATTGTGTTTGACCATGCATTGTTGCGGGAGTTGAATTCAACGCAAAATGGAAGATGTGGACAGGCAGGTAGGTGGGAGGTGGGTGTCGAGCAAGACATAACCTGGACGGATGGTTGTGAAGCATTGGGGATACGACTTCCACATAAAGAGTATGAGCTGTTTAAGATGGGTGTGGATAATAAAGGGCACCCCCTGTTGTTCAATGGGGAAAGGCCCACGGATGGATCCAGCCCGGATCGACCTGCAAAAAGGCCAACATCCTTTCAGACACCAATGGTGCAATGCAGCACAAGGGTCGGGGTGGAGCCACACTACAGTTCCTACAGGGATCATTCAACGGGACCAAAGATAAGCTCTGCTAATGCACTGCACTCTTCATTGATTCTGCTGTCCGTTCTAAATGCATGGTGCTGGAATATTCACCTTTTCTAAAATGCGACGTGCCATTCACGTTCACTGTTCAGATTCTGACCCATTTATGACGGCATAGCACAATCTGAGGATCGGTCAGTTCGGTGCTTTAACAAAATTCTTGCTGCAAATGCTCTGAAATATGACTTTTTTGATCTAAAGAGATTTTCATAAAGAAAATGTATATAGAAACCTCCTTTTAATCATATGGTATATCAACATACATTTTAATGTCTTTCATTTGGGGTGTTTTTTCAAATTTTGATAAGAACTACAGATAAACAAATTTCTATTGAAAAAGTATCGTTCTGTAGAAAATGCATTTACCAACATTCCAGCAAGATAACAAAGATGAACAGTTAAAGGAACCTTCAAATACTTACCAGCGTACAACCAATGTTGCAATTTTTGATCGACCAACGGGAGAGTTTTGGGGGCCATTTTGAAAACAGAAATTATGTGCAGAAATTACACACTTCAGCTTTAAAACATGGGAGATATAGATGGACATCCAGATTCCCATTTGTCTGGGAATGAAGAGAGAAGATTTCCCAATATCTGTTTATGCATATATGGACTACATTTTGCATTAACTGTATTATTTGGTAACACTTTATTTTACAGTATCATTGTTACATATGTTACATGCAGTTACCATAGTAATAACTATAAATTATGCATAATTACATGCAACTTACCCTAAACCAAACCCTACCCTATAGTAAGTACTTAATATTACAGTGTAACAATGACACCTTAAAATAAAGTGTAACCTATTATTTCAACATTAGGCTCTTGTCTTCAAGATAAGGCGATGTAGTTCATTTTGCCATCTTATACATTTTATTTAGCTTTAATCTTCCAATAATGGTGAGGGTGAACATATTTATTGCCACCATTAAAGTAATTTTGATAAGAAACATGATGGATGTTTATTCTTTTATTTTGAACATTGATTTAATGTTATTTTTGTTCACACAGATCTACATATACAAACGTATCATGTGTGACTGTATGCACGTTTGCTGAGCTCTTGCACAATGGTTCAATTCACATCCAATGTTGAATACATGTGCAAGACATTTGAACAGATCTGTCATATGGCTTCCACATTATGCTCACGCTCGCCAATATCTGAAGCGTAAGTTCTCAGAACTGCGTACAAATCTCTCCCTCTGTTTATTTGGAAGAACAGGAAGTGTTCAACTCATTCAGGCTTAGTTTAGCAGAGCGTGCAAGTTTCTGTTTTTACAGAGTGGAGTGATTCCTTATTCTGGAGGCAATCTTAAAAAAAATCTGTCAAACATGAAAGTGCATGCATAATATTGATTGTTATAGTTTTGACACGACCCTTACAAAAATGTGCCATAGTAGCCATTGTTTCCAAAAAAACAACAGAACCATATAATCCAATAAATAAATATAATATCTTAAAAAAAGATATCCTGTATTTATTTATTGGTTTATATGGTTTTGAAGTAGAACACATTGCTGTAGTTACATTGCTTTTAATTGGCAACCAGTTATACATTTTTATAATGGAATCATGAGGTAATATATACGACATGCTGAATGTGATTTCACCAAGTACAACATGTTCCTGGTTCAACATCTTTGTTGATCCTGGAACAACATTCCAACTAACCAATCAGATTTGAGGGACAAGTTTAGAGTTCATGTCAAATTTAGGCTTACAGCCAGGATTAGGTGCTTCTACATCAGTGTCATTCAGCATGACCAAATTAAATCTCTAAATGATCCAGGCTGACAGAGTGTGTTAAAGATATAACATATTGGATGACCTGTAATTTTCCCCAATTAAATTCTGATGTGACTGAGGTATTACTTATTGGACCAAAAACCTGTACACAAAATCTCTTAGAATACAATTTGCACCTAGAAGGATGTACTGTTACTTCATTTTCTACAGTTAAAGACCTGGGTGTTATATTAGACAGCAACTTGTTTTTCGAAAATTATTTTAAATGTAACAAAAACAGCTTCTTCAACCTCAGAAACATCGCTAAGCTACAGAACATGTTATCTGTCTCTGGTGCAGAAAAGTTAGTTCATGCATTCATGACCTCTAGACTAATTGGTGGTTTCGTTAATGGGCTGCAACTCTCGATTAAAAAAGCTTTCAAAATCCCTATGGAGAATGAATGCTACAAATATTTACAGAACCAAAGGCACTAACATTTTTTGCGGTCACGGTTGCGCCCCATGAAAATAAAAACATTTAGCTTGTATGCAACATGACAATCTTATTGAATCAAAGATGTTCTCAACATGTGCACTTGCCAGGTAACAGCCGAACGCAGAGTTCAAACCTAGCGGACATGAAGGACTTGGGAAAAATCCTAAATTTTGCGACATTCATCATTGAAAAGCCTTAAAGCCAAAAAAATGTATTCTGTCATCATTTCTCACCCTCATGTCGTTCCAAACCCACAAGACTTTCATTCACCTTCAGAACACAAATTAAGATTTTTTTGATGAAATCTGAGAGCTTTCTGTCCCTCCATTGATA
Source organism: Gobiocypris rarus (assembly GCA_023029165.1). NCBI lineage: Eukaryota > Metazoa > Chordata > Actinopteri > Cypriniformes > Gobionidae > Gobiocypris > Gobiocypris rarus. The sequence continues at coordinate 35,118,004 of CM040921.1, read as the reverse complement.
GCTATGCTAACTACCACTTTGACGCTTCAGAAAGATCGTACAATTAATTCATATGAATTGAGCAGTTGATCGATCGAGTCTCCAAATTTTCGAAAGAGTCCGTATATAATGAACAGATTTAATTCAGGCTTTTATTGATTTCAGTACACTGATCATTACATTGACCAGCACACATACAGAACCTCAACTAAACCTGCGTAAGACAAGAATGAACCTCATTGGTTCTTGAGGAAGCTCAAACGTGCTGCGTTATGTGAGAATGAACCTCATTGGTTCTTGAGGAAGCTCAAACGTGCTGCGTTACGCGAGAATGAACCTCATTGGTTCTTGAGGAAGCTCAAACGTGCTGCGTAACACAAGAATGAACCTCACTGGTTCTTGAGGAAGCTCAAGCGTGCTGCCTAACATAAGAATGAACCTCATTGGTTCTTGAGGAAGCTCAAACGTGCTGTGTAACACGAGAATAAGCCTCATTGGTTATTGCTGAAGCTCAAACGTGCTGCGTAACACGAGAATGAACCTCATTGGTTCTTGAGGAAGCTCAAACGTGCTGCGTAACAAAAGAATGAACCTCATTGGTTCTTGAGGAAGCTCAAACGTACTTTGTAACACGAGAATAAACCTCATTAGTTCTTGAGGAAGCTCAAACGTGCTGCGTTAAACGAGAATTAACCTCATTGGTTCTTGAGGAAGCTCAAACGTGCTGCGTTACACGAGAATAAACCTCATTGGTTCTTGAGGAAGCTCAAGCGTGCTGCGTTACAGGAGAATAAACCTCATTGGTTTTGAGGAAGCTCAAGCGTGCTGCGTTACAAGAATGAACCTCATTGGTTCTTGAGGAAGCTCAAAGCGTGCTGTGTAACACAAGAATGAACCTCATTGGTTCTTGAGGAAGCTCAAACGTGCTGCGTTAAACGAGAATTAACCTCATTGGTTCTTGAGGAAGCTCAAACGTGCTTTGTAACACGAGAATAAACCTCATTAGTTCTTGAGGAAGCTCAAGCGCGCTGCGTAACACGAGAATAAACCTCATTAGTTCTTGAGGAAGCTAAAACGTGCTGCGTAACACAAGAATAAACCTAATTGGTTCTTGAGGAAGCTCAAACGTGCTGCGTAACACAAGAATAAACCTCATTGGTTCTTGAGGAAGCTCAAGCGTGCTGCGTTACACAAGAATAAGAATCATTGGTTCTTGAGGAAGCTCAAGCGTGCTGCATAACACGAGAATAAACCTCATTGGTTCTTGAGGAAGCTCAAACGTGCTGCGTTACATGAGAATAAGAATCATTGGTTCTTGAGGAAGCTCAAACGTGCTGCGTTACACGAGAATAAACCTCATTGGTTCTTGAGGAAGCTCAAACGTGCTGCGTTACACGAGAATAAACCTCATTGGTTCTTGAGGAAGCTCAAAGCGTGCTGCGTAACACAGAATGAACCTCATTGGTTTTGAGGAAGCTCAAACGTACTTTGTAACACGAGAATAAACCTCATTAGTTCTTGAGGAAGCTCAAGCGTGCTGCGTAACACAAGAATAAACCTCATTAGTTCTTGAGGAAGCTCAAGCGTGCTGCGTAACACAAGAATAAACCTCATTGGTTCTTGAGGAAGCTCAAAGCGTGCTGTGTAACACGAGAATAAACCTCATTGGTTCTTGAGGAAGCTCAAAGCGTGCTGCGTAACACAAGAATAAACCTCATTAGTTCTTGAGGAAGCTCAAAGCGTGCTGCGTAACACAAGAATAAACCTAATTGGTTCTTGAGGAAGCTCAACGCGTGCTGCGTTACACAAGAATAAACCTCATTGGTTCTTGAGGAAGCTCAAACGTGCCGTTACACAAGAATAAACCTCATTGGTTCTTGAGGAAGCTCAAAGCGTGCTGCATAACACGAGAATGAACCTCATTGGTTTTGAGGAAGCTCAAACGTGCTGCGGGTTCGAAGATGAACGAAAGTCTCATTGGAAAAGGTTTGGAATGACATGAGGGTGAGTAAATTAATAACAATTTTCATTTTGGGTTGAACTATCCCTTTAATAAGCAATGTTATATTACCCAACTGTATGTCATATGGCCAACCATTACCCAAAATACTGAAGCGACTTCCGCTTGCTACTTTATTTATTTTTACTGAATCCATGTCATTAAAGCCATCTGCAGGCTTATTATTGTTAAACAACCCTTTTGAAATCATAAAATGATAGAGTTTGTGGTTTTTCTGTTAAAAGTTATGAAATAATGGTTGCTGGCTGAGGGACGTAACGGAAGAGAATGCGGAGGGCAAAACAAGTCAGTGAGTCACATCCGAAAGGCAGCAGATTGTTCATATTAAATCTTGTCGGTGACGGTGGCTCTGGGTGCCATGAGGTAATGCTTTTTGGTTGTAACAAGAGTTCCGAAGGTTGGGAACTTGGAAATAATAAATAGAGTGAGGGAGAACAAGTCACATTTCCATACTGACACTCAAAAGCAGTTGCGTCTGTTAGAGCTCGCCAGCAACAACAGATGAGTCCAAGTTAACTCTAGAAGTCCAGCAAAACTGATTAAAAATAAGTGACAATTCTTTCTGTGGTTACAGTTAATCTAATAAAAGCCAACTGTCAGAGGATCATGTTGCAAAAAAGCCTACGGCTTGTAATCACGCTTCTTGCTTGTCAAAAGAATCTATAAAAAGATTTAACACAAGGCCTATTTTACACTGTTCAATGAAAAGTTACGAAGCATAACAGCGTGACTGTGTCCTAGTTACAATGTCTTTGCTCAATGCTCCACTGCTCCAATTATTACTGCTAATGGGATGGGCGTCTTTGATCATTGGCTCTTGTGATCAAAAACAACACACTAGAGCTGCCATAGTGGGTCAGGTTGACAAAATAAACCGGCTTAAGAACTTTTAAAAAGGGAGAAACATTTTCCATATCTTTTGTTGTTGACATCAAAGGCCGTGCGCATTTGCCACTGGTAGAATCTAACTAAAGAGCGTGACATCCTCAAAACCAGACAAAACTACACAAGGTGAACAAAAGCATGACCCAGACTGCATTAAATTCACTTGCAAAATTGCTGAACATGGAAAGTGCTGAATTACTGGCTGTCAAGTGCACGACATCATCACAATTCAAGAGATGTTTCGAAACTCTGAAATTATAGAGAAAAATATAATGTACACTGAAGTTCTGGGTCAGTAAGAAAGACTTCTTTTTTGAAAGAAATTAACAATTTTTTTCTGGAAGGATGCATTAAATGTATCCAAAATGACATTTAGAATGTTACAAAAGATTCCCATTCCAAATACAGAATGTCCTTTTGAAGTCTATTAACCATCGAATCCTGGAAAGAAAAATGCATCACAGTTTCCACAAAAATATGAAGCAGCACAACTGTTTTCAACATTGATAATAATATAATAATTAATGTTTCTTGAGCAGCAAATCAGCATATTAGAATGATTACTGAAGGATCATGTGACACGGAAGACTGAATGATGCTGCATTACAGGAATAAATTACATTTTAAATGGGTGGTTGATAATTATTTCACTTTTTTAACTTTAGTTAGTGTGTAATGTTGCTGTTTGAGCATTAACACCATCTGCAAAGTTACGATGCTCAAAGTTAAATGCAAAGGGACATTTATAATGCTTTATAATGACTACAACAAACGCTGGTATGGGACTACAATGAGCTTCTTCACAGGTTAGTGATATCACTAACCCTAACATTGACATAAACCCCGCTCCGGGAACACGCAACAAAGGGAGTGAGGTCATGTTGAGAAGAGGAAGAGTACATTTGGGAGTCTGCTCAAGCTGTCGCATCAGTCTTTTCATCTTTTTTGCAACACAGTGCGTAACACAAATGTAATAGCATGTCATAAAAGCAAGATGACAACAGTTCCCACATGAGCGATTTATAGATTATCATGACAGAAGATGCTAATCAATGACTTGAAGATAGTTAACTCCACATCAGCTATATTAATTCATCAACTAACCGTTCAGAAACATCCTGTCTCATTCTACATGTTGTCACTTCTTCTTGTGTCTCTCCATCATTGTCCGACTCCGGTTTGAACATAAAAAGCTGAACAGTTTCTGATCTTTTTCAGTGCGTGTCTGCGTGAGGTAATCGGAGCTGCTAACATGAGCTCTTGAAGCTCCGCCCTCTTCTAGAACTATTGCAAACATAGTTGTGTGCTTGTGTAAGAACCTGGATTGCTTGTATTCAGATTAGGGTTGCAAAGGGGCTGAATATTTTCATTACATTTCCAGAAACTTTCAAAAAATGTCACAAAAATCATGGAAAGTTCCAAAAATTCTGGAATCTTTCTGGAAACTTTTCAACCCTAATTCAGACTACAATCATTGTAAATAAAGTCAAACAAAAGTGCTCAATTTTGAAAAACATGGACCAAAGTTTCAAATCAACTAGACTTGACATACTCCACTGGGGTGAAGAGGTCCGAATTTGGCAGTAAGTTTGCATTTTGCAATCATACATCAGCAGGAGAACACGCTCCTTGCTGGCAAACGATAATTAAAAACCGTACAACAATACAATGCCAAAAAAAAACGTTTTCCTTCAGCAAATTGATGCATCCAAACCTCAGAATCTTTGTGGGTTTGTCATAATAATTCCCTAGTAAGGAAACCATGTGAACCAACTTCTTAAACAGATGATGAAATCCAGCCCTTCGATGCAAAAATGACAAAAGTACAAAGACAACATTCCATATTTAACTACTTAACAGCAGCCAAAAAATCCCCTCTGTCGGCCAGACAACTGACATTGCTTTAGATGTAGCAGAGATGCTTTAAAAAAGTGTTATTGTATCTCATTACAAAAGTATTCTTAACACATGGTAAGCATTTGCACTATTTATAAGAGTCATTATTTGATGGTAGTCTGTCCAAACCATCATGAAACTGATTTCATCCCACAAAATGATATACCTCTTGAGACCGGGCTGGTACAAGCAAGATGCTTTATAAAAGTCTTCCAGAGTACAGTAACAGCCTCAGAACATACACAATTCATTAATACTCCATCATCTCAAACAGGAAAGTCACATTGCTAAAAGAGTTACGTCAGGGCCATATTTGCCCTTTTATACTCTCGACTACAGACCTCCACTCACAAGCTCCATTAGAAACATCCATTACAAGGCTGTACAGTTCAGTATATGAGCTGCAGCTGTCTAATAAAACCTCAACATCAGCAAGACCCTCTGGCTAAACCACTGACAAAAGGAAATATTAAAAGACATTATATATCTATAAGGTCTCTTACAGCAGTGGTTTTCAAACCTGTCCTGGAGGACCACCAGCCCTGCACATTTTGTGTGTCTCCCTCATCTATCACACCTGCTTCAACTCATCAGCTCATTACTAGAGACTGCAAGACCTGAAATGGGTGTGTCTGATATAGGGAGACATACAAAATGTGCAGGGCTGGTGGTCCTCCAGGACAGGTTTGAAAACCACTGTCTTACAGTATCTGTTACAAAACAGTAAGTGTAAGTGTGAGGTCCTGTATTGGCTCAAATAAATCCTTATGAAAAACCAGGGCAAGATACACATCTAGTCTTTCGTAACGTTTTCAAACTATGCAGCAACAGAACATCAACCAAACAAAAAGGTTGTTTTTGTGATGTCACTTTACACAGGCCCCGCCCAAGACTGCTGAGACTCCGCCCTATTAGCGTAGACACAGTTTATTTAAATAATAAATGTATTTCTTATTAAAGCTACTAAAGTTATTCAATCAAGAGCAGTGCTTTTCTGTTTTCCTTTTGTTGTTTGGTTCATATTAACAGCATATACAGCAGTAAAGTATATTACACTGCTTTCACTACAGATCTAATATAGCCTACACATGATTACTTGTTTACGGTCAAACGTAAATGACTGTGTTTATGTGAACATTGTGTGTTTTGAACATAACCTAATGTGTATTTGACAGTTTAAGCACAATAAGACGTGAAAGATAAGTTTAATACTCACGTGACACTCCGTTTGACAATTCTCTGTGCGCATGCTTCGGGTGTGTGCGCTCAGAAAACCATACGTCAGAAGTTTAGACTGATATGACTTTAAAACGCATGCAGATAATAAACTTTCATGACTGCGATAGAGATGATTGGCAAACAATCTAAAACATCTGTTTCATTTTTATTGCGTCTCCAATGCACTAGCTGTACAGGCTCCGCCCTCTTCTGGAAAGCGGGAGTACAGGTCGATGGGGCGGGGCGACACCGCTCATTTGCATTTAAAGATACATGAATAAAAACAGCATGTTTTATGTTTTTCATTCCACTCAAAAATTGACACGGTCTAATAAATGATTTTGAGATGAAACTTCACAGACACATTCAGAGGAAACCTGAGACTTATATTGCATCTTGTAAAAAGGGGCATATACATGTTTTGGCTAAACTCAGTCAACATTCAAACTCCCACTAAAAAAACACTTACTTTGCAAACAAAATACAGAATTTAGTGTATGTTTTTCTAAGTAAAAAAACAAACAAAACAAAAACAATGATTGAACTATATACTTAAAACACTGTCAGTTGAGCATGTAATACAATTGTTTTTATGGTTTTAATTCTTTACGTTCTCAAGTTTTGTATTGCATTACTTAAAATAAATGCCCCCAAATTTATAAAAAAAGGGGGCATAGCATAAAACATTTTATAGCAAAGACCAAATCAAGATCCACAATCCTTCAAGGTCAAATGTCTTAATTCCAAGCTTAGTATAGCTGGAAGACTTCTACATTTTTTTTAATACATTATTTTTGGAAGTTATGTATACATTTTTGCAGGTGTCCTGTCATTTTCTGTAACATGAACATGGTGTAGATCTTTGTGGGTAAAATAACTTTTAAAGTTAACATCAGAAGCACTGCGGTAGACCCAGTGGTGGAGTTTAATGATGTCACAGGTCCATAGTAGAGGTTTACTAGTTTTTCCCACCACAACCGTAATGTTTAAGAAAGTGCTAATTAAAACTCTTAAAAAAAAAAAAAGGTAGACTATGTGCAATTTCAGAAGTCATATGAAGAGTCACAAGGCAGATGACATGAAAATACACCCAAAAATCCAACAACATGCAAAATATCCATCATTTTGCCGTCACTAAAGATTAATAGGCAAAAAAAAAAAAATACCAGGCAGGCACACAATTCACAATACATTGAAAATGAATAGTGGACAATGGAAACTGGACAAAAGAACAAACACCACAAAAAGTTTTGGTCTGGGGCTTTATTGATTTAATTTATTAAGATGCTACATATTCCAACAAAGTTGGGGTTTCTTTATATACCATTATAGACTACTTGACTAGGAATATCAACCTTAATTTTCATCTTAGACTCATTATTTATTTATTTATATACATACAAAACGGTCACCTTCATGTGTACATTGTATGTGAAGGTTTGGGGCACTATAACAAGGTTTAGCTTTCATTATGAGCCAGCTGATTGGCTGATAGGCCCCCAAATCCCTCCCTCTCCATGGCAATCATACTCCTTGGTGAACTATACATAAACTGCAGTCCAAAACTCACTTTACCCTGAATGTCTCCTAAAGTTACTTACAAAGCAAAGTTTTGCCGTTTGTCAATATCATAAGCTCCTCTGTTCTCAGAAATCCAATATCTAGCAATAAGATGATCAACTGAAACAAAAGCTTCTCAAGGAGGGGAGCAGAAGAGAAACATTAAAGAAAAAGACGCCCCCACAACACCAAACTATGACACAAATACATATCAGGTCACAAAATGGTCCCCCTGTAGGAAGAGTCTCTTTTCGGTTATTTCACAAAGACCAGACCGTTGTGCATGGGAAGATGACATTCTTTATATGTAGTGCATTTTTAATATAAACAGTTCTGTGCAATAAAAGCTTTATTCATAACTTAAATCCAAACAAAACGACTAAATTAACATCAGAGGACAGCAAAGAAACAGAGGGCTCAGGAAAACAGTGCAGAAATGTCAGGAGTGTTTTTTTAAAGCCTTATGCTGCGAGATAAACCAGTGTTGTGTACATTTCAGACCACCGACAAGGCATATCGAAGCCATGCATTTATCTGGAAATGAGGTGTAGGCTTGGCATGGCTAAAATACAGGTTACAATACTCACATGTGTCAGTTTTTAAAGGAATAGTTGCCTCACGAATAAACATTTCATCACCGTTTACTCACATATCGTGCTGTTCCCACCTCATACTACTCACTTTCTTCTATAAAATCCAAAATTAGATGCTATGCAGAATGTCCGAGCTGCTCTTTTCCATAAAAGTAGATGGGGATTTAACCCTGCAAACATCCAAAAAGGACAATAAATGCAATCCAAACAACTTGTGAACTATGCTCTAAAGCCATGCGATAGCGTTGTGTGGAAAACAGATCAAAGTTAAGCTGTTTGTCACCGATAACCTATCATATGTCAAATCTCATTTACAGTACATATCATATCATGATATGATATGAGTTATTTTTGTGATCATATGCAAAAGCTCAAACATATCAAATTCAGTCCATCTCTAACACAAAGCTATTCGTGAGGCTTCAAAAGATCTTTCGGACTAGTTTTATGGTACTTTCATTATGACACTGTATGTGGACGAGCAGCTCTTCCTAACATCTTTTGTGTTTCACAGAAGCAAACGTGAAGATGAGTAAATGATGATAAAAATTATGGATCAACTATTCCTTTAATTACTTTTTTTGTTCGTTTTTTGTTGTTGAAGGGATAAAGTATGAGGGGGGGTCAGTGTTTATGGACCTGATGGTTAACTCTCCTCGTGGCATCTTCAGATAGAAAGTTCATAGGGAGAGAGACCGTCAACCAGTTGCATGTACATGGTGCATCAGAGATTACGCTTAGCAGCTGCACTATTATTGTATATAATAATGACTTGATCAATAAATTAACTCAGGTCGACAGGCAGCAAAATGGAAACAGAGGTGTGCTAAAAGGGCCTGAAAAGGAGATTTCACCTATGGAGCAGCTTAATAAAATATAAAGTATTTTTTGCTCTAAACAGAGCCATGCATTCAAGCACATATCCCTTACCAAAAGAAAAACAATAATAAAGAAAGGTGAAAAACCTATTCTGTTCCTGACAGGGAAATCGGTTTGTGCAAAGCATCATCGGAAGTGTTGGTTTTAGAGATGTCAGCTCTGCGCCTCACCGACATGCAGAGAAATATTGTTTCAAATGGTTTTTGGAGCAAATGAGTAGGGGATCGGTCAAACGGTTTTACTGACACTTCCCCAGTAACAGCAGTGTGAAATATCAGTCACTAACAGTCCATTTCCTCGTGGTCGATTCAAGATGTCTATAACCTAATAGACAAACTGTATCCAAAGCCAAAGTCAAAGCCAAAGCCACTCAGACTTTGTGGTGGTTTTGTCTTGAAAGTGGATTGGCGGGTGATTGCAAGTGAACATATTAAATTAGCATGAAACAGTGATGGTCTTTTAACAAAAATGTGGGTGATTAGTGAAGACACAAGATGCTTGCAAAACTGCACGTCATCCGATTTGCCGAGGAAATATATATGTTGAATCATAGTACTTGTTGGTACTCAAACATATCTGCTGGACTGCACGGAAGTGGATGGAAGATATAAAACACGTTATTTTAATGACAGTGTGACTGGGGAAGATACTAGAAGGCTTGTTTTATCATTGAGAGATTGAAAATATACAGGCTAAACTTCAGTGGACTGCTGCTTTAATGCAGGATGTTTGGGTATGCATAAATTAAAAATGCACACTTTTCAAAAAGACGTTAGCATTTGTGTACAGATTACCAATCGGGGAAAGAAAAGTGACAAAACAACATTCACTCTAGCACAACTCAATCGCACATCTGGTGTTAGAAAATCCCTACGACATTATAGTGGTTAAAGTCTATGACAATTGTTATGCATTTGAACTTGCATCAGAAATGACTAAGAGGGGCCAGAATGATTTCAAAATTTTGAGGCAAGAGCTGTGTCAGATTATTATTATTATAATTTGTTTGAATTTATTTCTTTGCACAGAACATGATGAAATTCCTTGATCTCTTTATTAATTTTACACACCTCGCTAATCCAAATCTACCCCAATGATATGCCATTTGGATTAAACGAATTCTGCATTGGTTATTTGTCTGTTTTGTTTTTGTTTCATCCGCAATGCATGCTTGTAGCTCTCCCCTCTTGGATTTTACAAGGCCAACTTGCCGACGATGACACCCACAACAAAAAACAGCACAATTAGAGCGATCACCCTGCTGCTCAGCCCCTCCTCCTTCACTCTCATCCCTGGAGATGAGTGCGGAGCGGACATTACTGTGCTCTTCCTCATCCGCAGACCATCGTCTTCCTGCTGGGGGAGGATATGGGGAGTGGAAGAGAGAGAGATAAAGACAGTTAGATGACAGAAATAATCTGAAGAGTTATGAAAAGCGCTTTTGGCCCTGCGCTCGTCTCATTAAACAAGCAGCAGTAATGGTCCCCAGCTGCAGCTGATGAGTAAGGGCAGGTTATCTTCAGTTCCGGCTCTTGATATGCTCAACATCCTGTGGCCGTTACAAATTTAAACAATATGGTGGAAGAGAGCAAAAGTAATGTGGTGTTCAATTAGTATGGCTTGTTCAAAGGCAGATATCTATAGAGAGCACGGTGATGGATATAAATGCAACTTTGCTGATTTCAAGTGTTTCTTAAAAGGTACAGAACACTGAACATTTCATTCCAAGGGCCAAAGTTTTCATGAAAAACTTAAATAGATCTGTTTTTGGCACAAAACAAAACATTTAAATGAATAAAAATATATGATATACATTTTTTCTTCCTGTAATTAAATACAGTATTTAGAGTAAGAGCACCCTTTCAATAGATTTATTTTGTTTCAGTCTATTGGTCATTTGAGCATAAGTGAACAAAAATATTTTTGTGCAGAAATCTACATATTTCTATTTCTCATTTACAGTATTTAGTTGTTATATTTAAGAGACTCAAGAGATTACTGCTTTGATTTATGTATACATTTTTTTGTTGTTGCTCAAATTAGGGAAAACAGTAAAGTACTAGCAATAAAGATTTCTATTTGATATATACACACACATTGTATATGTGTGTACATACATACATACATACATACAAGTATATTAAGGCTGCCACCATCTAAAGATTTGTCTAGTTGACTAGTAGTTAGTCATTTGAGCCATTACTCAACTAGTCAGACGTTTATGATATTTTAATTACAAAAATATATAGGCCCTATTTGGGGTTGGGAAGTGACATCGTAAAATGGTTTCAGATTCAGGGCTGAAAAATATTATAATATTGTTCTACATGGCAGAGAAATACTAAACCATAGTAATGAGCACCGTAACCGTAACCGTTCTACTCATAACCGTATAATTATGAGTTAAGCTCATGCAAAAGCTTACCGCAGCGCACAGATAAAAGTAATGATTATGAATGTGGAGACAATCTGAACATTTTGGCCTGGTTTCACAGACAGGGCTTAGATTAAGCCAGGATTAGAGCTTAGTTCAATTAGGATATTTAAGTAGCTTTTATAAACGTGCCTTAGAAAAAAAAACATTATTGGTGTGCATCTCGAGACAAAACAATGGTACTGACATGCTAGTTGCTTTCAGTTAAAAGAGCTCAAACATGCATGTTAGTCTAGGACTGGCCTTAAGCCTTGTCTGTGAAAACAGGGGTATAACATTTTATTAATAGTGATTTCTGAGTCTGTGTCAGCTGCAAAGAGGATAGTGGATGCGCCTTTTGAGAAAAAAGCACAATGCAGTAAGCGCAAACTAATTTAGCTTCTACACTCCGCACAAACCTTTGGATATGTGCCTAATAATAGCGCATATTTATCTAGGTTAGCGTTGACATTAGAGCGAGTGGCCATGTAACGTTAGGCTACTACTTGATAAGCCATGTCTGAGGTCAATGAATGTTCGGCAAATGTTTGAGTATTTTAACCACAAGATGGCGGCTGTAAATTTTTTTTTTTTTAAAGAATTTAAAATTATAATAATATTTCGCAATATTACGTTTTTTACTGTATTTTTGATCAAATAAATGGGGAGTATCATTCTGAACGGTTGTTTGATTTTTATTACATAATTATGAACATTTGAATTATGAATTTGAAAGAAAACACGTATCTAATGTTTTAAAATACTTATGACAATAATATTTGCAAGAATACAGTTAGCAAACACTCACCCTGATCTGTTTGTTCTCCTCTCGTAGCCGCTGCACCTCCGTCTGCAGTCTTTTACATTCCTCCATGATCTTCTTCACCTCTCCATCATCCATACTGGAGGCCATGGACTTCATAGACAATGTGGATGACTCCGACTTTGAGAGACTGGAGGATATCTTATTGCTTTCCATTTCATGCTGCAGCCAAAATAAGGTTCACACAGACACACAGAGAGAGAGACAGAATCATCAGCAAATGCATCCAAAAAAGAGCCAAGAATCGGTTTTGCTTATCTTTAGGAGAGGGTGACATGAATGTAGTCATGCATGCTGTCATTGTCATTTAACACACTGCCTACAGCTCAGAGGAAAAACATAAAAGCCCATCCACTCACTGTTTTCTCATTTTCAGCGGGCATCTCAAAGACACATCTCAGCTTGGAGTCCATCAGATCCTCGGGCTTGGCATCCTTCCACTGCAAGAGAGAACAACAACAACAACATGTGTAAACAAGTGCCTACATATGATTATACACCAAATATAACAGCTCATGAGCGGTTTACAAAACCCAGTGACCTGCTTACATACACAGCATTTCTAGGCATCATAGGCTCCTTCACACCATGGAAGATTCCCCCAAAGAAATGGATATGATAAAGCATTGCTAGAAAGTCTCAATTGCAATTTTCAGAAAAATGCACAATTTACTAAAATATTTACATGCTGTGTATTTCTCATGCTGGTAAAAGCATTGATCCATTAACTGGCCACATGCCAATTGAGCCAACGGTAGACGTTATGCATTAAGTCGCCCATGAAGAGAGTTTCAAAACAGTCGTTTGTGAGCTCTCAGATCTTAGACGGTATCTGCCTATGTAGACAGCAGACGGCAAGGCAGCTCCCTCGGTTTTGAAGTCAAGCTTTGGAGCCATCAACAGGAAAATTGGAAATAGTTCAGGACAGTGAATAAGTAGACAGATCTCTGCTCTACATTTTTTCCTTCTTCTCCTTTCTGACGTTTTCATAACCTATTTACTGTTACATCTGCACATGCACACAAATGTTCAGTATGCTGTATTTCAGAAAGCTCAGAAACGGGAAAGTTGTGAACGAGATTTGGATCTTGCTCTTGAACCCCGTCAAACACATGACATTTGCTTGTATTACAGCAAACTCTCACCCTTTGTATCATTTATTGTTGATCTATGCTGGGGGTTATCACAATATTATTGCTTAATGGCATTGTAGCACACTTTCTATGAAGTCTGTATACTGAAAAGCTTCTAAAATAATGCAAAAGACTGTTTTGTGTTGTTATTATTAGTTATTAAAGGGTTAGTTCACCCAAAAATGAAAATTCTGTCATTAATGACTAATGTCGTTCCAAACCCGTAAGACCTCCGTTCATCTCCAGAACACAGTTTAAGATATTTTAGATTTAGTCCGAGAGCCTTCTGTCCTTATATTGAAAGTGTGTACACTCTACAGTCAGTGTCCAGAAAGGTAGGAAGAAAGGTATGAAAAACATCATCAAAGTAGTCCATGTGACATCAGTGGGTTAGTTAGACTCTTTTGAAGCATCGACAATACATTTTGGTCCAAAAATAACAAAAACTACGACTTTATCCAGCATTGTCTTCTCTTCTGTGTTTTTTTGAATCCCGCTGCTGACGTAAGACGCTTCTGATGCGTTATCTAGCTTCCATGAAGTCTGAGGGAGACGCACGCTTTGCATCTTACGTCAGCAGCGTCACTGTGGACTTTTGAATGCGTGTCAAACAAACGCAGAAGAGAAGACAATGCTGGATAAAGTCGTAGTTTTTGTTATTTTTGGACCAAAATGTATTGTCGATGCTTCAAAAGAGTCTAACTAACCCACTGATGTCACATGGACTACTTTGATGATGTTTTTCATACCTTACTTCCTACCTTTCTTGGTTTTATAATACATAATATATACAGGCTTCATAGATAGTGTTACTAAAAAAGGAGCACATGCACCCAAGGGAAAACGGTGCTGAAGAAGGGAGTATACACCTTCAGAAAGCAGGTGGCACAGATCAGTACTCACCACTCCCTCAGTGTCGGTCATGTCAGGCGGGGCCAGCAGGGACTGTACCATGAACTTGTGTTTGCTTTTCTCATTCGGATCATAATCGAACGGTTGCAGCATCACTGTAAAGACAAACACAAGAACAAATACATACTGAAAAATTATTTTCTTTATTTGAATAGGCAGGATAGTCATAAGAGGACATGTTGGGGACAAGATCGGAAATGATCTGATTTAAATTTGAGATGCCTACTTGAGCATCAAGTGCTAGGCCATGACTTCAATTGTATTTTTAAGGTATAAGAAACTGAATAATATTTAAATTTCAAGCACACAGGCTTCTCAACAGTCCAAGGGCCAGATTTACTAACAGCTTGTGTGCCAGCGCAAACCCTCTTTTGGCAATAAAAATCCACTGTCAGGACTTACTAAAGACACACAGTGAAAAATGAGTGCTGAAATGGTGTGGACAGAGTTATTTTTGCAGCTGACCTTATTGCATTATATGCATTTGTAGGAGTTTGCCACCCTTTCAGATGCTAAATTTCAATCATGCAAGGTGATTTACTAACGTTTGCACTCGTCAATTTACTGGTGTTTGCACCATTAAAGCATGTCTTAACCCAGACGCTAATTTGCGCTGCTCTTGGTAGACTGCGTTGGTCATTATGGAAATGATCCGGCCATGTCTGTGTTCTTTAACACTTCCCTGTCCGATCAGCGCTTTTTTGGAATTGCACTCTCACGCTAATCTGCCCTGTTGTGTAAATCTGGCCCCAAACATGATCAAATATTTGGGTGTAGAGCATACATGTTTCACAGAATGCCATTACTCAGGAAAACAAAAAGACTTAGCTATTCACTTCACATAATCCCACAACAAACGTTGCTGATAAAACTTCAGTGACCCCAGAAGGGCGATTTTTCTTACAGCTCCTAAACAGTGTTTTTCACGTTAATAACACGTTCAGCCTTTAACTCAAACCAGGTGTTAGTGTGAGGAAGTTCACGTCTACAACCCCATCAGCACCATCCAAAGAAGGCCATGTTATTTGATGTCATTCCAACGAGCAAAAGCTAATTTAGAGCTGTTACCATGATTTACAATGATCACTTTCTTATGCCTGGCGTGCGAGGGCTCTGGCACAGTTGAAATCAGTATTGAAGGCCGATTTCACCCCCATCACCCTTTTTAAAAGACACCATTCGGATTCAAAAGGGTCTTTTTTTACATTGGGGGGAATGTGTGCGTGATTTAGGAAAACTGCTGCTAAGTTTCATTAAAAACAAATGATCTCTTAATTTCAAAGGCCCTCTTAGATGTGGCTACTACTGCCGAGCTCGCAGAAGGTGCACGCCAACTCCCCCGCGAGTTAAAAAACCTCACTCTGGTTTTGTGTGCCATTATGGCAATCAAGCACCGTTGATATTGCAAACTGAAAACAGACGGCTGAGACAGATTGGGAATGTCCTGTTTTGTCAGTCCCAATCTTTCCGACTGCACTTTAAAGAACGGTATTTCACTAGCAGCATCAAGGGGGTATTTTTTACACACATCCACAGAGGAAGAGGGCTTAAATGAGTCTTGACATGACTTTATTTGTACAGTTCACATTAGTAATATTACTAAAAGAAATGTGCACTGTGCAAATATTCAGATTTCTCACACATAGCTGTTGCTACCCTTGACCCAAGATGTGGAGAAAGTCAAAGTATCAGTTCAAGTTCACACCATTCAGCTTTGCCACCACAGGAATAAATTACATGTGAATATATATTACAATAGAAAACATGTATATTCAATTTTAATAATGGTAACACTTTACAATAAGGTCTCCTTTATTTACATTAGCTAATGCATTAGCTAGCGAACTAACGATGAGCAATATTTTAAGGCATTTATTAACCTTTTTTTAATAAAAATTTATTGACTGGCAGGTACTGGTCCAGTCTCGTTAATAAAAAATGTTTTAATTTACTCATGTTAACAGATACAACTTTTGATTAGATGATGTTGAAATTAACTTAGTTTAATAAATGCTGCAGAAGTATTGTTTATTGTTAGTTCATGTTAACTAATGTAGTTTACTAATGTTAACCTTATTGTAGTGTTACAGTAATAATATTTTACATATACTACTGTTTTACTGTATTTTTGATTAAATAAATGCAGCCTTGACGCTACTACCCACAGTGTATGATGTTATATACACATTGAAAAACCTTTCTAGTGTGCATTTACACAACAGCAATGTACTAAAAACTGAGAAGTTTTCCCTTTGCTATTTTGAAAGGTTTC
This sequence comes from Gobiocypris rarus, assembly GCA_023029165.1. NCBI lineage: Eukaryota > Metazoa > Chordata > Actinopteri > Cypriniformes > Gobionidae > Gobiocypris > Gobiocypris rarus. Next base: position 35,101,421 of record CM040921.1, on the reverse strand, counting down.
GCATATAGACAACATTGTCAAAACAATCCATGAAAACGCTGTATTCTGCTGCCAGGCCAGTAGTTGGCGATGTCACTTTGTAAAGAAACACTATGTGCTTATAGACTGAAGATGTAATACGCATGCACATGCCGTCACCTTTATCACAAATTAGCATTTTTTAGTTTACATGGAGATCGTTTTCAAATGTTTTGAGTTTTCAGGTCCCAAAACCCAGTTGCTGTGTAAATGAACCGCCAAAACACATAAAAAGTAAATATGAATTTAAAAATAGATTTCCTGAGATTTTGTCGATGTTCAACCTGCAATCAAATACACAGATTTGAGTTGATAGGCAAAGTTACAAGAAACAAAAAAGAAACAAAACAACCAATGCAAATTAATTTGATTATATTTGACCATTTAATGTGATTGACCTGATAATATTACACAATATTAGCTAATTTACGCTCTCAGGTATACACACACTTGAATGTGCAATGTAGAAAGACGAGGACTGTTCACGTACAGAAAGGTCGTTCTGGATCTCCTTTTTTGTTTTGAAAGCAACCATATTTGGCACAATCTCTGTCTTTTACACTAATTTTATGAGCTGTCTGCACATACTGTTCTTTCTTGTATTCTTAGAAGAGAACTCTTTCTAATCACACTGCGCTTGTGTGGTCACAGCTTGAGTGGTCATCTTTAGGGCTGTCGTCTGGAGGCGGGACAAATGCAGAAAACTGCTGCCCTGGGCCATATGAATTCAAACAAAACACCTGACTGCAGACAATCATTCCTCTGCCTAATTAACTGGATCCCTGGAGATAAAAAGCAGAACAACTCCATTAATTATGAAACATGACCTCGGAATTCCCTAGGCAAAAACTATGAAGCCTAAATGGAGAAAGGGAGAAAATGTGAGGAAATCCAGACAACACTAATGGTTTAGAGAGACATACTTAACTTACTAAATTCCAAAGCAAAGGTTCTGAGTCACGACATGGTATTAATAAGTATAATTAACAAGTAATTTGATATGATCACGACAGGATTATAAACTCTAACTGATTAACCATAATAAACCATATTCAACGAGAAGGAAGGAAGGATGCATGATGCATGTATGGATGGATGCATGGATGTATGTATGGATGGATGTATATATGGATGCATGGATGGATGGATGCATGGATGGATGTATGTATGGATGCATGGATGGATGCATGGATGTATGGATGCATGAATGGATGTATGTATGGATGGAGGGATGCATGGATGGAGGGATGGATGTATGGATGGATAACACTTAAATAGTTAATGTATACTTAAATACAAAATAATTAAAATATCTAGTGTGTTCTTCTGACAATGTGGAAGTGGACATATACTGTATAAAGGACTTGACAAAGGTAGAGTTTCTTCAATCATAACAGATTCATGAGGGATTCAGAGCTTGAAGTTGTTGCTTTTTGAACTAGTCAAGAAAAAGAAAAAAACACCTTCACAACTTCCCAGACTGACAGTGATGTCTGAGAATGGGTGGAGACGCGAGGCTTGTCTCATAGGTCTGGATAAAAGTCAAAAACCCATTAAGGGAAATCCATTGTGCATCCCCTGTGATAAAACACACCAGGGAAGACTTAAAAACCAGCTTGTCACTAATTCAAATACCAGTCAAAAGAAAACTGTGTGAGTCAGACCTATTGCACATATTGACAGGGACCAGGCATCTCACCATGGAGAGAAATCCCAAAACATTGGAATCAACATGGAATAATGAGAGCAATTTAAAAACATCCATGAGACTCCAAGAGGTTCAGAGATTTCAAAAGGAGTTGAATTATTAGGAAAACTCTCAAAGGTCTCCACGACTAACAACTGATAATAACAAAATTATCTCTGATATGTAAACAAACCACAGTATCTCACAGGAGACGGGTCAAGTGTACGCCAATGTCTTCACTCCCATTAGCTCATTTGCATAAAGTTGCTTATTCTCGGCCACATCACATCATCAATAGTCACCGTTGCTCATTTCATCAGAACTGAAAACGATTATAGCTTCTGGTCGTTTTATCACTAATCGCTGTCTGCCAATGTGCCTTCAAAAGAAATTCAGTACTATTTATAAACCTTTATAATTTAATTTTAATTGTAATTTGTTAAGTGTTCAAGTTTATAATTTTTTATATTGGCTTTTTTTTTTTCAGATTCAGTCATTTTAGTTCTTTATCATAAACGTTATTTCTTTAGTTTCCAAGGCAGCATTTATATATTTTTTTATTAGATTTGTAATAGTTTTAGTTAATAACTTTTTTTGGCGTCATTCTGACCTTCCATTCAACAAAGCAAAAGGTCTGTGTTTCTGATGATTGATTCCCTGTATCGTCACACATACAGAAACCAGGATGTGTACAGAAAAAAAAAAAGTGTCTGCAGAAAGGAATAACACTTATAACAGGGACGGAAATCTGGATCACAGACATAACTGCCTACGGATACAAGTCAAGCTGTCAAGCTCACACAAACAGATTTCCTGCGACACATCGACAGAAAAGATCACATGACTCATTATTAAACAATCCCTTTCAGAATTTACCTAAATATCATCTGCTCACACAGATCAATTACCTGACAGAGGTAATGACCATTTTATAGCAACATAAATTAAGCACTTGGTTCTTTGAAAGGCCGCTAATGGTGTTTCATTCCAAACAACACACAATATTGACATCATCGTCAAAGTGGTTCCTCCACAACATACAGATTGGAGCAGATGAGTCATAGCACTGTATTTACCGTAGTGAAAGTATACCCGGCTCGGTATCTAAAACATACAAAAGTCAAACAGAGTAATTAAAGGGCTCTAAGGTAGGCAGTGCATGTGTTCTGTAAATGGAAAGCACTTCTATTGAGTTTATAATGAAGCAAGCAAAACAATAAACAATATTAATATAAAGAATAATAGTATATAAAGAATGAATGAATATATTCTTTATATACTATTATTCTTTATAGTAATATTATTTATTGTTTTGCTTGCTTCATTATAAAGTCAATAGAAGTGCTTTCCATTTATATACATTATATATATATAAATAAATAAATTTCTTAATATATACGTGCATGTGTGTGTGTATTTATATATACTTAATTATACACCGTGCACACACATACACACAAACTTTTATATGGGATGTGATTAATTGTTTGACAGCACGACAATAAATAATATTAATATAAATAAGAAAATAAGACAAACCCCCACAATAAATAATTATATAATAAACAAATATGAATTAATAATATTTTACAGTTCTTAAGAAGAATAGTAGTAGAATAAAATCAGTATAAAATGTATAAATGAATATTTATTCTTATTTAATATCAACATTTTAATACTTTGATATCTTATTTAATTCAACTCAACGTAACTGCTTGTGGACTCGGCCGACCCAACACTTCAACACAACCAGAAGTGTATTGGTTCATATTACTCACGGTTCAGTATTTCAATTTTTGTGTGAATTTGTCTGTTCAAAGGCAAGCCTTGAAAGTGATTTGCGCACTGCCTGAGACGCGGCTTTCCGTTTTAGCGGCTTGAATGAGCGCACGCGACGACGCCGACGCGACGCGCACGCGACGCACGCACGCACGCGACGCGCGCACGCACGCGCACGCACGCACACACATCTTCTCACAGTGTAAGTTCTCTTTTGCGTCTTCTTCTTGAATGTTTAAATTGGTAAAGCTAAAATGAGTTTAGTTTATATATTAGCTGAAGTCTGTCTGTCTGTTTTATGCGTTGTTATTGTAAACCATATTATAGATGCGTCACCAAATTTAAGATGAACCACGGTGCAAGTGCGTGCCGAACCGTGGGTGGAGAACGCTACGGTTCAATATTTTACAGAGAACCGTTTCACCCCTAATCACAACTCCATTCAACTAGATTCATCAACATAACTCCTTCCAGGGCAGCCAGGAATCTTGGAGTTGTGATTGATGATCAGTTAAGCTTCACAGACTATATTGCTACAACAGCCCGGTCCTGCAGATTTGCCTCATACAACATTAGGAAGATTAGACCCTTCCTATCTGAGCATGCTACACAACTCCTAGTCCAAGCTCTTGTTCTATCCAGACTGGACTATTGTAATGCTTTAATGTCAAGCCTCTGCAACCGATCCAGAATGCGGCAGCAAGAGTGGCCTTTAACGAGCCGAGAGAGCGCACATCAATCCGAGCAGCTGAATCTTTAGCCAGGTTAGAAAAAACAGCTAAAAAGCACATCTTTTTGTCAACACCTGAACCGTTAATATTAGCACTTGTTCTATTCTATTCTGTTTCTCTATTTATTTACTCAAAATAACTTTGCTAGACTAACTGAAAAAACATGAAGGCAACAACATTCTTGTTGCTTTGACGTTCTTTTTAAGGGGGTCATGAACTGAGAAAACAAACCTTCCTGAGCTTTTGACATTTAAGAGATCTTCATAACATAAGAATATCCTGTAAGTTTCAGAACTGAAAATTTCATTGTTAGTCCAAAAAGAGCTTTTATTGTTACCAATCCCAGAGAACGACCATTAGCCCATAGAGCCGTGAAAGACCACTTCTGCAAAAGATCAACGCCTACTTCATCATTGCAACTTTGGCCACGCCCACTGGCGTGTTTGTGAGAGGAGAAACGAAACAGAATGGACTACAAATAACATTACTCTCGAGTCCATATCATAAAAGTCTGTAATGCCACAACATGTAAGTAACTGTGTTAATTCTAATGCCTGTTCTGTGACCAGTGATCAGTATATCAAACCAGTGACTAAACGTCAACTTTACATTGTTTCTCTTAGTAGGATGAAAATAATCTATTATTTAAACTTATATATAGAAAGTGATGAAAGAACGCTCCCTTTGCAATCGCTGGAGCTGTGAATCAAACAGAGCAAGTTTATCAGTGACTGAGTTCTGGACTCGCACCAAAACTCCCGTAATAATCAATGAATCTCTTATTTACATTGTGTTTGCACCGTTAGTTATGATGAAACTTTAAGCATTCGTTAGTGTGTAGAAATCGAGTTGCAATGAAGAGGTCACTGCATTCATGTGCTCAACATGTCTGTGATCGGCTACAATGATCATCACTGTAACCTTTCATGCCACAATCTAAATATAATGCTATAGATCTAACTATAATGCCATAGATCTAAATATAATGCTATAGATCTAACTATACCATAGATCTAAATATAATGCTGTAGATCTAACTATAATGCCATAGATCTAAATATAATGCTATAGATCTAACTATAATACCATAGATCTAAATATAATGCCATAGATCTAAATATAATGCTATAGATCTAACTATAATGCTATAGATCTAACTATAATGCCATAGATCTAAATATAATGCTATAATCAACACTTTTCAGGATTAGTTAACCTTGAGAGCTTTAATAGTAAAAACGTGCTTAAAGGGTCATGAAACCTTAAACCAAATTTTCTGAGATTTTAACAGAAGTATGTGTGTTGAACATCATGGATGACAATGTTATCATCTGGTTGTTTTGAATGTGGCAGAAAACTAGTTAAATTTAAACCTTTTTGCTCTATTTTCAACTTCCTGGTCTAAATTCGTCTTCATGTCAATGTCATAGGCTGTGACGCTTTCATGTACTATAGTACAGCGATGACTCATCGGTGTCTCATAATTATTCACGAGACTGCGTGTCTTTATCCTATGAGAAGACGCGTTGCTTGATTCACGACAGCACGCATTGATGTCTGGCGTTTTCCTATCACTGGCGCTTCAAACAGTGAGATCGCATACACTAAGTGAGAGATGCATTAATGGATCAAAAACGAGTGTTTTCCGCTTTCCATAGCTTATTGCCATAGATCTAAATCTAATATCAATGAAGACACGATTCATCCACACTGTGAGTGTAACCACTCTTTACGGCCATTTAACCGGCATATAAAACTCCACAAAATAAGCCTCAAAAGTTATCAAAGTTATGCAACAGCATGTTCAAATATATTTTTGATGCAGGCAACAAAGTGCGAATGGCTGTGCATTTAATTATAGCTGTCAGGATATATATGCATTACAATACCATCTGTATATTGTGTTGCCTGTAAGTTAATGGTAATTTGCAGCATGCATTTGTGTGAAGCTTTGATGCTTTTAATGAGAGCAAAATAAAATTGTCTGAATCAGAAGCCTCTGATGTGCTGTCAGTCTCCTCTCGTCCCCCTCCACTCCGCCGCTAAACCACGCCCACTTATAGCATTTTTCAAAACTGTGTTGAGAACTGACTGCTGCTGAAACAGGGGGTTTCATGACCCTTTAAAGTTTTTGAGAGAGTTAAACATGTAATACTTAGCTACTTCATATACAAAAGATGTCAGTCTCACAGCAGAGCGCTCAAATCAGGCTAAGAAAAATGCCTTTTATTTCTAAATTATCACAATTTTTGATGTAAAAATCATACAAACATTATAAGTGCACCACAGGAAACAATAATGGAGTTCATGACCCCTTTAAATCAAGAGCGATCAAATGTACCAAAATTCTAATTTGACAAACAATTAAAGGGTCACCTAGAGCTCACATCTCAAACTGTGCTCAACTATACATCAACAAATGCTTGGAACTTTGAAACATGTGGGCTTTGGTATTGGCATTTGAATAGATAAAGCTGGGGAATAGTTTTAAAGGATTAATTTAGTGTTGATAACATCAAAAAGAAAAATGAGGTGCATTTACCAGAGACGTTGATGGAGGTTCCGGCATCAATCACTCCGCTGTTTGGCCGCACACAGTACCGGCGCGGCGCAGTCGTCTTTACTTTAAAGCACACATTTCTGTCTGTGGGATTAGCAAGCTTTAGGGTGGTGGTCACCACATCTGTAAATGGACCTGCGGAGAGGAAGACAGGACATTCAAAACTCAATGATACTAGGGTGTTCCTCTGTGGTTGCTAAGACGTTCAATGCAGTTGCTAGGGTGTGCTGGGTGACAGCTTACTGCAAAGACATCGCAAACTGATCAAGAGCAATATCTGCAGCCAGACTGCTCTAAGTGGCCACATCGATTTACAACCTTGTAACTGATTTCACCCCACCTAGATATAATGATTCGAGACAAATCACATTAGTGGCACATTACAAAATTTGCGACACATCAAAGGCCAAGAGACCACAGTATTGTTCTCAACCCTGGAACTCGTTTTACACTGCGGCAAAGAACATGGGTTATTTTCAGGAAAATGGAACAAACTGAATTTGTTCTGCCAAAGTCTGATCACAGAATCAATTCAATCAACCAATTTAAATGTCTGCGGTGATGAACAGAGGGTGGATACATGCCTTTCAAAATCTTAAGGTTGGTAAGATTTTTTTAATGTTTTTGAAACAAGTCTCTTATTCTCAACAGGTTTGCATAATTAATTTCGAACCAATTCCTGAAAAAATCTAATTGCATTCTTCATCTTTTTGAATATTTCACCAGGAAATTAGGTTGAATCGTTTATATGGGATATGTTTTTCTCTGTAAAAACAAATAAATGTAATAGTACTATAAATATGTTTGTACAAACACTATAAATGTTTTTTCTTTTAAGCTATTAAAGTCAACATAAAACAGCATAATTTGCAACACATTTTTATTTCTCTAATGTGACATATTTCCATCTGGAAAAAAAAATATTAAACGGGACTTTTATCCATCAGGCAGAGCACAATATTACATTTTGAAGATTGATGATTTCTGCACAATATAACCATAAATGCATTGAGAAAGTTAAACGGGCCCATTTTGATTTCACGTTAGTTCTGTCTCAAACGTCCTTCGCTTTGTAATATGGCAGCACCACACATCAAGTATGCAACGCCTCATCTAGGTTAATTCTATTAAACCAGTTAAATTATTGAGAGGCTGAGACACTTGAAACCCATAGTGAGCCTTATGTTGTGTGAGTCTTTATGTTGTGTGTTACAGAGGACAAGACGCAGAAGAACTAAGCGTCTTGGGCCTTTAACAAACATTGCACAAGGCCTAACAATGGACTATTCTGGCCAAAAGCCTTACTCTCCATGTCTTTTCCAATCATACAGCCTTATATGGAGAAACTGATAGAATTAGTGCATAAGTAATTGCAAAGCATGAGTCAAGCAGAAAGTCGTCATTCTCTATATTAATTTAAGTAAATGACGTCACCGATCAATACTAAGTGCCTAAAAAGAACAAAAATATTTATGAAAAAACAGCCCTGTATGGAAGGGCTGGGCATTTGGAGTAATTTTGCAATTTATAAAATTTATTATTTTCACTATTGCAACTCATTCTGTGTGTGAAGAAAATCTCTCGTGTTAAATTTAGGGAGAGTTAATGCGACAATAACGCATGAACAGTTAAAAAATAACTGTGAATATAACCCTATGAAATCACCTGTAGTTCAAGCCAGGATTGCCAGGTCCGCAGTTATACACCAAACATTATTTGTAGCACACCCCACAACCAATAAATCACAACGAGCTTTAATTGTGCTTTGTCTCTTTGTCTCACAAAAGTCTCAACATTCAAAATCTGTCAATTTATCATGAAATTCAAACAGTAAATGCACTTTTGACGCTCTTAAATGTGACGTGACAGATCGCTGTAGCGCCTCAGTTCAAACAGCAATGGACCGTGAGTCTTTTCTTCCACTTTATTACAAGTATAACACCAAAAACATGCATGGACGTCAGAGGGAATGTTCAAAGATACAGTACAACTTTGAAACGAATCATGTTTCATGTAAATCGCTTAAATCAGTGTTTCAACCGTGGAAAGACATTAATAAAACCGCTTGTGAACAAAGTGGCACTTAACATTGCATTTACCTCAGGAAATATATATATATATATATATATATATATATATATATATATATATATATATATATATATATGCGCTCGAATACATTGGTTATGACGGCGGCTTATGAAAACTACCTTATGTGCAACTGAGTTGCATAAAAACATTTCTGTTTTTATTTGAGTGCAATTATTATATCTGGAAAAAATTGCAGTTGAATGTAATAGTTTTGGCTCTGTTGTTAATTTTAACCTCTAATATTATAGTAATGTACCAAACAAGAGGGTTCTCATCAGTATAAGCAGAGAAATGTTGTATCGGTGCATCTCTAGTCATGTAGTCTGCACTTAAATGCACTTTTTTCTTAAGAAGATCATCAGTTTGACCTCTAGAGTCAGAATGAGCTTCAAGAAGTTCTATGATATTCTGCAGACACAAAATATAATCCCTTGAGTATCTTAAAAAACTCACTGTACACATCATTTAATATCGGAGAGGTTTTCCTGCCAAACAAGGTACAACGGCGGAAAAGCCTCGAGTGCTTATGCGTGCCTTTTGTATGTCTCAGAAATACCCAACACATCTGTCTGCAGTGATGCAGCGTTCATCTGCATGGAGAGATACTTGGCATCCGCACGTGTGCAGATGTGACTCGTCTTTCCAACTCTGCATTTCAACATCTGTCTCTCATTTACACCCTGCTTTATAGCCCTAAAACATATTTATTACAGGACCGTTTCATGATCATTATAATAATTCAGTTATCCAAGGTCTGAATCAATGAGCACTTATATAATTCGCCACGTAGTTCAAGGTATTAGTGATTCTAAACGGATGGAACTGGCCAAAAAGGTGCAGCCCTGCTAAATCAAACAGACGTCACCATATTTTAACAGCTTTGCCCCATTACTACTACAACTGGACCACCTCAAAATTTCAAAACGCCTTTTATACTTCCCAAAATGACATATAATTATTGGCTGGAGGTACTTCCTGAACTCTGCAGATGAGTCTCGGCTTAGACGCTTTAAATATAAAGTGGCATGCCTGGACGGTCGGGTTATTGTTACCTGAAGTTACCTGCTACTTGAGTGCATCACTAACTTTTCAATGAAGTGTATTGTAAGGGGGTGGAGTCTGATGCATGAGGCGTGGTGTAACTTTAAAATAACTTTGGCTCCTTTATGGTGCACGACCCATGCATGGAGCCTTCTCTGGGGGGGAAGCCTCGTCCATTGCAGGGAAATAAATGCATTGTAACTCATTTATAAAACATAAGCCTGTAACTGTGCTTTGGACTACACCTGCGGTTATAATTTCAGCTTCATAATGTAAAGTCGGCTAAATTAACTCTTGGAAAACAAATATGTCAAACGGTCCTCAATTGTGCAGTACTTACAGCTTTAATTTAGAATTTGCTTAAATTGTGGCAATTTAATATACATGTATGTATTAAATCAGAATATAAGAAAGATTTTTCAACTTGACAGCCATGTGACGCTCATGGTGGTGCAAGATGGTAAAAAATAAAAAGGGCAAGAAGTGAGTGCACTGCGAAGTGCGCATTGAGAGTTTTGGACAATAACTTTTTTTTTAGAGCTGATTTACAGCCAAAACAATCTCTCTTCCATGAATTTCCTATTATCACTGTAAAGCTGCTTTAAAACAATCTAGTCTGAAAAGCGCTATATCAAGGCCAAATGAAGGTGACTTGACTTGAATTCACCATCTTAAGTGAGATTCCAATCCAAAGGGAGCAAACATCTACAGTTTAAAGGGCACTGTGAACAGCGTAGGGAATAAGGGAACATTGAGACATCACTTCACAAGAAGCGGAGAGTGAAAATTACACGTCACCAACTAACAATGGAGCCGTTGGAAGAATTTGTAAACAGCTCTGCGATGGAGGACTTTACGTATGCATTTGAGTATTCATAAATATAGTTATTATTACTATACAAACTGGAGTATTAATAAATGGTTATGCTGATTTATATACTGTATGAATACGTAAACAAAGGAAAAGTGCTTAGAAGGTGCTGTCATTTTTTTTTATTTTACTTTATTTACCTCAGAAATGTATTACTATGTGGGAAAGAAAGTGCACAAGATGAGACCGATACAATTATTAAGACCATTGATTAAGAACACATTTATAAATAGTTAATCAAATCAATTTATTTTCATATTGAATGAAAGTTACATTACAGCTTCAAATCTGTTAATAGTCAATTACTACAAGTAGTCTATGTAATAAATAAATAAAACTAATTAGACTAATTCTATTTGATTATATTTATTGGATACATACTGTGTGTTTTGTATAGGCTATGTATAGGCCTATGATGTTGCAGAGCTTTCTAAATAATATTAATATTGTCAGCGAAGTCCACTTCAACTGATAAACCGTGCTCAGGGAGTAGGGAGCGGTGAACACTGCGTAGGGATCCGATCAAATGGAACGTAGCTACAATGACCAAAGATGTTCGTTCAGTGCTAGCATCAGGAAAATGATATATCAAGTCATAAGCTTGCTCTCTTTTGAAACCCAATTCAAATATTTTTTCCTCTTGTTTTAAGCATTAAACTTCACTAAATTAAGTTAACTGATATTGAAGATTTAATATCTTATGTCATTTTGCTTCTCAGGAAAATATATCTTCTTTAAAGGAAACTGAAATCAAGACAAAAATACTGAGTAAGAAATTGATTTCTGCAACACAGCCCATAATACTTTAAATATTTTTAATTATTCTAGTGTAGCATATTCATTGTCTAAAAGAACTCAAACTAAAGATGAATATGTTGCAGACCTAAAAGACTGTAGGAACAAATAACACCATGCGATAATTTTACTGTAACTCTGCGCTACCCTTTAAGTCAGGACAATTTTGGAGAAGTATTTTAAAACCGGCACTGTTCCACAGTGGAACCAACTGAGGCTAATCTTCCTCAATTTTAGTGATTGATTAACAACCAAAATGAAACCTGGAAGAAAATGACATTATTCCCAGCATAAACTTGATTTAATGTCAACAAATGAGCATGTCTTACTAAGCAACCCTTTAAACAGCAGCACACTCACTTTTGAAGACATTAGCATTAACCAATAGCCCTCACGGCCTAGGTGACATCAGTTGAAGAAGTCGTTTCAGAAGAATTGCGCTCAAGGACAATATTTCTCAACAAGCATGATCACCAAAGGAAAACTATGCAATAAAAAGGTGCAATGGTTACACATTCATTAGCCTTGAATAGCAATGCTTATGAAAGGTTTGGCTGTTGATAAGCAAAGATCATGTATGGCTTGTTGTAAAAAAAAAGTGTCAGGCACTTTGTGAGTGAGCCGTTCATTTCAGTGTTATTCATGAATTTAAAAACAATAACACAAAACTGCAGCTTAATATGAAACTAACATTAGACGCAACATGAACCATTAGATTAAAATGGCATTCAGTGTTAGACTGCCATTGATTAGGGGTGGGACGATACAGGTACCTCACGATTCAATTCTGTGGCAATATGTGGTCCACGATATGATAATATCACGATTCGCGATATCTACGATATTCAATATATTGGAAGAAATTTCATCAACGATATATCACGATATATGTGACTGAAAAGAAAAAGAAGGAATAAGGAAATTTTATGCATTTATTAATGCCAACATTTCCAACATTGTGCAAAGAAATATGCATTTGTATAATAACTCACTGCCTCCTGGTCTTAAATGTAAACACTGTACATCTAGACAGATAAAAGTGCATGAACATTACAAAACAACATGAACATTAACATGTGTAAACGCTGTTCTCGACTACGCTGTAAGGCGAAGGTCCTTGCAAATAAATTCGATGGACTTAGTGATACTCTGTGCCCTCGGCGACCCAAAGGGGAGCTTTGCTTTGAACGCAGTAGTGATTGTCGGCTGACTTGGTTTGCCCTCATTATCACCTGAGAGTAAATCGCCGTGATAGCGAGCGAGGTGCATTTGCAGATTCGGAGTGTTGCTGTTATATTTTATCTTTGCAAAGCAGTTCTTGCAAATTGCATAGTCTTTATCCAGTGCCTTTCCGTCGACTGTCTCGTAAAACCCGAAGTGTCTCCACACTTTAGAGTGGAAATTAGCGGGTGGGTCTTTGATTAGTTTTTTATTGTTTTCCGCCATTCTTCTCGCTTCTCTTTTTTTCTGCAATTCTCTGTTGTTGTTAGTTAACTTGTGTTCTTCACCGGCCGCTGTTTGCGCCACTTTAGCCCTATTTACTCGACCAGCGCCCCCCGCAAACAGAATGGTAGATATTGGGTAGTGACAGTGACACTGACAACGGGTAAATTTATCATTTTGTGTTGTAATAAAATATCGATATTGGGCATTAGTGTATCGATTATTTATTGCGACAGAGAGCACAACAATATATTGCAATATCGATTTTTTTTCCCACCCCTACCCTTGATGTTTAACTTTTACAGCTAAGAGCATGTCTAAAGCCTGGTTCAGACTACATGATATAAGCCCGATTTTGGTACGATCCGTTTGACGTAGGGTGTCGTGCTGATTTGTAAACGTCAATTGGCATCAGGACGCAAGAATCTGTTGTTTTATCTTGTACAGTGTGTAATAGTGGACAACAACCGTCGCTGACTGAAAGACTAGCATGTTATATTTCCTCCACGACAGGTTTGTCACATCTGTGAATTTGACCAATGGGAGCACAGAAGCTCTTCTATACACAGCTTTCAAACATGGCGAAACAAGAGAGAGACTATGGTATTGGTGCAGCTAGGTGGAATTATGCAATGGAGAGAAGGTTCGTGGAACAATACTCCTGCCTTTGTAGGGTTTCCTCGAGGGACTATCACCACAGAGTAAAAAGCAATAAATGTGATTGTTGGGATTAGCATAAATGGTGCATATAGCCGGAGCAGAGCGAGCATTTTCAATTAATTCCTATGGAAATTGAGCTTCACATTTGCGCAGTGCATTGTGGGATTGACAGCAGACTGGAGAAATCTTGACTTTATGCAAATATCAAGCGAAAAACACAGCCAATCGCGGTGAAGTTCAGGTAGTGATGTCTAACTTGTGCCAGAGTTTATGCTGGATTTAGTGCATAAATCATATCGTTTACACATTGGACTTTGCATACAACTTTGCAGCTGTTATTAATATTGCAGTTTGGATGCTTCATTGTGATTATACTGGCAGGGTTAACAAAAGTTTATAAAATTGACAGAATCTCTTTACCTGGAGGATTTGGAAACAAAGCCTGGGTGTGCGTGACCCCATTTCACATGCCAGTGTGCATTGCATTTATTGTATCTTCCATGTTTAATACAATTTGTTAGAGATCACTATTTAAATTAGTTCAGTGGTTCCCAACCTTTTTTACTCCAAGGCCTCACTCCTCTCCGAATCAATACTGATTGGTTGGGACTTGGAAAGCAAAGAATAGTCTGACATGTTTCTTGTCTACGACACAAGAATTTAGGGGGCAAAGTCGCACAGCGACTATCGTAACTATCAACATTATTGTGTAGTCTGAACCTGCCATAATGTCACCTCACAGGCTGCTGGTGTGTTCAAGTAGGAGAACCACCCTCATTTTAAAGACCTTACTAAACAATTTACCAAAGACTATGAAATCACAAACAATAACATTAAATAGGTTTACAAAATGTGCTCAGACAATTCACAAGGTGTGTCCTGACAGTTTCCTAAAAGTGTGAATATGCCCAAGACAGGGTGACTAATGAGGGAATGCTGTTTCACTGATACTGCAAGTTGATTTGACAAAACTTTAAATTTAGAGCATTTTTTAGGAAATGAGAAATATCACTTCTCAGCAAATAAAGTTTCAGAGGAAGGCAAACGCTCTTTTGCCCATTCCCAGCAAATGCATGAACTAATACAATGTAGGGGTGTAACGATACCCTCATGTCTTGATTCGATATCACGGTATCACTGAACTCACACTACGATACTATTGCGATACTAACTTAAGACATATGGTAAAAGTTTTACTGTTACATTAAAATGCTACATTTTGTATTATATTGGGGGTGGAAATGAACAGGAGTGGACTTGGTGCTGGTGACCCAATGCACAGGACAATGGTCACACCAGAATACAAATATTTCGATGATATATATTTTTAAATATTCATGATTCTGAAGCTGAAAATACAGAATTATTTTAGTAGAATATGAACTCTGTCACGGACTAGATATATTTAAAATAATGTAGGCCACTTTTTACTGGTAACATCAGACATTTAGCATTATAAGGACCCACTATTATTCCCACATTGCATTATTATACTTTATATTCAACATAACAAACGTAGTACTGACACAAACTCTCTAAACTTGAATTTTTTTCTCACACAGTAATTTTCATTTTGGGTGAACAATACACATTATATGTTGTCACTATCCACGATATATAGTTGTATTTTTGCATTGCGATATATTGTGACAATATATTGTTACATCCCTAATAAAATTTATAGCTTGAATCCAATACCAGCTGCTTTTGATAAAAGTGTCAGCCAAATGCATAACAGTAAATGTAAAGTTGCGCTCATTGCACTTTCATTGAGCTCCTTAAAGGGGTAATCCACCAATGATAATGCTGTCACCATTCACTCACCTTCACACCATTTCAAACCTGTATGACTTTCCTTCTTCTGTGGAACACAAAAGAAGATTTTTTTTTGGAGAACGTTAGGATTAAAAAACAATCTTTGAGCCTGACTTCCACGTCAAAAGAAACACAAGAGACATGTTACATGTTTTATGTTATACAGAAATCATATTTTTAAATGACATGAAGGTGAGTAAATGATGACAGAATTAAGTTGCATGAATAAGGGCGGTCACATGGGAGATGTCAGTACCTCCGCCGCATCCCTGTCAATGTGATAAAGCCTGCCTGCCATGTTCACAAACTATCTGCAAATCAGCCTCAGATATCAGTGAAGGAGGTGCTTTACGTGGTTTTAGTAATGAAACCATTATTACACCTGCATTGTTTTAAGAGGATTTATTGAATAACGGCCAAACAAGTGACTTAATAATAATAATAGTTGTTAAAGGTACAATATGTACGATTTTTGGATTAAAATATCCAAAAACCACTAGAACAGTGTTATATAATTTGTTGACTTGTGTACTGACATTATTCCAAATGTTTTCAAGAATGTTTAAATCCAGAGAAATAAGCTTTTTTAGAGGACACGGACCATGTCCGTGCGTCACCTATCAATGACATCACACCCGCGTTACCCTCGATTTCAGGTTTTATTTTGTAGAAACCATGGAAACACCAAAGACGCTTTAATATATTACGTGTTTTATTAGACAAGGGAACAACTGTTTGGAGACATTTATAGACAGAAAACTAATTATTGTACAGTAATACAGCATTTTCACCATCATACAATATGTTTTAGAATTAACTGCATGCCATTTAGCAACACAAGCCATCCAGCATTTAAGATATTCTAATATCGATCTTGCTTACTGCAGTGTGCAACACGTATCTCTTAGCAGCTGCAGAGCGAACGCACAGAGTAACGTTATATAACACCATTTTCAACACACTCAAATGTATTGAATATGATAAAACAGCGCTGCGTTATCCCACATACGTATGAGCGGAAGCGCCAACTGTGGCATAATAAAAGTTCGGTCCCTGTCGATCCATGCGTCACGCATTAGCAATCACTCCAGCGGCCTCGTTCAGCAGCCACAGCACTCCTCCCTGCTCTGCTTCATACTACAGTAGTGTTAATCTCATCCATAAACATGATTTCTGCCCGAGTCCCGTCCCAATTCTTTTCCACCGGCTGTAGAGGTGAAGACAACATCTCCCAAGAATCTCCGCTTAATCTCGGCATCAAGCTATGCCTTTGTTTTGAACAGGTGACCTCTAGCGGCTAGTGTGTCTTTAAAACTTTATTTTTGAAGCAATATGAAAAATTAATGAAAACGTATATATAATTTGTATTTAATATAGCGATGAAACAGAAGTTGCGAAAGATGATTCCGTAAAACATGCATGGATGAATCGTTCACAATAAGATCAATAATAACATGTATTTAGAAAACAGATCATGCTGACTTAAATAGTATGCTAATGTAAACATACAACAATATAGCATTGGTCTCTTGCTGACACTAAGTAGTGTTCAAAATGCATGAAATGAGCCCTGGAATTGTGTAAACATCAAATATATGAACTTACAGTGAACTAAAAGCACCTAAGCTTAAATGGCTATCAAATGCCAACCAACTTAAGTTCGTTCACGACATAATTATTGTCAATATATCCATGTCAGGCAGCTGGACATATTGAATAGCACAGGTGCCAATGACTTCCTGACTAGAAGCAGCATCAAGGTAGGTTGCCAGATTTTGCTAGAAAAATATGCTGTTCTGACTAAATAAGCCATGAATAATCGACTTGCCTGACCAAAATAACTCCAAATAAGCGACTCAGTTCCTCATGGATACGATAGCAACGATTTCTCCTTCTGATCATCCGAACACGAGGAGAAATGTGGGCTCGCCTTTGACAGCTCACTCACAGCGGTCATTCAATCAGAGGAATAATGACAGAGAAATATAACGACATACACACTTCGAATGTAGGCTACACATTAACAAGAAGCTGAATTCTGTAAACAAGCCTATAATAAACCCAACTGCCGACTGTACAGGGGAAAAAAACGCACCGTCGCTAATAATACGCGAACATGGCAACACCGGTTGAACTGCTTCATACTAACCGAATTAACCAGCCCACCAGTAGAGCCTGTATTTAAGGCCTAAACAGGCTAGCTCGAGCTAACGTGCTTATGGTAAACCTAGTGAGCACTTGTGATCCTTGTTCTGTCATATGAAGGACGTTTGATGTGATTTCAATTAGAGTTTGTAGCGATTTCTCATTACGGCGCTGCGCCATATTATTATTATTATTACAAGGATTGAGGCCTGTCAGAAACGCCATCTCACCGCCTCCTTCTGCCCTTAACCCCTACAAAATGACCCTCCCTCCTTGTGTTGGGCGTTATAGCCGCTAGTCCGCGGCTGGCTGTGTCAGTCGGTCCACTCACCTCGGAACCTCAGTTCGTGCTGCGGTTCTAGAAGCAGGACCTGCTCTGGCCTGGCCATCTCCCACTGCGCTTCAAACGCGTTCACTGCTGCGCTGACGTCCGCTCGGACTGACGGTCACGGGCTTGACGGTTGAGGCTGTCGATAAGGACTTCTGTTACATTTATTGAAATAAAAACTCCACAAGGCAGTGGAAATAGCCCAGTTACCCGATCCACTAGCGACTGTTGTGATGCAGCAGGAAGGGACTGTAGGAGAGAGAGAGAGAGAGAGAGAGAGAGAGAGAGGCTGGCCGTGACGTCACTGCCCCTGCAGTACTCAGTAGTGGCGACTGATGTGAGGAGAAGGGTGTAGTAGAATGAGGGTGAGGGTGAGGTGGGGGTGGTCTTTATGGGTCATCTGTCTCCAACCATGTTATAAAATGTGACGGTAACTTTGCAGTGTTATAAGAACATATGTGCATGTCATATTAACATACAAAGACCACTAAAGAAAATGCTACCATTTTACATTTATATATTCAAAAACTGTTTTTAATATATACCTAAAAAAAAAAAAAAAAAAAAAAAATATATATATATATATATATACACACACACACACACACACATATACATTAACTATTGAATGAGCTAAAATACTTTTTCATAATTAAAAGGGTTTTTTAATATACAATTATATATAATTTTAATATATATACCCTAATATATATAATTCAAAAACATATATTGTTCATTTGAATGAGCCTTGTGTTAACAAAAAAATTGCATTTGTTATATTAACATACAAAGACCACTGAAGAAAATGCTACCAGTTTGCATTTATAATAAAAAGTCATATTTTGTGCATTTTTGTATAATTATTTTATATTTAATGAGCCTTATGTTTGAGATGTAATGTTTGTACCTAAACTATTGGCGCTGCAAAAAAGTTTAAAAGGTAACTTAAAATAGTGAAATACTTTTTTATAATTAAAAATGTATTAATTAAAACGTTTATTATTATTAATTTTAATAATATTGATTTATTTCTTAAAGTTTTCATATATAATTCATATATTTAGTATTATTAATTTTAATGAGCCTTATAGTCAAGAGACATGGAATATGTGCATATTTAGTTTTGAGTTTTTTTTTTTAATGGTTAATCATAATATATGGATGCTAAAACACAAATAATAAAATCTAAGTCTGTTCTGTAAAAGCATTAACGTAATCCAACTGAATATCTGGGAATCTAAGAATTGACACTAATTACTTTTTCAGCCAAGAGTCTAGATCACATCGTATTTGCATCTTGAATTAGGTGAGTTAATTTATGCTCAGTTTGGCAGTTGAACACAAGCTCTTGGAGGGCCGTTTTACTTTCCTCAGCACAATTAAAAGATCAGCATGGACCCCCTGCCAAAGGAGACACATACCACAAGTGTCATATTTATATATATAGCCCATCGGCCAGTGCAGGAGAAACTAGCACTGCTGCGAACAGATTCTCAATCCCTCTGAACTGCAAGCAGACATTTGCACTATTTTTTTATTAGGAGTAACTTGTCTCCGATCTGAATCAGATACATACCAAATAAACCCAGTGTACGTTGATTAAACATAAAAAAGGATTTTGTATCATTTTATTACTAATAAAGAGCAAAACATTTCCCTTTTGCACATTCACAAATGAACAAAGTAATTTTCAAGCCTTCTTTGCATGACAAAACAATAAAAGAGACAAGCTAAATGGCAAAAAAACATTAATGATTAGGTTAAATTACTTTAGTAAATACTGAATTACAATGGTAAGTAGTGGTAACATTGCGTATATCAATTAATTTACACAATTCATCCAATGTATGGTATATACAAGGACGTAAAGTACAGAATTTCACAACTTTCTTAGGGCCAGCCCAAGACTGTTGGCATTGATCTTCCACCTAAACACCACTGCACCAGACAGACACTGTCCGACTCAAGTGTATGTGGTTCCATTCAAAGGCATTAATGCAAAGCCTGTGCTCCACAGCAAGAGGACAAGCAATTCAGAAAGTCCTTTTCCATTGGCCAAAAATTCAAGAACTTCAACAGGACTAAATGAGACGTTTGGTCTCGCTGTGGATCACAGGCTTTGTACAAGACAACTACTCTACAACATTTGGAGCTATAATACATTTGCGTACATTGTAAAGGCCCTTCACTGAGTTTAACAACAGGTGACATTGTGTTTCCTTCTTCAATTAGTTTGACATGGCAGAAAGAAAAAAAAAAAGTTTAAGGTTCTGGTTTGAGTGAAAGATATATTTACTTCACACAAAGTACATTACAGTCATTGGAAGAATCAATTTGAATGACTTTCTCTGTGTAAACATCAATAGAGAATGCTTAGGACTGCAATTTTTCAAAGTTGTTTCAACTAGGGCGAAAGACCTTTTTTTTTTTCAAAAGTGCATTTTTCCCCCCAAGTAATCCCTTTTTTTTATTTAACAAGCACAGTCTTCTAAAGGAAAATATTGTTGTGCTAAAATTCATGGATTAACTACAATTACTGTAATAAGTCTATAAATCTCTCTGCTATTATTACTGACAGCATACATTTTGGAGGGGGAAAGTATTATTATTGCACTTGTGAATTCCTGAAAACATCATGGCGCATTGGCAGCACTGCATACAGAATCACAGGATAAAGGACAAGAATTGAAACTCAAGATTGCCCATTCTGATTCACTAAACACATTCTACGACTCCAGTATGCCAATATAATGTGTCAAAAGCATATGTAATAAAAGTACCATTAAAAGCCACATACTAACTTCTAAAAACAACAGGGATGGTGTCACGTGTTATACTGAAGTGTACATTTAGATGAATCACATTTTAAGTATATAAAACTTTGTCATGGTGGGTATTCAAGTGATAAATCGTAACATATTCTAAATTCACAAATGCAAAACTGTAACAGATAATGTTCAAATTTGGCTGAATAAACTTTCTAAATGATGTATAGAAAAAGAGCCACTCAACCACATTGTGTTATTATGCTCTCGAATGAAATAGTTCATTAATCCAAATCTTTTACAGGTAAGTTTGTCAGATTGTCAAAAACAAGACTTTTTCCTCCCTAATTAAGTCTGTTTCTTTAATGAAACAGAGCTCTTGAGAAAACATTTAGGCTGGAAAATTGAGTGACAGCAAAGAACAGAGTTATTTCATTTGGGGTCGATTCAAAGAAGAATATCTGGTAAAGCGTAACTACTTCCTTTTGCAGAGTTTAGACGTCTAGTTTCCAGATACGCTCCTTTTTTTAAATCCCTGTCCAGATAGTAAAAGCATGTTGAATGTGCAGGCCAAAAGTTATTCAGCGAAAGAATGAGAAAGATGAAAAATGTTTATGAGACAATTAGATCATTTGGCAAGACCTCACAAAATCACTCGATCCAGTAAAAAAAAAAAAAAAGTCATAAAAAGAAACAGCAAAGAAGCTGAAGAGACCAAATGCCAACTAACACAAATGGTTAAAATGCAATTACAGAAAGTATTTGGACATATTGCACACTTCACAAAGTCCTGGACAAAAGCCTACAGAATTCCTGCATTTGGCTCCTTCCCACTAACATTAAAGTTCTGATATGGAAAACATGTGAACAGTTGGAATAGTTATCACATCTAACACTTTGAAACGGCTATTCTTGTCAGCATTCTAGAAGACTGGCCAACTTTATCTCAAAACGTGAGGGTTGAACTTCGCTAATGTCCTGATTTTGCACTGCAAGCGGTAACAATGGTCAGACACTGTAAAACATAAAAGTCTATTCTCTAACTGCTTATTCGTCTAAGAACAGGCTGAATCTGTAGCTAAATATCTGGCAAGAGAGGATGTGGTAAATTGGAGCCAAGAAGGTATTACTATTGTTATCCTGACTTGCAAATCGATAAAATATGCAAATGGCTGTGTTGAACTCATGCATCAACATCACTGACCACTGATCTGCTACTACAGGATCATTACTATGTCACACAAGATTACAAAATTGCAAAGATTTGGCACATTCTTCAAATATAACTTCATAAACTCATCTCAAAATGGCCAAGGCTAAGATATCTCTTAATGCTTATTATTATTGACCAGAAAATCCCAGAGTTATCTTTATCTGTAGTTTGAGTACAACCACTGAAATCAGTGTTTTCCCCTATACAAAATATAGGAAACACAGAAGCGAATACAGCTTTATATAATGTGCAACAGGAATACAACATTGATATTTCTATAATAAGTTTGAGTAAATCTTATTAAAACATGTCCGTGTCACATTTTACCCCCAAAATCACAAGAAAAATAATGAGGTCTTTTTTTAGGAGCATCTCAACAGACTTTAAATTGACAAAATATAATTTTAGGTTTTATTTTTCATTTGTTTTGAGTGAAATATGACCTGGATATGTTCATGACAGGTTTCATGAGTTTCGCCCCATTTATATATATTTTTTCTTTTTTTATCATATATATATCTATATATATCTATATATATCTATATATATATATATATATATATATATATCAAAGATGTGCAAAAATAGTGAGACAGGAAAGTGGTGTTGCTTGCATTTGGAGTGCAGAAACTCTTTAAATGTACAGACGGGACAGACAATAGCTTTACTTTGAAACTTCATGGAGGTTTCTGCAAGAATGAACGAGAGAGAGAGAGAGCGAGAGAGAGCAAGACAAGACAGTATCTGATCTGTTAAGCAGGTGTTTTCTTTGCTGTCTGATTTTGGGCAGTGATCTAGAACAGAAATGGATCCCTAAGGACATTTGAACAGGGGCTGAAGAGCGGGCAACAAATGTGCCTTTTCTCAAGGAAGTGACCAATGCATCGGGATTCAGACAATAAATCTCATTCTATTATTAACTGAACTTCTTATTTGGCTCCAAAAGGAAGTCACGTAACTTCCCCTGTGACATCACATTCTTCATTTGCTATTCTCCTTTGTTACTAATAGAAAGAAACTGAGAGGCTGGAGAGGATCTGGCCAATCGGTTTGCGATTGCGTCAGCAGCAAGTACGTTCTCTGGTCGATTCTGATGGTTGACGACGAAGTTTGAAGCCCTTGACTGCAGACCCACCATCTGAATCTATAACTGGGATCCTTTGACCTATAAAAGAAGTGAAATAAAAAAAGGTTGCAATTATTTTTGTATGCGCAGCTTGTCTGTTAAGCACGGCTCTGTGATCAGTAGTAAAAGCTGCTCCATCTGAAAGCACTGCGAGTTTGAGTCGCTTATAACGTGTATTTGAAAAAGCAACATGCATCAAACATCTTTCCAAACATGAGAAGCATTTATGAACCTCTTATCCAACAAAAGACAACATTTAATAATATGTTTTTAACGACAGTTGAGCATCCATCGGTGAGATGATATATTATATTTCATAGTATTCTATGTAGTGATAAAGGCTATGTCGATTAGCATAATAGCATAAATATATTTTATATCATCATGAAAATACCGAGAAGGCTTGAAGTACTCAGATAAACCATACATTGTCGTAGTCGTATGTTTATTAGTCATGTTTAATCAATCAAAGCGTTTCAATCTCCTATAGCCCAAAGGGATATCCTGGAATTATGTGCATTATCTTCCGAGGGGCATATTTGGAGTTTCTGCGTGAGAGCGCCTTCAGGCTTTCAGATAAGCAGTAAAAAAAAAAGTTAAAACACGCCACTTCCTGCACCCAAAACAAGGCATCTGTGTATGTGGTCCAAAACAAGGACTGGTGGGATGTTGTCCTGCTCCACTTCACAGACGACGAGTGGAAAGATAATTTTAGAATGACACTTCATTTAACAAAAGCATGTTTTGTGCGTCATATGTCATTATGCCATTTCTACGTCACTGCACATACGCAGTACTTTCCAGTGTCGGGTTTTTACGTGTCCTCTCAATCGGATTACAAAAGGTTTAAACCACCCCTTACAATCTGAATGAAATTTTATCGGATTTGGCAAATTCATACTGATTGACAAGGTTACATATTACTTTTTTGTTTCAACTGTGCTACTAGTCCGGATTATTAGGGTTCATGTAAACACAGCTACTGACAAAAAAAAAGTATGCATGCGAAAGAAAAAAGAAAATGTATTTGCTGTTTCACTGCCTGTAAAAAAGTCACAAGCATGGTATCATGTACCCACAAGAATGCCTGTTCCTTAATGGGGCAACTGCCAAGATCCATGGTAAAAGATCTGTATCAACTGTAACCCATCCACTGCCCTGGGTCCAAGAGGCAAGAACAAGTATCCACAGAAGCACTATTCTCACCACCATCAGGATCAATTATAGATCATGCATTCATTTTCATTTTAATAATAAATGGTATTGCAATTAACAACATTTATAAAAACAAAGCCTGCCTGATTAAGAAGCTCAAGCAAGAGAAGATAATAACATTTAAAATCACAGGGCTCTGAATGAGTGCTTCTAGATTGGTTGTTAAATTGTTCCAGTTAATGACACAATGCACCGATGATGTCTAGTTAGGATTATACTGACTTATCTGAATGAAGACCTCGTTGATGTTAATGGCATTTTTGGCACTGGTTTCAACAAATATGGCATGAATGGAGTCGGCATAGTCCTTGGCGTCCTTCTCTGAAACCTCTCTGGAAAACATAAGGGAAAAAATGGGTGAAATAAGAGAGGGGAGTAACACATGAGAGTAATACAGAGCAGTATCTCATTTTACAACTCTAATACCATACTAATAAGTAATCAGTTTCATAAATGAAGAATTCTGACATCCCAAAAAAGTGTGGCATGTTATTATTATTATTCTGGATATTTGAGACTAGATGAATTTAAACAGATACAGTGGTTGAGTGAGAGATTATCTGAGTGGGATGAACCTTGTAAAGCTCATGTATTTTTTTTGTGATGGTGGTGTATAACTAGCGCAGGGAGGCATGTTGGAGGTAAACTATTGTGTGCTGGTTCTCTGTGCACCTGTCACCTGATCACAGGTGCTGATCAGATTGCACCTGTGCTACACATATCAGGCCGGTCACACTGACAATGGATCGATTTTCCATTGACGCTTTGCTCTCTTAGATTAACCGTCAAGGCGGTGATGTATTCTTAAAACATTTCGATCAACTAGACTTTTGTTGGTTGCTTGTGCAAAAAGTCACAGGGCGAGGTTGTGGTTGCATACTAGCCCTAGATATATGTGGGGTCCTTAAAGGCAGGGTAGGCAATTTGTTCCAGAAATCTTTTTGTTATGCTGGTTTAAAGTCTCTTACATCCTGATAGCAATCACTTAAGTGATTTCTATGAATATATATCATTTGTGGAAAGCGTAGGACCATAAAATGTTTGCACAATCATTGCATTCGGTCCAAACGTAATGTCATATCTGCCTGTCAAAGTATGTATTTCAATACCTCTGCACACTCTGCTCACGCATGCTATGCAAAGTTAGACAGACGTCAGCAAAGTCCCTTTAAGACAAGTCATTTCACTCACCGGTTATCTTTGAAATGCCTCTCAAGCATGCAAGTGCAGCTCTTAACATCAAATTCTCCAAAACTGTTCACCAAGCTTACGAATAAATTTCATATTTGAAATCACCAATGAAATCTGACAACAACTGTCTCATATATTTTGTTTTTTAAATGCTCGAATCATGACAAAACAATGAATTTTTCAGCCTGGACAAAGCTAATGCACAATCCTAAACGCGCGTTTCTATAGCAAACGGAGCCTCTAACGGCAGCTGCAGTGACGCGATGACTTTACTAATCAATGATTGGCTCTTTCATTTAGAAGGCGGGGCTTATTTGCCATATTGGCATTGCACGTTCTCCCATTCACAAGTATTCGGAGTGCACCGTCCTCAGTTGCCACAGCAGCCACCATTTAAAATGATGCATTTCAATGGCAACACTATCAACGTCGAAATGAATCTGCAGCAGTGAGGTAATACAGGTCAGCGCTCTTTAAGTTGTTTATGTTCATTATTATTGTAATGTTATGTGCTTTGAAACATGAAGTAGTTTAACGCCGTCTCGTGACATTTTTGTTTGTTCCCTGCTGTATGCGTTCATGTGTTTTGAAGGGAGGCTGGGATCTTTTGCTTTCAAAGCTAGCTCGCTATTGCTAGCCTCTCCGACAATTGCCTGCCCTACCTTTAAGTGAAAGTCTAGGAGTTTTTGCTACTTTCATCTCCGATAAAATATCTAACCCTGACTATGAGCAAAAGTAATGCTTTTAGGTTATGCTTTTAATTAATATAATGTGAAACAGTATTCAGATTTGCAAAGTAGGAGTAATGTTATCAGTAAGTATATTTTCAGAATGACAGCATTTGAAAACAACTGATTTTTGTTAAGAGCAAACCTCTTAACAATGAGGCTGTGGATCACTGAGAACAGCACCAGTTGTGCTAGAAAAAGAAATATCTAAGCTTTATGTGCCAGACAGAACAATTGCAAGAATTTTCCTGATATTTATTGCCTGAATGGCTTGCGGTGCGATCGCTATTCCTCAGATTCAGTGTCTCGGTCTTTATGGTTTCGAGAAGTAAAATACAACCACAATGACAGCCGACTAACACTGCCAAAGAAAGCAATGGTGAACCAAGACATATCATTGGACCTGTGGGAAGAGTGAAGCAATTTAAAGTGGAAAGATAAATTACAGACCACTGAAGAGTGGATTTCTTTTTCATCACAAGTTATGCTTATGGTAACGGTACGTGTACAAGCTTGTTTTCAATGAGTCGAGACAAGTTGACAGCAAATATGTGGGTCTTTTCCCAACGTCAAATTGAGTTGACAGCCACTGTGGGTGCATCCCTTCAAGCTGAATAGAGATGACAGGATGTGAAGTCTTTTGTGGCAAGGACTGTGGAATTCACCTGGCATCAGAGAGATCACATTTGTTGCCAGCGATAGCCACCACTATGTTGGGTGGTCCGTGCTGGCGAAGCTCCTTCACCCAGTTCTTCAACGTCTGGAAGGATTCCTGAGTGAGAGATGAAGAGATCTTCACGACAAGCAATGCTTATACATCACAATAAGACTTTTAGGTCATCTTCTGCCCCTCATGTTGCTTGAAACATGTGTGGTCACATTTATTCAATTGAAAACAAAAGGAGTCACTTAGCAGACTGTCTTCCATTTATTGAACATGAATGGAAGCACCAAAAAAAACTTAGTCTATATGACTTTTGCACTATATTTCAAGTCCTCTAAAGCCATATGATAGCTCTGTGTGAGGAACAGACTGATATTTAACCCGCTACTCACTGAAAGTCTTACCTCAGCCCATAACTCCTTTAGTGTTCCATGGAAAAAAAAGGATCTTACTTAGTTCGAGTGACATGAAGTTGAGTAGATGATGACAGAACTTTCATTTTTGGGTGAACTATGCCTTTAATAGCTTTACCAGCAGAAAGATTTGTGTAGTAATAATGAAGAAATATTTCATTACCTCTTTAGTGATGTCATACACAATGATAGCGGCAGCAGAACCCCTGTAGTACATGGGAGCCAGGGCACGAAACTAAGAGCGAAACAGATAACATGCAGATGTGAGGGAAAAACAATGTCCGGCACTTAAAAAAACAAAACAAAACAAGACTTAATCATCACTGATAACAACCTGACATCCCTTCTTAGGGGCCGAGCGGCCAATCTCAACCCGCGTATGCTTATTTTCAGAGCTTTGAAAGAATTTGTACGCTTTGGCGGAGGTCTCCTTCGAGTTTCATGCCGAATTAAATGGACAACTCAAACACGAAAAAACCACATGTTATTCCAACTTGTTCCTTTCAAAAAGAACAAACAGGCAGCGGTTAGGGAAACCCATGGTGAAAAACCCTAGATGTAAGTCACCGTTAAAACCTAAAGGAGAATTGTGTTTCAGACGGCCATGCCAAGGGGGCTTGACTAGAGGAACTGCACGGAAAGACATATCAACACATGTGGGAGCCATCAGGGGAAAGATGAGTGCAACGTGTCAGAAGAAGTTAGCGTTTAATCATTATAAAATAGCATAGTTGGGTTGTTTGACCCCAGTCATCAAACATAGACAGAAAAGGCTCTGATTAATAAAAGCAAGCTGTTTGCCATTCCACTGAAAAAAAAAACATTATAAAATGAATGATTGAGAGAGAGAGAGAGAGAGAGAGAGAGAGAGAGAGAGAGAGAGAGAGAGAGAGAGAGAGAGAGAGAGAGAGAGAGGGAGGGAGAGGGTAAAGAAAGAAGAAATGATGAGGAAACCCTGGCAGATCCGTTTTTATACATACTTTCTAAAGAAATTTAGCCAAATTGGTACAGTTTTGGTTAAAGGTTATGAGCTGTAAACTGGTGCACATTAACATGTCTGTGCTCATTGACAGTGTTTTATGAGCTGCTAAAAGTTTTCCATCAATAACAGTGAATAGTACAACAAAATGCATAATTGTACATTGTAAATAATATACAGAGGCCCCAAAATCACTTGGACCCTAAAGCCTGCCAGATCAATGCATCCGTGCTAAGTGAGATATATTATTTAACAATGATTAATAACTATACTCTACAAATTCATTTATACACAGTTTAGTTTTTAATTTAATAAAAATGCTGAATATAAATTGGATTTAAGTGAAGTCAACAAGTCAGAGCTCTGCTTAATCTTTTTTTTCTGCCAGCAAAATGAATAAATCAATTTTGACTGACACAGTTTCTCACATTTATAGCTGTTTTTGGCCAAGTTTGCTGCACAAGGAAGGGGAAACGTTTCAGTTTAGCTTTTGACTAAAATGGCAGGATGTCTCCTTAGACATATCCCAGGATTCCTGACTGTGTGGTCCCTCTCCAAATCTCCTCCTGCATTTTCTCTCATCCAACTTCCTCCAGTCACTCACTACCTATTGAAATGCATCTTGCCGTTAACTTGGCTATTCAGTTTTAAAGACCTTGTGAAATCACTTTACTAGCTATAATAAGGAATTTCTTTTTGAACATTATGTATCAACTGTTCAAAGTTTGGGGTCGGCAAGATTCTTTAATGTTCTTAAAATAAGTTGCTTATGCCTACCGAAGCTGCATAAACGGTCATTTTAATGCATTTTGAAATGTAATTTATTTCTGTGATGGCAAAGCTGAATTTTTAGCATCATTACTCCAGCCTTCAGTGTTACATGATTCTTCAGAAATCATTATAATATGCCAATTTGGTGTTCAAGAAACATGATTTATATATATTTTTAAAATAAATATTAGTTTTGTAATAATGTAAAAGTCTTTTTACGGTAACTTTTGATCACTTGAATGCCCCACTAAATCATAAAGAACAAAACAAGCCATGTTTCTGCAATGCTGTTCTAAAAAGCAATGTGTCAGATAATTATCTAATCAAGAGCTTGACAGCCAGTGAAAAGCCAGATCACAGCTCTTGGTGGAGTACAGGAAACTGTGGACAGAACTGTCTTCTCTTCACAAAATCACAATAGAGCTTGAAGTTAGAAAAGAAAGAAGACACTAAGAGGGAGAGAGGGTGAGTGAGAGAGAGAGAGAGAGAGAGAGAGAGAGAGAGAGAGAGAGAGAGAGAGAGAGAGAGAGAGAGAGAGAGAGAGAGAGAGAGAGAGAGAGAGAGAGAGAGAGAGAGAGAGAGAGAGAGAGAGAGAGAGAGAGAGAGAGAGAGAGAGAGAGAGAGAGAGAGAGAGAGAGAGAGAGAGAGAGAGAGAGAGAGAGAGAGAGAGAGAGAGAGAGAGAGAAAGATTCTGGCTTCATTTGTTTTTCTCAAACTCCTATCTCTGACAAGGCCTAACATTTCATCCCGTCAGGCTCTGGAGCATCCCGAACAAAGAAAAGCTAAGAAAACTTGACCTCTTTAACCACTCAAAGGCCACGATGATGAACTTCCACCATCTTTACCGGTTGGAATACATCAAAGCACTAAACAGGACCAGATGAGGGTGAAGAGGCTCAATAAGTCAGACTTTCCCATATGCTCAGTCCTTCATATGCAATGGGAGCCAAACATCTAAGACAGATTTTTTTTTGGTTATAAATTATATTACCAGCAAAACAATTTGAGTGAATGTTGGGAATATGTGGCCTTGTCTATATTTTGTACAAAGCATTGAAAGTGACAAGGCCCCACAAAAATGTTACATTTGACCTAGAAAGTACCAGCTTTTCAGACTGCATAAAAACAGAAGCAATTCCTTAAAGGGTTAGCTCACCCAAAAACTCACCTTCATGTCGTTCCAAACGTGTAAAGTTCATCTTCAAGTTCAGAGAAGAAATTAAGCTTTCTGTCCCTCCAGCTACGCACCTGACACTGATGCTTCAAAAAGTTCATAAAGAGATCATAAAACTTGCTGAAGCTCAAACGTAACACGAAAATGAACCTCATTGGTTCTTGCTGAAGCTCAAACGTGCTGCATAACATGAGAATGAACCTCATTGGTTCTTGCTGAAGCTCAAACGTGCTGCGTAACACGAGAATGAACCTCATTGGTTCAGGCTGAAGCTCAAACGTGCTGTGTAACACGAGAATGAACCTCATTGGTTCTTGCTGAAGCTCAAACGTGCTGCATAACACGACAATAAACCTCATTGGTTCTTGCTGAAGCTCAAACGTGCTGCGTAACACGAGAATGAACCTCATTGGTTCTTGCTGAAGCTCAAATGTGCTGTGTAACACGAGAATGAACCTCATTGGTTCAGGCTGAAGCTCAAATGTGCTGTGTAACACGAGAATGAACCTCATTGGTTCTTGCTGAAGCTCAAAGCGTGCTGCATAACACGACAATAAACCTCATTGGTTCTTGCTGAAGCTCAAACGTGCTGCGTAACACGAGAATGAACCTCATTGGTTCTTGCTGAAGCTCAAACGTGCTGCATAACATGAGAATGAACCTCATTGGTTCTTGCTGGAAGCTCAAGCGTGCTGCATAACATGAGAATGAACCTCATTGGTTCTTGCTGAAGCTCAAGCGTGCTGCATAACCGCGACAATAAACCTCATTGGTTCTTGCTGAAGCTCAAAGCGTGCTGTGTAACACGAGAATGAACCTCATTGGTTCTTGCTGAAGCTCAAACGTGCTGCATAACACGACAATAAACCTCATTGGTTCTTGCTGAAGCTCAAACGTGCTGCGTAACACAAGAATGAACCTCATTGGTTCTTGCTGAAGCTCAAACGTGCTGCATAACATGAGAATGAACCTCATTGGTTCTTGCTGAAGCTCAAACGTGCTGTGTAACACGAGAATGAACCTCATTGGTTCTTGCTGAAGCTCAAATGTGCTGTGTAACACGAGAATGAACCTCATTGGTTCTTGCTGAAGCTCAAACGTGCTGCGTAACACAAGAATGAACCTCATTGGTTCTTGCTGAAGCTCAAACGTGCTGCATAACACGAGAATGAACCTCATTGGTTCTCGCATGTCAAGCAAACATGCTTGAGCTTCCGTTTATCACAACTGATGCCTGAGTTGATGTGAATAAAAGTCTGAATTAAAATCTGTTCATCATATAAAATTTGGACTAAACTGCTCAATTCATATGGATTAGTTTTACGATCTCTTTATGAACTTTTTGAAGCGTCAGTGTCAGTTGCGTAGCTGCCAATTGAGGGACAGAAAGCTCTCAGATTTCATCACAAAAATCTTCATTTTTGTTCCAAAGATGAACGAAAATCTTGTGGGTTTGGAACGACATGAGGGTGAGGAATTCACGTCTGAATAAATTTTTTTGATTGAACTAACCCTTTAACACTTGGGGCCAGATTGACTAAAGAGGGTAAATTAGCATGAGTGCAATTCCAAAAAAAACACAGATGGTAGTGGACAGTTCTGCGTGTGATCTGCTGACAACTCGCAAATTAAAGAATACAGACGCAGCCGGATCATTTCCATGATGACCAACACACTACCACGATGTATTGCAAATTTGCGCTTGGTTAAGACATGCTTTTTTGGGCGGTAAATTGACAAGGGCAAACCTTAGTAAATCAATTGATTCATTTAAATATTCTCCTTCCATAAATGTTACACCTGAAAGGAAAACTCCTACAAATGCATATGCAATAAGGTCAGCCTCAAAAATAACTGTCCACGCATTTTCAGTGCTAATTTTTGTGTCTTCACTAAATCCTTACGGTAGTGTTTTAATGCCAAAAGAAGGTTTGCGCTGGCACAAGCTGTTAGTAAATCTGGCCCTTGGTATGATACTATTTTTTCTAACAGCTTGTGTGGGCCGCTTGGCATTCTACATTTAGCTTCACATAACATCACAGACAAACATGAGCGGAGATCATATTCCAAACAGCCTCAAGACTGCAGTCAAATTGTGAGTGGTGATAAACATCTCAAACTATGAGATGTCACCCGTACACTTCAGCTGTCTCTCCTAATGTAGAACGTTTTGGGGGAGAAGTGGCTATACAAAGAAACCAGCCCTTTTTGAATGACATTAAACTCTCTCTCCCTCAAATATATTCTTACATAAAAGAAAGAAGTGCATGCAATACTGCCCCCTGTCTGAATTATAAAGACACTGCAAAAACAGAAAGTGATTCAGCTTGTGTATGTGTCACCCCAGTGAGTGTAGTGATTGTTGCTGGGTTTACCCTTTCTTGTCCTGCCGTGTCCCATATGAGGAATTTGTGAAGCTCATTTTGGTACTGCACAGTCTTTGTCATAAATGATGCCCTGAAAATAAAATGGGCATGATCAACAATAATATTAAGCACACACACTATACAAATAATCAGAGACATCTGTGCAGATCTCATTTATTAAATATTTCGGCAAATTTTACAATGCATTTAGCTGTCAATAAGACTCTAAGCTTTGTTTAGTATATTTTTACCATATAAGTAAATGTGTAGATGTCATGTGGACCTACTTATAGACATCTTTACAAAGGTTACAAGCGTCTTTCCAGGTGCAGATACACACAACGCAAACACAAGTTTGTCTTGTGTTCTTTACATGTGTTGAAATAACTATATGCAACCATTTTTGGGGCTTAATTCACAACCTTAAAATCTGATTAAATTAAATTAAATATTGGGGCATATCAGGCACAAATTCAGGTATAAGTACAAATTTCCACAAGAAAAAAAAATCTTATCAAGTAATGCAGAAAACCCTGTTTATACAAGGAACTCCAGTTGGCATCATCACTATAATATTAAAGGTTCAAATTAACTGATTTATAGGCTAAATTACACATAAATTAAATGACAGATAAATCACACATACATTTAAGTGACACATTAAGAAGCTTTTATAATGATGTTATAATAATACATTTTTAATGACAGGTTTTATAATATATATATATATATATATATATATATATATATATATATATATATATATATATATATATATATATATATATATATATATATATATAAACATTTAAATGGTTGCTGTCATAGAACATGACATTTATTAAATATTACATTATAACATCCATTAAATATTAAAGAACAGGATTGAGTATATACAATAAATATGCAATATAGTGCTAAATGATCGAGATTTTGGACATTGAATAGCTTTTCTGAGGTAAATGTAATATTATGTAACATTGTTTACAAGCTGTAGTGATGTCTTTCAATAAATTGTTTTATTGATTTTACTGATTGTTGAAAAACTGATTGAGCGATTACATGAGACATGATATGGATTCTGGCAAGTCGTACTGTATCTTTCAACATACCTTCTGATGTTCATTCGTGTTTGTTTCGTGCTGTAACTAGTAGTAAAGCGGAAGAGATGACCGGGTTCACGTGCTATTCAATGTCCAAAAACTAGATAATAGTAGCTAGAAAAATAACATTTTGGTAAATATGCACTATTGCATATTCATCGTATTTACTTAACCTTTTTTTTAATACTTAATGGATGTTTGTAATATTCAACACATGTCATGTTTTTATGCCGCTTCGCTTCAACTGAGGTGATACAGTGATCTGTCGCACCACATTAAAGAGAGGTATTTATTGTTTCAATTATAAAATTGACAGACTTTGTTTCATATCAGAAGCAAGTTTATTATAATTTATTAGACAGGAGGCGAGCTACAAAAACCACTTGGGATATAAGAATCAACAACGGCTCTTCAATATAAGAATAGATTAAAATCTATATTTTTTAACCCAGCCCTAATTTTTGTCTAGTAAAACTGTGTGTGTTCCCAGCTATTATTACAAGTGTATAAATCTAATAAATCAATTTTAATAGTTTTGTACAGAAAACTAAACTTCAGAAACTTTAGAAAAGCATGATATACTTTTTAATGTTTGTGGGCCAGCAGGGAAATGACTGACTGGGACAGCAGAAAAATCTTTATTGTTGACACCTTAAATGTGTGTCAATTGAATTTAGACTTATGTAACTCAATTTAAAGGGGTCACATGTTAAATCTTGCATTACAAAATCAATGCTGAATATTAAATCACTTAAAGGAATGAGAATCTGTATCAAATTCAGCCTTATCAGCAGTACCGACAGGGCAGGGTACCCAGGTGCTGGTAAACAGATCTTATTTTCTTATTTAAGATATTGAATTATTGCCTTAACATTATTAAAACAAATAATCCATCAAGTTGTTTTTTGATACAATGCTTTCTGAATCCTGTGGAAATTTCAACACACTAAGTATCAATTTGTTTAGCCAGAAACAGTTTCCATTTCAGTACATGTCACGGCTTGCTGTGTTTGCTATGTGCAATTCCCCTAAAACTTGAAGGTTTTTTCTTAATTTTTTACAGTGCATCACAGTCAGCTTGATCCCCTGTAGGCCTGTAAGCATTTTTTGTAGTAAGCTTACCCAATTGTGGGATTTATGTTGGGATCAAAACTATCCTCCACAAACCTCCACACGATACTTGACTTTCCAACTCCTGTATCCTAGGGCACAAGATAAAAATCAGTAAAAAAAAAACACACATATACTGCACTGTGCAAAAGTCTTAGGCACGTTGGTATTTTCACACGAAAAAATGTTTTTAAGCCAGTTATTTATATCTTTTACTGTAGTGTGTCAGTAGGAAATATCAGTTTACATTTCCAAACATTCATTTTGCAATTAATTGTAATAATCCAGTGAGGATCTCACCATCATCGAGTCCGTCTGTGATTACATGAAGAAACAGAAAAAACTGAGACAGACTAAATCCAGAAGAACCCAGACACTTGAGGAAACCTTCCTGCAGAACTACGGTACTGGGAAAAGTTTAGGTACTTGACTTGTCAGAATGCTTTAAAGTGTGAATGCTGTCAAAAATAACAACATAAATAGCTTTTATTTATGAATTAACTTCTATTAACTAAATTAAATCGATATTTGGGGTGAGCACCCTTTGTGTTTAAAACGGCTTTTGTCACCTGCATCTATTCCTACACCTATTCCTGTAGTTTTGCAGGAAGGTTTCTTCAAGTGTCTGGGATACGTCGCCTCAGTTCTTCTGGATTTAGTCCATCTAGGTTTTTTCTGTTTCTTCATGTAATCACAGACAGACTCAATGAAGATGAGATCAGATCTCCATGTGGAGCATAGAGACTATTGTCAGACTCTTTATGCATACAAAAATATCACTTGATTATTAAAATTAATGGCAATTAATTTAGAAATGTAAACTGATATTTCCTACTGACACGCTACAGCAAAATATATAAATAACTGGCTTAAACCCACTTTTTATGTGTAAAAATACTAGCGAGCCTAAGACTTTTGTACAGTACTATATATATATGTGTGTGTGTAGTGTCTTATTAAACACATTATTTAATGCATTTTTCCATAATAAGAAAAAAATACAATGTATATATTAGTTTTTTTGTCAAAAGTTTTGATGATATTACATGGCTTGATTATAATAAAACAATCAATATAATTAGAATATTATTATTATATTAGCTTGTCATGTCATGTAGTTAACCCGTTTACAGATCACATGACTAAAAGGACACATGTATTATCAATATATGAGTAACTATAGGTAATAGAGAAAATTGTGTCAAATTAAATCCTTATGCAGTAAATACATCCCATATGTATCCACTGAACAGAAAAATGTAACTCTCTAGACATTTAACATCCACTTATGAATGGGTGAGTAAATACGTCATCAGCCCACAAATGTTACTGTAATACTTAAGAAATCCCCAAAGCTTGCACAATAGATAAAAATCACTGACACACTTCATTGCAAGCTATAGCAAACAATAACAGTGATGATCGGTTATCAACAGAGAAATAAAAACACAAAACATGGACCAAAACTGCAATCCATTATAGCAACGTCGAGTCGTAAAAAGTGAATATAAATCTTACCCCAAGAAGGCATACTTTCAACTCTCTTAGCGACATGTTGACCTCCAAACTAATGAAAACTTCCCAATCATTCCAAATAGTTTCATAAAACCTGATCAGCAACTATTTCTATTTGACGTAAGAAAAAAACACACACAGTCTCTATCTATTCACTAGTGTCGGATATCCACTGCTTTAGGACGCTATAAGAAGCCAGCGTGGAAAACTGACATAACGCGTAGAGCTTATTATAATATGAGAACTGAGATGTTATATTAATGATCGATTAGTTGCGATATTAGCTGCTCGCTGATCGCCATCTTGAACTCCGGTTGACGAGCCTAGTTATGGGAAGTTATTCCCGCGAATCGGTTCTTTCGAACAGTTTGTTTCATTGAACCGTTTCAGCAACGTAATTACGTCATCACGTGCGCACACGCACACGCACACGCACACGCACACACACACACACACACACACACTAACGCACAATATATATATTTATTGCCATTATTTTTACACGCTTAAATAAAAACCTATTAGGCACATAAAGGTACAGATATGGCTGCTGTTATACTTTCTATTATGTTTTAATATTAGTAGCGTTTATCATTAATTAAAAATTACTATATCTAAACGTGTGTGTGCGTGTGTGTGTGTGTGTGTGTGTGTGTGTGTGTGGTCAATCAATCAATCAACTTTATTTATATAGCGCTTTTACAATGACGATTGTTTCAAAGCAGCTTCACAGTGTTAAACAGGACAACATTGCAACAAAATTTGATTTGGCTAGTTTAATTTGGATAGTTTATAGAATTATATATGACCAAATTAATAAATTCTATTTGTATATTTAGTTGAGTAACTTGGATCATAATTTGAGTGTCCCCAACTGAGCAAGCCAAGCCAAAGGCGACAGTGGCAAGGAACCAAAACTCCATCAGGGCATGATGGAGAAAAATAAACCTTGGGAGAAACCAGACTCAGTCGGTGCCAGTTCTCCTCTGGCCTATTATTAACAGTGTATAATTATTACTCTGGCAACCTTGCAGGTCTTAAATCATATTAGATAGGAATATTCGAAATTTTGGGTATGACGCCGAGACGGGCTCATTTAGGATGGCGTCGATTACACAGAATATGAATACTTGAAAGATCGGAGTTATTGCGCCGAGACGGGTTAATTGAGGATCACGTTCGGTGAGGCGAATTCAGAGGAGACACTAATGGACACGGTCTCAGCAGACACTCCAGGATGAGCTGGTCATGTCCAGATGCAGGTCCACCATCCGATCCGGACACGGCCTGGATCCGGCCGACTGCAGTAAACCTCGGGATAAACAGAGAGACTAACATTAGTGTGGATGCCACTCTTTTTATGATGTAACGAGTACATCAGGTGTTATGGGAAGTGTTCCCGGTTCCGCTGACCTAATTAATGCAGCCTAACAATCAGTCATTTGATTTGAATAAAGAAAGTTAAAAATGTTCTATGTGTATGCCATAGTAAAGAGATGTGTTTTTAGTCTAGATTTAAACTGACAGAGTGTGTCTGCTTCGAACAATGCTAGGAAGACTGTTCCAGAGTTTAGGTGCTAAATAGGAAAGGATCGACCGCCTGCAGTTGATTTAGATATTCTAGGTATTTTCAACTGGCCAGAGTTTAGAGACCGCAATTGACGTGATGGAGTATATTGCGTTAAGAGCTCGCTTAAGTACTGGGAGCTAAACCATTTATTGCTTTATAAGTAATAAGCAAGATTTTAAAATTTATAGATGTTTAATAGGGAGCCAGTGCAGTGTTGACAGAACTGGACTAATATGATCGTACTTCCTGGTTCTAGTAAGAACTCGAGCTGCTGCGTTTTGGACCAGCTGGAGTTTATTTATTAGGCGAGCAGGGCAACCACCCAGTAGAGCATTACAATAATCTAGCCTTGAGCTCATGACGCATGTACTAGTTGTTCAGCATTTTGCATTGAAAGCATGTACGTAATTTAGATATATTTTTAAGATGGTAGAATGCAGTTTTACAGATGCTAGAAACGTGGCTTTCAAATGAAAGATTGGTATCAAAGAGCACACCCAGGTCCTCACTGACGAGGACTTGACAGAGCAGCCATCGAGGTTAGACAGTATTCTAGGGCACTCTTTGTGGAGCTTTTCTGTCCAATAATTAAAAATTCAGTTTTATCTGAATTAAGTTGCAGGAAATTACTATTCATCCAATTTTTAATATCAGCTATGCATTCCGTTAATCTTGTGAATTGGTAAGTTTCGTCAGGGTGTGTGTGTGTGTGTGTGTGTGTGTGTGTGTTTTCTAAGTTAAATTAATTATGTATGTCATAGTAATACTTGTACTGCTTTTATGCTAATTTGAATAAAACTGAGCGCATAGCGAGAATTGCTACTGAGAATAATGTTGTTGAAAATATTCAGTTAATAAAAAAACGGTTTATAAACAAAATTGTATATTTACAATAAAGATTTCAAAGAGTGTCTCGAGAACCTCGCGATTCGTAAAAGAACCAGTCCAGTTTTGTGAACCGGTTTAACTGATTCCCTCCAAAGATCCGACTCATATGAACAACTCATTGACGAATCGGACGTCGCTAGACTAGTCACGTGATCGACATTGTCTTATTTTTTTTCTCATCGAGCGTTCGGTTGAGCGATACAAATATTTGTGTTATTTTCGCGCGTAAAAGAGTTTTGTTTCGATGAGTTTATCTCTGTTTTTTAAGTATTTGATCTTCATCTAAATGCCGGGATTGAAATAAGAGCAGGAAATCTTTTGAGGAAGTGGAGTGACAGCCCCGCTGTAAATCAAGATGGCAGGTAACGTGCTTTAGTACATTTATTTAAAGCTTTATGGGGCGATTTAAAGAGAATCGGCCCTGTTATTGCTGTTGACTGCATTGACACGTAATGCCTTTTGAACATTTCTGGTGTATTTTAGAACAAAGGCCACGAGCCTGGTGAAATTTTAAGTGGATTAACACTAGTTGCGAGTTGTGGAGCTAGCAGGACAAACTGGGCTATAGTAAAAGTACTGTGATAAGAACTTTTGGCCTACAAGACAATATATGTTGCATTAAATACTTGATGATGGAAAACATACTGTACTTTTAAGGTAATAGTGAAGATACCATAGCGGAGTTGACAGGCGCTTGACTGTCAGTTTGTTAGCCAACCTTACCGGGGTCGACTCCCGGATAACACGTTTTGTTAGCTGGTCACCTTTAAAATGCATTGATAGTGTGTCATAACATAAGACCTGTTCGTATTTCATTGCAGACTAAACTATGAAAAGTCTTTGACAAACATAGTCGCCTAGTAAACGAGTAATTTGTTGTGGTCACCTGAGTTGACATTTTAGTGAGATAAGCTAACACTACGACAATTGCCAATGCTAGGCTGTGTCAAAATCACTTTGGTCAAAACCTAGTTAGCTGCCTACCTAAACAGCATTTTTGGGGGTGGCGTTATGGGTTCGTTCTTGGACTGAAAAGCCCAAAAATGCAAGTCTTGAGTAGTTTGATAGCTGACAAGGTTGTGAGGCACAGCCCAACTTCATGTGTGACAGTAGCATGGCTTTGTCAGTTTATCTACTGTACACACTTGTCAATCGTTAATCTGAACATTATTGTTTGTGTTTCCCCAGGTCTGTCTTTATATTTTGAAGACGGTCATGATGATTTGGATGACTGTGAGTAAACTCTTAAGCAACTTTACAGATCAGTATCTCTCTATGACTGTGTGAATCTTAAGAAACACCTCAAGAACATCTCCAGCTCATGTTTCACCCCATATATATATATATATATATATATATATATATATATATATATATATATATGTATGTATATATATATATATATATATATGCTTAATAAAATCCATTTTAGAAAGAGAATGTTTTGCAATTGTGATTTTTGTTTTGTTTGCTTTTGTTAAGCACATTTCCCCCATCAAAATCTTATTATAATGTATATAATGACTTAGTCATTAACTGTCTACATGAATCTTGCAGTTGGATTCGATGACTATGGTTCAGAGTGTGATGGGATTCGGATAACAGCATTTCTGGATTCAGGCCAGGATAATCTCACCCCTCTGGGCCGGCTGGAGAAATATGCTTTCAGTGAAAACGTCTTCAACAGGTGAGACGTAAAGCATGTGGTCTGCCGTGTGAAACTGAGGAATGTTATGTGAGATGGATTTCAGGTTTTTTTTTTTCCTCTGTCATGCAATATCAAATGTCTATTTAGGAGTAGTATAAGATGTCCTTGTTGTACTTTTCACTTATACATGCATATAAAATATAGGGATAACTTTTTGTGGTGCAATGGTGATTATAAGTAGGGATGCACCGATATGACCATTCTGGCATGTACGATAATCAATAAATCTTTATATTTGAAAGCCGATAACCGATATATTTGCAGATAAATCTAAATCCAATTTTTTTATATTTTTTGAGATATCAAGTCTCACCATTAAAATCCATGTCCCAAGCACACAATTAAAATGTTTTCATTATAATTTTATGTAGCCTATATGACAGATTTTGCACTTCAATCATGATTTCAATAATTTTTCAAGCAATTCAAAACTGAAGGAAATAATACCGGTACATTATCATCAGCTTTAAGATATCAGCCATATTCTTATGAGGCCAATAACGATACTATTAAAAATGAACATATTGTCCAATCCTGATATGTTGGCTGATATATCGTGCATCCCTAAAAATAAGTAAAAGAATTGAAATGACGTTGGGCCATAAATACTTGTAAGAGTCAAACATGTCATTGACTGCATTTACATGCACTTTTTTTAACCTGATTCTGCATAATAAGCTGACAATGCATGTGATCATGTAAATGCGTGTACCCGCGACTTCCTTTATCGGAGTAAGGTCATCATAAACCAATCGTCAAAGCTAGATTTTTTTCCCATACGCCAATTTCGGCAAGCGTGTAAACGCATGAATCTGCTTCCTGCTTATTAAAGTGTGCATGTGTGATATGTGACAGTAATGCATCCTTACTGTGGATTTAAGTGCATCCAGAAAAACAAGCACTTTGCAGTAAAGGAGGAGGAAATATATCGCAAACTCACTCTTTCCTGAGCCTAAAAAGTTATAGAAGTGCTCTCATTTTGTGCAGTAGAAGAAGAAGTGGTACAGTCAAAATACTGCATCTGTCCCTGCATGAGAGGATCATTTATGAGCGTAGTTTCCTGCTTACATGATGTTGCAATACTCTTCCTCAGTTTTTAATGCTTTATTTATCATCACGACTGACACAATGAATGAAATACTCTGAGTCAGATATGCAAACAATTATGTTTTGATGTCATTACCAGGAAATAACCTGATTTATTAATTAAATCTTGTAAACGGTTTTGGTTTTTCATGTAAACCCGGACAACAGGTTATTTCAATAACCTGATTTTTGTGAGTTATCGGCGTACTGGTGTGCATGTAAACGTACTCATTGTAGAAGAACTTGGCTTAGACTGGGTAATATTATTCTAGGGATTAAAAATTGATTTTTTTTCCCCCAAATAGTTTTGTGCTTCTAAATTGTGAAGAGTCGTGTCCTGTGGCCTATTATGGTGTGTCTGATAGCATGTTGTTTATTTTCAGGCAAATTGTGGCTCGTGGATTGCTGGATGTGCTCCGGGAGTTCAGCGATAATGAAAATGACTTCATCAGCGTCATGGAAACGGTTGCCAGGATGTCTGAAGATGGAGGTTTGTATGAGTTTTATCTGTATTTGACTTGTGTATGGTATATGGTAGAACTGTATGTAATATCGTACAAATAATATGATGTTACAGAACCGACAGTGCGAGCAGAACTGATGGAGCAGGTACCAAACATTGCCATGTTCCTCCATGAAAATCGCCCCAATTTCCCAGAAGCCTTCTCACGGTACCTTGTTCCCATTGTGGTCCGGTATCTCACGGATCCTAATAACCAAGTAAGTTTTACTTTGAAAAACTGGCTGTTCTTTGAGTTGTTCTTCTGAATAGGTTGACAAACATCATGGCTCTTGAGTAGGGGTTGGTCAAGGTCAAGGATTTTAATTATGCAACTTACCAAAGAAGGGTTGGGTTGCTGACAGCATGCTGTGCTTTTACTTTTACTTTTACTTTAACATTAGAGTTGTGTGTCTGAATTCATCTCATTTTAGAATTTATTCTGTACTACCATCAAAGCCGCCTAAGCACCTCTTTTGTAATAAATTCACAGCCTTTAACAAAAAGTTTCACCACAGCTATCAGATCGCTTAAGCAATGTTTCCATTATTATGCATAATTTGTAGGGTTCCTTTTTTTTAAAGACTTCTGTAGTTTTGTGTAGCATTTAGTCTATTTATTTGTTAAATGTTATTTTCATATTAAAGGGTGGTGTTTGGTAGGGGTGGGTGATGTGACCAGAATTTTATATCACAATATGAGTCATTTTATTTCACGACAATGATAAATATCACAATATAGTTATTTTTGCTTTAAATAAGGTTATGATATAAAAATTTCATACCATTTGAAATTTCATAATTCTTATCACCATTTTCAAGATCATTTAAAAAAAAGAATGGTAACACTTTACAATAAGGTTCATTAGTTAACATGAACTAATAATGAACTGCACTTTTAAAGCATTTATTTATCTTTGTTAATATTAATTTCAACATTTACTAATGCATTATTCAAATCTTGTTAGCATTAGTTAATGCACTGTGAACTAACATGAACAAGCCATGAACAGCTGTATTTTTATTAACAAAGATGAACTAATGCTGAACAGAGGTGTTGTTCATGTTAACTACTGCATTAACTAATGTTAACTAATACAACCTTATTGTAAAGTATTACCAAAATAATACTGATAAAGTAAGAAGTAAACTGATAAAGAGCATATAAACAAACTGCAATAGAACAAAACTTAATTTCAAATGTATAAAAAATGCATAGTCTTTACTGTGTAAATTAAATGTTCAGATGTTTCTCTATATTTGTTGTTTGGTTAGCATTAATAAGTCCGACTGCACGGATCCAGTGTTCTTGTGTGTTTTCTTTCTCAACTCAACGTTCATTTAAGACATAACTGACTGTGTTTACTTGCAAATGCATGGTCACTTTGACACACAGACATGTGTATTTAACTGTTCAAGCCAAATTAGATAGCAAAAAGCACTCAGTTCTCACACGCTCTGTGAGCAGCAGCTTAATGTCACACATCTCACATAAAGCGCTGAGAAACTGACAGCATGCACATATACTGAAAGGAGATATCTTTCGCTGCTAATTGTGCTTCAGCGGTTTAAAATCACTTGTTTTTACTGCAATTTTTAAAAAACGAATAAGCTTTCGTGACTGCGCAGCACAGCACCGTCACATGAGCATAACCGGTAAAATCTCAATTTCGACCTGGTTAATAGTGTCTAATCGCCCACACCTAGTGTTTGGTGTCTATATATCCTTAAGGAATGCATCTTAATAGTATTGGGACAATAGCCTAAAGCCTTATTATTCAGGGTTTCCTTAACACTAACTAATTGATTAGTTGTTCAGACAACCTATTGAGCCGGTTTTGTCTGTGCTTTTCCCTTAGGTGCGAAAGACGAGCCAGGCCGCTTTGCTGGTGCTACTTGAACAGGGTCTGATGAGTAAGGCAGATATGGAGGGAAAGGTCTGCCCTGTGCTTCTGGAGCTCACTGAACCCAGCAGTGATGACGACTACAAGATAGAGGCTGTAGCGGTGAGTCTTTGTGTTGAAGAGAATGCCAAGCTGATTACTGGCAGTGGATAATACTCATCGTAAAAATATGTAAACCATGAGCTTTCATAGGACTGAAGTGATAGCAATGTGTTTTATTTCCTGTAATAACTTCATTCCACCTGTGATGGCATGCTT
Organism: Gobiocypris rarus; assembly: GCA_023029165.1. Taxonomy (NCBI): domain Eukaryota; kingdom Metazoa; phylum Chordata; class Actinopteri; order Cypriniformes; family Gobionidae; genus Gobiocypris; species Gobiocypris rarus. The sequence goes on along the minus strand of CM040921.1, from coordinate 35,057,212 downwards.
ATCTTTATACTGTCTTCATGAAACTGTGTTACTGTGCTAATTGTTTTGTGGGGTTGGGATGAACTTTCATGTTTTGATCTTTGTGTTGATGGTGGATGATGATATTTTGTTGCAGATAATGTGCAAGTTGGTGACCATGTTGACTAAAGACACGGTGGAACACCTTTTATTGCTGCGCTTTTGTGAACTCTGCAGTGACGTCAGACTATTTCAAGTCCGCAAGGTAATACTCTCTTAATGTTCCAGAAGATTTTGTGTGATGTCTTTGGCAATAATTAAGTTAAAATTGTAACAACAAAATGTAAACAATAGATATGCAAGTATATCTATGTAAGTATTTGTCATTTTGTGATTGTTAAATGTTAGTGGAACGTGTGTGTGTGTGTGTGTGTGTCTGTGTGTGTGTGTCTGTGTGTGTGTGTGTCTGTGTGTGTGTCTGTGTGTCTGTGTGTGTGTGTGTCTGTGTGTCTGTGTGTCTCTGTCTGCGCATGTGCATGTGAGAAGTTCATATGTCATAGATACACTAATAAACTCCTTGGGACCTAAATTAAATGCAAAAATGGCAACAAAAAAAAATTGTTTAAAAAACACTTTTGCAGCATTTGTTTGGACATGCCACTTTATAATTTGTTCCTAATATACACTACCATTGAAAATGTTGTGGTCGGTAAGGTTTTTTTATTTGAAATGTTTTGAAAGAAGTCTCTTTGCTCATCAACGCTGCATTTATTTGATCTAAAGTACAGTAAAAACATTAATATTGTGAAATATTACAATTTTATGTGTTTTCTATTTTAATATATTTAAAAAAAACAATGCATTCCTGTGATGCAAAGCTGTATTTTCAGCATCATTACTCCAGTCTTCGTGTCACATGATCCTTTAGAAATCATTTTAATTTGCTGCTCAAAAAACATTTCTTATCCATGTTGAAAACAGTTGTGCTGTTTAATATTTTTTGGAAACATGATACATTTTTCTTTGAGGATTCCTTGGTGACTTGAAAGTTTTAAAGAACAGCATTTATATTTTGTAACATTATAAATATCTTTACTATTTTTTTAATCAATTTAATGCATCATTGAAAGTATTTGACCCAAACTTTTGAATTGTAGTTTATTTCAATATTTTTTTTCCTTTACAAAAGTGTGGAAATACCAACATGCATGATTATATTAGTATCATCATGAGTCAAATAAGTAACAATCCCGAGAACCCAATGGACAGAAATGGCTTCTATAAACAAAGAGCCTTGGCACAATAAAGTTGTATCTGGACAAAACAAGCTCATCAAAACAATGCTGCTTATTGTTGAATGTGTTTGTGACTGTTTTGTCATTCAGATAACTGCAGGTATGGAGCTTTGGCCTACATTGTGTAGAAAAAGTTGTGAAGAATGTTAATCTACTTTTGAAACTCGTGCTGGGTTGGCAAAAAGCAGTGCTTGAGTTGCAGCAGGCTTCTGATTACAACAAAGCAGAAGACCGAATTTGACCTCGTTGCAATTTTTCTCACCACCAGGTCTGTGCAGCAAACTTTGGCGAGTTCTGTTCTATTGTTGGCCAGGAAGCCACAGAGAAACTACTGGTGAGACCTCTGCAGCTTTCCTTTTGTGCTTGTATTTATTACTGTATTGTAGTCACAGTGGGCCAAAATTAATGTTTAATTATATCTGAGTGCTAGACCCAAAAATATCCATAAAGTTTGTTTGGTCTTTGTGTTGAAAGCAGATTTTGGTTTATATGATGTGCAAATGTGTTAACCAGCACTCTCTCTTTGTCCTGACCTCAGATGCCTAAGTTTTTCGACCTGTGCTCAGACAGTCTGTGGGGTATTCGGAAAGCCTGTGCCGAGTGCTTTATGGTTGTTTCAAATTGCACTTCTCCAGAAGTGCGACGTACTAAATTGTCCCCCTTGTTCATCAACCTCATTAGTGATCAGTCACGCTGGGTAAGAGCAAAGACACACACACACACACACACTCACTGAGTTCTAACATGCCATGAGTCAGCATCTAATTTCTGTCTCTCTGAAAGTGAACATGGTTATTTGATGTTTAGTATGAGGCTATGCGGAGTAGAGACCTCTGAGATTTCTGACTTGCTGTTTCCACTTATGTTAGACAATCTTTATTACATTTAAAGTCCCCTGTGGTGAAAATCTAGTTTTAAATGTTGTTTATATGTCTATGTGGTGTTTTTAATATGCTTTAAAACAAACCATGTGCAAATTCATGTCAACACCATTGCTGAGTATTTTCTCATTAAAACTGCAGTGGAAAAAAGCAGTCTCAAAGACACGGTTTGAAATCGCCAGTGTGAAAACTACCTTGTAACCAATCGGGTCAATGTATGAGTGGGCCTTAGCATATAATTAACTGTGCTCTGAAGCATTGGAGTCTCAGGAGAGCCAGATTTCCCCAGTATATTTTCCTGTTGATTTGAAAAATCAGGTACATTAATATAGCTGGTGAATTATGTATAGTATAATATATATAGTACGACGTTATGATGAACTATTCTCCGCGGACATTCAAAATTGTTCAAAGTGTTTCTAAGGATGCTGATTTTAGAAGGCAGACTGAGATGGCGAATGGGAACGTGTTTTGTGTAACATTAGCAACACATTATTAGCTGTTTGATCACTTAGTCAAGCAAAAGGTTAATCATATTAATTACCATTATATGTTTGACGTTGTAAAGAGCGATACATAAAACGCATTACCATTCTGATACATCGACTTGTAGACAAGCCTGGGTAATTCACTCTTCTACTACTTCTTACATTTATGGCTGAATTAAACCATTATTTCCACTTGCAGTTGTGTAGCGTTTACTACAGTAAAGTTGACCGAGTGGGTCTCTGAGCTGGTGTGAGTGAGTGGAGGCGGGGCTGATTTGCATATTCATAGTCTGTGTATACTACATTCAAGCTATTTAAAGGCATGAAGGCAATTTTTTAACAGGAAAAAACTTTTAAATGTGTAAATTTGGTGATCAAAGATGAGCTTTAAGGGATACAATTATAGACTACAGGGACTTTAAGAAATTTGATCGGAACAAAGAGGTTTGCAAAATGGATGGATTTGTTTTTTAAAAGGAAGGGAACTTCTCTCTTTTTTCCTTTTCAGGTACGCCAGGCTGCGTTCCAGTCTCTAGGTCGTTTCATCTCCACATTTGCCAACCCTTCTATCACAGGATTGCATTTCTGTGAGGATGGAACCCTCCGTGAGATACCGAAGATCTCCTCAGAGAAGTAAACGCACATGGTTTCTACACTATGATTGTGGTTGTAGGAAAAACTACACATGTTTTTAATCAACTAGTTGTTGTAGTTGATTATCAGTCAACTTAACTGGAAGCCCTGTATAATTATGCTTGTTTTGAGTTCATAGCAAATTCTCGATGGCATGAGTCCAAACCAATGAAATATAATTTTCAAACTCACGCTGAAGGGATCTGGAAAAAAAAGATCTTGCATCCGAAGCGTGCGTAGATCCCTTAGACAGCTTGCGATCCTGATAAATATGTATACACAGAATTACAGTATTTCAAAATATCTTTCTTGGCGAGTTTTCACACAAACATGATCTGTTATGTCTTATGTGAATGTTTGGTCTTAATATAGGTCTTAATAAAGGCTTTCTGTCTCATTAATGTTAATCAAACAATTGTGGTATTATGGGGGAAAAAAGTTGAATATATTTTTCCTATAGATATGGGTTTTGACTTGTGTGTGCTAAATTTGGTGTTATTACCAGGGATTTTAAGTTATGAATTGACTTTGCTAACTCTATCAACTTCAAACTGGTGCAGCTTTTACATTTTTTTTGTCTGATTCAAACGAATCATACATCAAGGTTTTTTTAATAGGGAACATGAACTCATTTTTGAAAATTTGCTCTATGTGTCTGTTTTTGCCAACATGGGTTACATATATTCAAATAGAAAAGTTATTTTAAATTGTTATAATATTTCACAATATCAAGATTTTTACTGTATTTTTGGTTGAATAAATGCAGTCTTGGTGATCATCAGGGTTCCCGCGGGGTCTTAAATCTAAAAAAGTCTTAAATTTAAAAATCAAAATTTTAGGCCTCAAAAAGTCTTAAATTCACAGAAGTATTGAGTTCTAGGTCTTAAATAATTTTAAACAGGTCTTAATTTTCCCACGTCCATGTAACACTACCTCTAATGCTCGTTGAAGTGCTCCCGCAGCGCTTTAGTGTGTGTGTGTGTGTGTGTGTGTGTGTGTGTGTGTGTGTGTGTGTGTGTGTGTGTGTGTGTGTGTGTGTGTGTGTGTGTGTGTGTGTGTGTGTGTGTGTGTGTGTGTGTGTGTGTGTGTGTGTGTGTGTGTGTGTGTGTGTGTGTGTGTGTGTGTGTGTGTGTGTGTGTGTGTGTGTGTGTGTGTGTGTGTGTGTGTGTGTGTGTGTGTGTGTTTATTCCGTAGTGTTGTAGTTCTTTCTTTCACTAGTCCAACTATAGTTTGCTGTATTACAACTACAAATGAGACCAACATGCATCTTATATTGCAGACAACCAGCTTTCCTGTTATTGGCTCGAGTCAAATACCACAGATTTTATTCTTCAGCTAAATTAGTTCTCCAGTTCCGCTATCGTGAAAGTGAAGGGGAATCTTTGTCACCAGCCATCTCGCAAAAGCGCCAAGGACTGGGCAAAGCGATTAAAATAGTTAATAAAAGCTTGCCCCCTGTCATTGCTCTCGCGAGGATATGAATCAATGTGTCTGTTTATAGACTTATTACCCTTGAACAATCAAACACACACATTATTATCCCTATGCCCATATTGGCTGGTATGTTGTGTGTAAAAAAGTTTGGGACGTGTGTCAGTATTCGATCTGTGCATTACTGTAGGTCTTAAAGAGAAAGCAACCTAATACAGAGTCATGCATTTTGTTTATATTGTCATGTGTGACTAATGTGCATCTAACATAATAATATGGTAAATGTGGCATCCTAATTATGGAAGAAGAAAAAAAACATGCACATTTCTGGAAATGGCCACCACTAAATGTTACCACCAAAATAAATTAATATTCTTTAAGTAATTTTATGATTCTGTATTTCCTTTGTACTTTTTTTTATTGCGTGATATAGGTCAAAATTTTCATTTATAATGGTCTTTAAAAGTCATAAATTTGACTTGGTGAAACCTGCAGGAACCCTGGATCATAAGAGATTATTTTTTAAAAAGTCTTTTCGACCCCAAACTTTTGAACAGCAGTGTAGTTCTTAGTTACTTCTTTATATTGTAACTTATTTAAATACATTCTAAATTAATGAACCCCTCCTGTCTTTGTAGCCACAGACTGGAAGTGACCACCAGCTATTCGAGTAACAGCCGCAATCCCTCCATTGATGGTTCTTCAGACTGTCTCATTCAGCCCCGTTCAGAGCAGCTACAATCCACCTCAGCGGTTCCACCATCACATCCTCCAGAAGGCCGCTCCTCTGATAGCACCAGTCAGAACCAGCCTAAATGCTCAACCCCTTTGTCCCACCAGCAGATGGACGACTGCACAATGTTCAACTCCTTCAACTTCTGGAGACCCCCACTACCTGACATTACCCAAGACCTGCAGCTACTACAAGGAGACAAAAGAGATGTGGTAATAGAAAAAGAAGAGACCATGAGGGAGACAGAGGTTGAGGGTAAAGAAAACATGGCAAGTTTAGATGCACAAGGCCCAGCCACCAGCTCCCAGATCCAGAAAGTTTTGGACTGTCTTCAGCCCCACCTAGATGATCCTGATGTTCAAGGTGATTGTGAAAAGAGCTCATGTTCATTTTGCACTTTTCTGAATAGGGAATTGTAGTTATTCATTCTCCTGTTTGCTTTCCACTCACAGCTCAAGTGAAGGTGTTATCCGCTGCGCTGAAAGCTGCCCAACTAGAGAGTCAAACAGAAGATACTGATGAGTCTGTGTCAGAGAGTAATGGATCCATAAGCTCCCCAACGTCTGATGAGCTCAGTGCCATGAGTGAACTCTCTCTGACAGATGCACAGATCTCAGACTCGCCCTCGACTTCACCTGTGCTGGTAGATGACTCTGAACACAGCAGTGAGGTGAGAAGACAACTTTATAGTTAATAAATATCAAAGACAAAAAAACTAAGTTTAGCTGGTTAACAATTATAACATTTAAAAAATACATATCTATTACATTTTTGCATTTTTTAAGTATTACTACATTTAATTAATGTTATAATACTTTACTTATTTTTCTTTATTATAATTTATATGGTAACACTTTATTTTACAGTGTCCTTGTTACATATGTTACATGTACTTACCATAGTAGTAACAGTAAATGATGCATAATTGCATGCAACTAACCCTCAACCAAACCCTAATCCTACCATAACCCTATGGTAAGTACACATAGTTAATCAATATTACTCAGTACCTAAATATATAATTACACTGTAACAATGACACCTTAAAATAAAGTGTAACCGAAAGGTGTCCTTGTTTCTGTGTAATTATACGTTTAAGCACTGAGTAATAATTAACTACAAGCACTTTAGGGGTTGGCTTAGGGTTTGAATTAGGATAAATTGCATGTAATTGCATAATTTATAGTTATTACTATAGTAACTGCATGTAACATGTAACAACGATACTGTAAAATTTTTAAAAAGTTACAAACATTTAATCTTTAGAACGTCGTCATAATAATAATAAATAGATTAATTATAATCATAACATTATTTTTTTAAATGTATTATTACTTTAATTAATTGTAATACTTAATGTAAATGGTTTTTAATGTTATAATTATCCTTTTTTTATTTAAAAATAATAATTATTATTATTATTGTTATAACTGTCTATAAATTAATTTAATTCAATTAATTTAATATAAATATTTAGCCTACAAATGAAGAATCTACACCAGGAGGGAAAATACTAATATACTAAAATACTAATATTCCATGTAATCTGTCAATTAATGAGTTCATAACAATTATTAAAGGACCATAATGTTGTTTTAAATGGTTTTGAGGATGCTGCCAGTGTTTGACATGTCATGGCAAATCTCCTTCTGCATTTTTATGTAAATCTGTTTATGCAAATGAAATTAGAAGGAAGTGCATGTTCATTATACATTTTTATGTATGTGTGCATACAGGAGTCAGAACTTATAGAAAATGTGGAGGAAGACAAAGACACCAACACAGTTAAAACATACGAAGAGGAGAAGTCTAAGGTCCAGGTATTGTACTGCTTAATAAATACTTGCATGTTTTACCATTTACAAATCTCCTAGCTTAGACCACAAACAGTATTAAATTGCAATCATTAATGAAGCACATCAGATGTACAAAGAAACTCTTATTGCAAGTAAACAGATTAAATCTGGCAGGTCAAGTTCATTAACTCTGTGAAGTTTCCTAACACTCATTCTCTCCTTGGTCTCAGAATGTAATTCCACAGCAGTTGCTGGATCAGTATCTGTCCATGACAGACCCCGCTCGAGCTCAGACCGTCGACACTGAGATCGCCAAACACTGTGCATTCAGCTTGCCAGGTGTCGCCCTAACGCTAGGCAGACAGAACTGGCACTGCCTCAAAGACACGTATGAGACCCTCGCTACAGATGTACAGGTAAAACTTCCTCTTAATATGCATTGCTCATCATGGGATTTGTTGCAAATTTTCTTATCGGGACAATAACGATAATATTAAAAATGGACATGTATATGGTGGCCGATATATTGTGAATCCCTACATTTACTTATTATTGATTTAAACAATACTTTAATGAGTGTTTTGCATTTGTCAAATGAATTAACTTTGTATGTGTTGCAGTGGAAGGTGCGACGGACACTTGCGTTCTCAATCCACGAGTTGGCAGTGATCCTGGGGGATCAGTTGACCGCGGCTGACCTGGTGCCCATATTCAATGGCTTCCTTAAAGACCTTGATGAGGTGCGGATAGGAGTCCTCAAACACCTGTATGATTTCTTGAAGGTGAGAATTCCTGGTTGAGTTGCGATTAGTAGTGTAAACTTGCGGTTATGCCTGGTTGAGTTAGTAAGGGCCGTGACATTTCCGAAATGAGTTTGAAGCGGTTGACCAATCACAACACACTGGTCCAGCTGACCAGTCAGAGCACAATGCGCTTTTCAGAAGGAAGGGCTTCATAGATACAGGAACTAAACAGAGCGTTACTTGACAGACTGGGATGAGAGGAGCTGCAACAATGTCAATTTTTCTTTTACATTTCAAGCATGAAAACCTCTTTTAGTATTCTTTAAGTCAATTGTCCATACTGAAAAAAATGCTTGTTTGAGAATTTGTATATATTTTTTCCCCATTTTTTGTTTTACTTCTATTGTATTGGCAATGTGTTTGCATGTTTTTCATCTAATAGTTATATTTGATTTGATTTGAGCTTTATATTTCAGCAGTATTCAATAGTGTTTGTTTTAGTCGGTGTCCTTAACAACACTGGCCTTAACAGATTGTTCTGTTTCCTCTTTTGTAGCTTCTTCATGCAGAGAAGCGTCGGGAGTATCTGTATCAGCTGCAGGAGTTCATGGTGACGGACAACAGCCGAAATTGGAGATTCCGCTATGAGCTAGCTGAGTATGTACTACTTTGATACACAAAGGGTTTTTTGAAGCTCGTGTGATCTCACTCTTGTGGTATTTGTCTATGTCTGTGTATTTAGACAGCTCATCCTGATCATTGAGTTGTACAGTCACAACGACGTCTATGACTACCTCAGACAGATTGCACTTAACCTTTGTTCTGACAAAGTGTCTGAAGTGCGGTGGATCTCCTATAAACTGGTGAGTCAAGTTCCCTTAACCTTGTTTCCAAAAATAGCACAACATTGGCTTAACAAAATAGCCTTTTTCTGCTTTTAGCAACTTTCTTTTAGTTTTAAACCTCAACTTATAGGCTTTTTAGACCTGATATTAACATATGTCTCAGGTGATCTGCACATATACTTAGTGCTTAATTTTTCAAAGAGGACTTTTTTTTTTATATTACTTAGTTTAGTGTGTATTGTTGCTGTTTGAGCATGAAAAAGGTCTGAAAAGTTACAAAGCACAAAGTCACTCCAAAGGGAGTTATTCTCGATATCAGTGTGCACTGTTTCTGAACTCCCTGAAACGCCTTCATTGTAAGCTTGAGTTTTCTTCTGGAAACGTCCACGTCACAATATTCTTTATTTAAATAATTCCCAGCCAAGGTATATGCAAAAAAAGCGACAAGGCCTGGTGGCCCCACTTAATTAGTTGTCCTTAACTACTATGTACTTACATCAAAAAATAAGTACAATGTACTTATTGTGTTCATATTATATTGCAAAACACTTGATATTGTGGTGGGATACATGTAAAGTTAGGGACAGGTGTGGTGGTATGGGTCAGTTTAAGGGTAGAGTTAGGGACAGGTGTGGTGGTGTGGGTCAGTTTAAGGGTAGAGTTAGGGACAGGTGTGGTGGTGTGGGTCAGTTTAAGGGTAAAGTAATGGACAGGTGTGGTGGTGTGGGTCAGTTTAAGGGTAAAGTTAGGGACAGGTGTGCTGGTATGGGTCAGTTTAAGGGTAAAGTTAGGGACAGGTGTGCTGGTATGGGTAAGTTTAAGTTTAAAGTTAGGGACAGTGTGGTGGTGTGTGGGTCAGTTTAAGGGTAAAGTTAGGGACAGGTGTGCTGGTATGGGTAAGTTTAAGTTTAAAGTTAGGGACAGGTGTGCTGGTATGGGTAAGTTTAAGTTTAAAGTTAGGGACAGGTGTGGTGGTGTGGGTCAGTTTAAGGGTAAAGTTAGGGACAGGTGTGCTGGTATGGGTAAGTTTAAGTTTAAAGTTAGGGACAGGTGTGGTGGTGTGGGTCAGTTTAAGGGTAAAGTTAGGGACAGGTGTGGTGGTGTGGGTCAGTTTAAGGGTAAAGTTAGGGACAGGTGTGCTGGTATGGGTAAGTTTAAGTTTAAAGTTAGGGACAGGTGTTGTGGTGTGGGTCAGTTTAAGGGTAAAGTTAGGGACAGATGTGGTGGTGTGGGTCAGTTTAAGGGTAAAGTTAGGGACAGGTGTGGTGGTATGGGTCAGTTTAAGGGTAAAGTTAGGGACAGGTGTGGTGGTGTGGGTCAGTTTAAGGGTAAAGTTAGGGACAGGTGTGGTGGTGTGGGTCAGTTTAAGGGTAAAGTTAGGGACAGGTGTGGTGGTATGGGTCAGTTTAAGGGTAAAGTTAGGGACAGGTGTGGTGGTGTGGGTCAGTTTAAGGGTAAAGTTAGGGACAGGTGTGGTGGTATGGGTAACGTTAGGGACAGGTGTGGTGATGTGGGTAAGTTTAAGGGTAAAGTTAGTAACAGGTGTGATGGTGTAAGTTTAAGGGTAAAGTTAGGGACAGATGTGGTGGTGTGGGTCAGTTTAAGGGTAGAGTTAGGGACAGGTGTGGTGGTGTGGGTCCGTTTAAGGGTAAAGTTAGGGACAGGTGTGGTGGTACGGGTCAGTTTAAGGTAAAGTTAGGGACAGGTGTGGTGGTGTGGGTCAGTTTAAGGGTAAAGTTAGGGACAGGTGTGGTGGTATGGGTCAGTTTAAGAGTAAAGTTAGGGACAGGTGTGGTTGTATGGGTCAGTTTAAGGGTAAAGTTAGGGACAGGTGTGGTGGTGTGGGTCAGTTTAAGGGTAAAGTTAGGGACAGGTGTGGTGGTATGGGTCAGTTTAAGGGTAAAGTTAGGGACAGGTGTGGTGGTGTGAGTAAGTTTAAGGGTAAAGTTAGGGACAGGTGTGGTGATGTGGGTCCGTTTAAGGGTAAAGTTAGGGACAGGTGTGGTGATGTGGGTCAGTTTAAGGGTAAAGTTAGGGACAGGTGTGGTGGTATGGGTAACGTTAGGGACAGGTGTGGTGATGTGGGTCCGTTTAAGGGTAAAGTTAGGGACAGGTGTGGTGGTATGGGTAACGTTAGGGACAGGTGTGCTGGTATGGGTCAGTTTAAGGGTAAAGTTAGGGACAGGTGTGGTGGTGTGGGTCAGTTTAAGGGTAGAGTTAGGGACAGGTGTGGTGGTGTGGGTCAGTTTAAGGGTAAAGTTAGGGACAGGTGTGCTGGTATGGGTCAGTTTAAGGGTAAAGTTAGGGACAGGTGTGGTGGTGTGGGTCAGTTTAAGGGTAGAGTTAGGGACAGGTGTGGTGGTGTGGGTCAGTTTAAGGGTAGAGTTAGGGACAGGTGTGGTGGTGTGGGTCAGTTTAAGGGTAGAGTTAGGGACAGGTGTGGTGGTGTGGGTCAGTTTAAGGGTAAAGTAAGGGACAGGTGTGGTGGTGTGGGTCAGTTTAAGGGTAGAGTTAGGGACAGGTGTGGTGTGGGTCAGTTTAAGGGTAGAGTTAGGGACAGTGTGTGGTGGTGTGGGTCAGTTTAAGGGTAAAGTAATGGACAGGTGTGGTGGTGTGGGTCAGTTTAAGGGTAAAGTTAGGGACAGGTGTGGTGGTGTGGGTCAGTTTAAGGGTAGAGTTAGGGACAGGTGTGGTGGTGTGGGTCAGTTTAAGGGTAAAGTAAGGGACAGGTGTGGTGGTACGGGTCAGTTTAAGGTAAAGTTAGGGACAGGTGTGGTGGTGTGGGTCAGTTTAAGGGTAAAGTTAGGGACAGGTGTGGTGGTGTGGGTCAGTTTAAGGGTAAAGTTAGGGACAGGTGTGGTGGTATGGGTCAGTTTAAGGGTAAAGTTAGGGACAGGTGTGGTGGTGACAACAGTGTAATTATAAATGTAACTACAGATGTAATTACATGCAGGTATTTTTAAGTACAATGGTTAAAACATTTATGTACACAATAAGTGCGTTGTAACAAATTATTAATTAAAATGTTAGTATATAGTAGTTAAAGCCACCTAATATAAAGTGGGTCTGCTTCATAGATACAGGAACTAAACAGAGCGTTACTGACAGACTGGGATAAGAGGGGGGGGGTTACATTTCAAGCATGAAAACCTCTTTTAGTATTCTTTTAAGTTTTGTCTTTTGAATGTGTGTAGGTGGTGGTGATCCTGCAGAAGCTGTATTCCTGTGAAGCTCATGACCTGGGTCAGAATTACATTAATGAGCTCATTATGAGATTCTGCCACTGTCCCAAATGGGTCGGACGTCAGGCATTTGCATTCATTTGCCAGGTAAATTTTTTTTCTTGAAAATAAAATGTAGTTTCATGCAGTATTATCCAAAGGATTTACAGTCACACCATCGTTACATTAGTTCATGTGGTCCTATACTATTTCTTCACTTCTTTTGTTGCCATATTTTTCTTGCTGTTAATTTGAACTTTAAATAAATATTTTGCATAGAATACTAGTGGGATGAATACATTTGAAATCACAATAATAGATAAGTTTAGTTAGTTCACGCAAAAATGAAAATTCTGTCATTAATTTCTGACCCTCAACATATTTTTGATGAAATCTGAGAGCTTTGTCCCTCCATCAACAGCTACACAACTGACACTTTGACTCTTCATAAAGTTCATAAAGTAATCCATATGAATTGAGCGGTTTAGTCCAAATTTTCTGAAGAAACACGATCACTTTATATGATGAACAGATTTAATTTAGGCTCTTATTCACATATAATCAATTATCAAATGACAGATGTGGTAAATGGAAGCTCAAGCATTTTCACTTGATATGTAAGAACCAATGAGGTTCATTCTCGTGTTACGCAGCACGTTTGAGCTTCCTCAAGAACCAATGAGGTTCATTCTTGTGTTACGCAGCACGTTTGAGCTTCCTCAAGAACCAATGAGGTTCATTCTTGTGTTACGCAGAACGTTTGAGCTTCCTCAAGAACCAATGAGGTTCATTCTCGTGTTGTTTAGCCTGGTTGAGCTTCCTCAAGAACCAATGAGGTTCATTCTCGTGTTACGCAACACGTTTGAGCTTCCTCAAGAACCAATGAGGTTCATTCTTGTGTTACGCAACACGTTTGAGCTTCCTCAAGAACCAATGAGGTTCATTCTTGTGTTACGCAGAACGTTTGAGCTTCCTCAAGAACCAATGAGGTTCATTCTCGTGTTACGCAGCACGTTTGAGCTTCCTCAGGAACCAATGAGGTTCATTCTTGTGTTACGCAGCACGTTTGAGCTTCCTCAAGAACCAATGAGGTTCATTCTTGTGTTACGCAACACGTTTGAGCTTCCTCAAGAACCAATGAGGCTCATTCTTGTGTTGCTTAGCCTGGTTGAGCTTCCTCAAGAAGTTAGTTGCATCAAGCAGGTTCGGTTGAGCTTCTGTTTATGTCTGCTGATCAATGTTTAAATGGAGACTACGGAAAGTGCTCAGATTTCATCAGAAAGATCTTCATTTGTGTTCTGAAGATAAACGAAGGTCTTGCAGGTTTGGAATGGCATGAAGGTAAGTAATTAATGACAAAATGTTTATTTTTGGGTGAACTATCCCTTTTAGTCAAACAATCAGATCGAAGCTGATGACATTTTATTTATTTTATTATTTAAATCCTGCTCTTTTTGCGTATATGTCAGTCAAAATCTAAACATCTTACCCTGTGGGAGAGAGATTGAGACATTTCCTTTTGTTTCCAATCAGGCAATAGTAGAGGAGGACTGCATGTCCATGGACCAGTTTGCACAGCACCTTCTACCCAGTCTGCTCAGCCTCTCATCAGATCCTGTGCCCAATGTACGCGTGCTGGTGGCCAAGGCATTACGGCAGAGTGTATTGGAAAAACGTAAGAGACAAATTCACACAATTTACAAACAAGTAAGGGGATGCATGCATCACAGGATGTTTACGTAGACTCGTGCCTCCTTTATTAGGCCCTCCGAAGGTTAAATTCAAAGTTACTGTCCTATCGCTGCATGGAAAATGGAACAAAAATATTAACAAGTAATATCCTGTTTGAGGTGTATACTTATTTTTGTCCAATTGATTGCTTTCTAGAATGACAAATTATGTGTAATTTTGCCAGGCATTGATGTAAAATCCATTGACTTTGGTTTATGTTTTGATTTTGTTTTATTTATTTATTTTAACCTCCTTAAAGGCTAGTGACCATTTAACTAATAAACTCTCACTATTAATAGCACAAAATATCAAATATTGTGTGTTTAGTATGTCACAGTTCAGGCATCAGTTCTGATCAGCATCTATGTGTCTGCTCTGATCTCAGCATACTTCAAGGACCCAGGCAGCGCTTATTCGGATGAGCTGGAAGAGGCTCTGTCCGAACTGAGGATGGACAAGGACAGGGACGTGCGGTTCTTTGCCACACTGGATCCCAACAGAAACGTCATGGACACGGCATCGCTCATTTAGCACCTTTATCTCTATCCGCACATGTGAACAAGCACCAGCAGGAACAACACTAAACGGATTCACAGACAAGTGTTTACAGATAGGAACTACTGACCAAGACCTTCGCACACACAATGTATCCTTATCCTCTCCTAATATGCTCCACATATGACAGTATATGCATATATTATGCATTTTCTGATTTATACACACAATGGGCCTCATTTATATTAAAAAACATTCTACTTCTATGTAGCTAAATTTAAAATTGGATTCTTAAAATATGCACATGTATGCGTATTTATGGTTATACATCTAATACAGCCGTGCAGAATTACTTCCCACAGTGGTTTTTGCCATTTAGACCATTCAATTGTGAGAATGCCTTGTCAAGCAATTAGAAATGAACGCAAAACTGCAATACACGAGGCCCACGCAACATCTCACTTACACAACCACACTTTAAACCCCTTCCTCTAGCACCCACACACACACACACCTTCAAACACAGAACAACCATCTCACCTCTCTGAATGGTGCAAGATTTCATTTGCACCTTTGTGGCAGCAGAAAGTATTTGGAGACACAAGACGCATCTTAAAGGCGGATTGTGACGTTTCTTCTCAAAACCATTCAGATGCTACAAGCTGTCCCTCCAAAGCTAACTGTACATTTATAAGACTTCTCTTTTTTTCCTCCATTTCTTTTTCTTGTGGATTTCTTAAAACAAAAAAAGAACTAAGAAGATATAAGCAGACTGACACAGTGAAGTGCTACTAACTCAGGGAGACCTGATATTCAGATTTTTTTTTTTTTTTTAAAGCTGCAATGCCGCAAAATGGTATCGAGCTGAGCCTAAGTGAAATTTTGCTGCATTTACCAACCTCCTGTTTACCAGACCCTCAGAATGCACCTGCATTGTTGGGGGAAACAGCGATTAGAAACAGCAAACAAGCATCTTCTCGAGTTTTCTACCCGAAAACCTCCCTCTTTTTGCTCAAACCTTTTGTAGCTCACAAGAATTTGCTTTTGTCTTTCAGTGCTGATATTTTAATGTACATGTTTTGAGTGAGATCCAGTTGTATGTAACCTCTTTGTCTTCCCTGATTGGTGGAGAGCGGTTTTATACCTCGCCGTTTTATGGGGCCAGTATTTTAGAGGGGTGTCAGGAGTAAACCAATGCTTTCCTAGCAACCTTTACAGCCACTAGACAACATTTAAACACTGTACAAGCAAAATTAGACTTACCCAGTCTTAAGAATTATAGTTAGACATTAAAGATCTTTAAAAGCTTGATTGGTTAATTATTAGCTGACCTGCAGAGGGCGCCGCTTGGTTGTCTGTGGAAAACACCAAAGCAAGCACACTGTTTAGTCGCATTTGCACTAGTTAATCAAAGCACGCCATGATTCCTCTAACAATTCCCAAATTTGGTTTAAAGTAAATAAGCTACTACGTGCTTGAAGTTGATATGACGGACCATCCGTTTTCATGGTTGTGATGCTCTTGGCATTGGCGAACTTGCTGATCGGTTATCACTATGCCTGTTTTAATGGTTAATATATTTAAATTGGGGGGACCGGACCCACATCAGCATGTAAACTTTGCCAAGAGCACTTTACTAATCATTAAGGGTTCAATGGAAAGAAAAGGTCCTTCTTTTTAATATATAAATAATGATAAGTCTGCTGGACTGGATGAATATGACAAATCAGTGGTCCTGATTTTTTTAAAAGGCAACTTTATTTGTGATGCTCTGATCCAGTGCATTTATTCTCACAGATGTGTATATGGAATATGTTTATAGACTGTGTATATGGAATTGTTTAACAAAAAAAGGTTTAGTCTAGTTCTGATATACAGCCTGTGATCAAATTGATATGATTTTATTGATGATATCTACAGGATTCAAGGCCAGTCTTTTTTCCCCCCCGTGGCGATGTTTGGTTTGGAATTGTTTAATGGGCGAAGTTGTTTTCCTTGTGTTCCCATGTGTGTTTGTGTGCATGCATCTGTGTGGCTGTGTGTCCTTTTTTTGTTTGTTTCTTTTTTTTTTTAAATGCACCATGTTGATAGATTTATATTTTGTTAGATTGTTATATTTTCCCCAATAAATTCTCCTGTTTGATTTACTGGGGCACTGACATCTCTATGTCAATGAAACCACTTCATATGGCTGCATACTGCATATGTACTGATCCACTAGTTTTCTCATAATGTTACAATATTAAGATACAAGATTTGATTTGACCCCATTGTATACTTAATGTACCATGTTCAAAGATTTTATATCCTAACCTTTCAGGTTACAACATTTGTAATTTTCTGTGCATCTCTTTTAAAAAACAATTTATGTATTGTTATTTTTAGTATTCGTTAATTAAAATAATATAAATTTGAAAATATTTCTCCGATGTGCCCTTTATTTTGAAGACATTTCCGAGTTAATTTTAAGCTCTTTTCACATTAATTAGGAGCCTGTTTGTTAACATATTTGCTATGCAATTACATTTGTTTTAAAAGTCTATTATTTTAATTAAATTACATTTAATATTATTTAATAGAGCAAAAATGATAACATAACTGTTCCCCTGCTGGACTTTTACATAATACACCAATTAGTGCTGTCAAACGATTAATCATGATTAATTGCATCCAAAATAAATGTTTGTGTTTGCATAATATATGTGCCTGTGCTGTGTATAATTATGTATATTTAAATATACAAGTACATGTATATATTTAAGAAAGAAAAAATATATATTATATATATAATATATAAATTGTGTATACGTGTGTGTATATGTACATGTATATATTTAAGAAATATTTGCATGCATATGTGTATTTAAATATACATAATTAATAATTATACACAATTCAGACACTGCAAACACAAACATTTATTTTGGATGTTTTTTATCGTTTGATAGCACTAATTATATAT